>OU745311.1:10005000-10300000 GCA_916618145.1 Emmelina monodactyla
AACGAGATGTCTGTCTGCTTGCTCGCCACTTCATAAGATAAACAACTTTACGTTGCAATTCTACTGCCTTTGTAAGACAGAAGGTTATATTTTAATTAATTTGTTTATACCGAACTACATATGTGTATTTAAACTCATCTATAACAAATTATTTTACATGCCAGGAAATTAAAAAGATACTAACTTGAAACGGAAAATATAACATAAATGTATAAGCGCGTAATAAATTAGTTCAATTCGATTTAGTTTTTTTAAATTCAGTTTGCGTTAATCTTGGAAGTTATGTCTTGTATGTCTATTTTGATATAAATATGTCTTGTATTTTCCCATCGTTATTATGAATATTTGTTTAAAGATTAAGTCGGAATTAATTTCTTTATTTATTATCACTTAAAAACATCACAAACATAGTAGTATTTTATTCATAGTAGGTGAGTAGTTGTAAATATAAAAGAAGCGGTTACAGCACTACGTGTGACGTCATAAAAATGGCGGAACTATTGTCAATCCTCGTTTATTGACAATAAATGTTTTATATCCGGAACGTGGGATATCTCTCGCGGCGTCTCCGAAGCATGACTAATGCGAAAATAGAAAATGTTGATGTTTTTTCTTATTATTTGATAAAGAATACCATTTATCTCAGTAGAATATATATAAAAACTAAAATTTTTGGAAACTGAAGTTTTGTTAAAGTTTAAAAAAGAATATGCCGGAGAATATAATATCTAACCAAGATAAAAACTAGATTCTACATATCTTTTATCTCAATTTTATCTTAGTTAAACATCAGTTATTTGATTGTAAAATATGTATATAACTTTTCAAATAAACCGAAAACCACGTCTGCCTAGTAGAGTGGAACACTATGTGTTACTGTGCAAATACAGCTTCAGGCTTGTTTGAAACTTACTGGTAATGACGTTCTAACTAACTTGTAGAAATTAACCACAGCTTTTTGAAACACGAATATTGTATCAACAAATATTTTTTCCTACAAAATACTAAAAGTTATTTGCATGTAGAAAATTCCTGCCTCAACGTATAAAAACATTTCCCGGAATATTGCCAAAAAAACAGTTAATTACATTTTTCATCAAAACCTTTTAGCTCAGGGAAAAAATCTAAATAAATTCAAAAAGCCTTGAATAAGAAAAACTCGAAATAGAATCCCAGAGCGACTTTACGTCGCGAGCCTGAATGGACTTTTCCCAAATTACCTCCACTTTCGAACAGAACTCGGTTTTAATAAAATTCTAATATCAAGTTTGAGGGAAATTAATTACGATTCGAGTTCTATCGGAGGACGTCATTCAGCGAATTAACTTTATGAAATAACCTCGTTATATCAACGAAAGTTACAATAACAACTTTTGGAGACGGCTTTTAGAAACCGTTTGCGTATAGGCTGGCCAGTACAGTTACAAACAACTTGATTGATACTTTACGCAATTATTTATTTTATATGTTTTCTTTAATTCAAAAGTTTGAATTAATAGTAATCACAGTTTTTTACAATTGTAGAAACGTTTTAACTTATAATGTTTTTAGTTATTAATACTTAAATACTGTGTTGGCAGCTGGTATAATTTGTTTTCTAGCAAAATCCTAAAAGTTTTCAACTAAAGCGGGTGCCAAAATATTTGAACTTATTTTGTTTAAAAGAAAAGCTATTTTGCAAATTAGTTTACAAAGTAATATATTTGTTTAGAGTTATTTAAACACTATATTAAAAAACAAGAAGAGGTTTTTTTATTCATTTCTTAGGGTTTTATATTTTTTTTAACATTGTTGACCACAAACCATTATTTCCTCGAACACAAACAATGCGATATTATTTCAGGAGTGGTCAACGTTTTGTCGAAATATAAAAACACACATATTTGGGCCCCTTTTCGCTCCACTTTTCTGGTTATTAAGGTCTGAGTAAACAAGAGACCTCGCCTCGGCCGGACGTCCGGCCGCCAACCGCCATTGTCCGGCTTCAGATAATATCCAGATAAAACCGGATCGCGGCCGTTGTAAATAGAACCCTTGAATAATACAAGTGTAGGGCGCTCGTGCACCTATGTAGGCTCGTGTCGGGTACAATCAAAATATGTTAAATACTGTGGCAGAGATTTATTTACGAGCTGGTTACTTATGTTTAAGTCTTTCGTCAAAGTTAATTCACATTGTATTGAGTATGGCAATTAATGAAGGTATTTTAGGCAATGGCATACTATCTATACCATTCATTATGTAATGCATTCCAGTCTTTAAGCAATTATTAATTTGGTCTGTTGCTGGCCACAGCACTGTATGAAGTGACCAAAAATGCAGTTTTTTTTTTCATACAACGTAATAAGCATGGTAATGGTAAAACGCAATCAAAGCTGGCCCGAAGTAAACATTTAACACAACACACGCATCTACCGCCACTAAACCTCATCATCCATAAAAAAACCATCCTCCGACCGACTGTTAATGTTACCACGTCATTGCATTTAACAGAGATCGCTAACAGCACATTAACTGCGAAACTAACGTTAACCTATACTCAACTCTATTCTATTGTGGATAAAGGCGAAACTCATCAAGACAAACGTAAGTCCTGAAAGCACTCTAGCTCTCAAAGCCGTTATGACTCTTAGAAGCCTATTAATAGAGTATGGAATGCCTTGTCTCGGAGGTTACAGTCGTGCCGTGAAGGATATGGAGTAATGATAGTGTGTCGTAAATTCCGCAGTTCCATTTTGGTATTATTATTATGATAATCGGATTAGCTTTACTAGAGTCGGGCAAATGTTTCAATGTAATCTGCGGAAAGCAATTTTGGTATTTATCCTTATACGCCCAAAGCTTATAATGTGCAAAAACATAGCAGGTTCGCATATAAATATTTTGTTTTATAAAACAATGTTTGAATGCATAAATATAACAAAGGCAAAACCAACAATAAAAAACCCAACTAACTTTGCTAACAATCTAGATTAACAAAAAAAAAACAATTTATTTCCCGAAGTGTTTTGAACACAAATCCGTTTTCATACTAAATGTTCACGCGTCGACGTTTTGTTTCAAAATGTTTTTAATTAAAAAGGTTTGCTAAAATAAAACTCATCGTGACTCGTCATATTTTAGCAAAAGCATTGTACAGAGCTGATTATACTAATTTAAATGGTTAAAAAAGAGAGTTAAAGCGAATGTTTATTCCATCACACGCCTACATTTAGTATTGTAATTGACATAATTTCATACAAAACCTTTTGCAATCTGTCAACAAGAATACAACTGGATTTCCTGAATATAACGAATGATTAATCTTTGTTTGCAAACGTTAACTATGGGCTGGTTTTTCAACTGTAAGACAAACTCTTTTAGACAGATTATTAGAAAGTTCTCGTTGCACGTCAAATATAATTATTTGAGGTATGTATGAGTGACAATGAAAACATACTACATATCAGTCAAAAAAGATATAAGTATCTGGCAATTGAAAAGTCAGCCCTTAATATTGTTTTTCTTTACAGACTGGTAGAAGTTTTCGTGTCAAAATATCAATGGTGATTCTTAAATGCCTTAATAAGACTAAATATTGTAGTTATAAAAGAGGTAAAAAAAATCTATGAACCAGTGAAATATAATTAAAATACTAGGTTAATGGATAATTAATATATCTGTGTATCCACAAGAAAACGTATAATATTTTTTGATAAAAGTTAAAATAATAATAAAACAACAGTTATAAAAATCCACTCTGGTATCCGTATACCGTTTAAATCTAAATTACACTGGCAAAGAACTGCACCTACAAACGCTTTAGCACTAGTTTAAACGGCGTGCTTAAAACAAGCGGGTTTAAGTGGCAATAACTGGCTTGCGGCGGTTCGAACCGGCGAACACTGGAGCAGCTCTTCACGAGAAACGCTGCCTCTACTCGCCGCTGGTAAATTCGGAGGCAGATTTTAGGATATGTTATAAAATATGATACTCCGAGCGCAATATAAAACTTTGGGTGTTTGCCAGAAGTTATGGTTTAGTGCCACTTGATATTAGTATCGCTTTTAAGTTTATATAGGTATGCTTAAGATGGGTTTTAAGAAGGTTTATAATTCTGTCATTTTTATAAATATGTTACGTGAAAAACTATTCAACTTGGATATATGATAAAAAGTATCGTAATTTTTGTTTGTAACCGATTTCAAAAAGAGATCTTTAGTAGAAATAAATTGTATAAAAAATGGTTTATCATGCATTTGCCAAAAATAATAAATATTAAATCACTGCAAAAGCAATCTAAAAAAGTGTTTTTTTTTAGGACCAAGAAGATAAAGTAGATATTTGATGAAAATTCGTTAAACGCCAATAAAGGCTAACGATATCTTTAAACATACCAACCAACAAACTGGCATAAATCCAGCTAAATAAAAGAATAGTTAAGCAATAAATAACATTTCCGTTTCATAAGCAAGTGCCGACCTTTTATAATAATTTTCACGCTGATTTTATTTTATTTTATTTTATTTTATGGTACCTGTGACCTGCCTCTGATACCCTAGTACTTCGACATTAAAACCTAATTAATTTTATCCATAAGCTTAATTGTCAGTAAAAAGTTTGAGAGGTATTATATTTTAATATGAATGAATATTTTTTTGGTTGGACTGATCTTTTTATCTTATATTTAGATAGGCATATACCTACATAATTAAGTAACATATTAAACTTTACTGTTCTCCCAAATAACTTATTCAATGTTTTGACAAGCACGTTTAAATGAGGCCAGATTAATGTAGAGAAGGTGTATATAAAACTTTCCACAAAGGCTGTCCTCGTAAAGGTTCAGAACAAGGGTTCTGATAAGTATCCCTTCAAAGGTATTTTACAGAATAGCTCTTACCGAAATTCATGTAAAAATAATACAAGACAAAACAAACAGGCAAAAGAAATGAGTCTAAATTGTATAATGTTGGAATTGTGGAGGTCCCGACCGAAAAGGTTTCAAGTAAACAAAGTGTAACAAAGGTAGGTAATTCAGTTTGCTGGAATGTTCCATTCTCTCAGCTCTACGTGAAGTACAAGTAAAATGTACATCACAAGAAATCGAGGCGGTTTTCAAATTATATTTATTTTTGCAAGCTTACCTTTTCAGTGTACCTGTCAATTATTTACCACCAAGAGTTTTAGGCAATGAATCATTTTCAGAATCAGAATATTAATATAATCTGTTTGATTATCAGCGGTTTAAGCACGTTTGCGAATTTGAAATTGCTTTTTATAAGTTATAAATAGTGTTTTTCAGAGTTTAATCCGTAGTTTTATTGTTATAATGCGATGCCTTTTTTCACTTCAAACAACAAACATACCCCAACTAGTAAAACAACCTATCTGTATGCGCAGCTAAAGTACCAGGCGCGCATAGCTTCCCTGGTGGTGTTGTTGTAAAGGATACATTCTGAGGTTGCCGCCCTTGTCGCCGATGGCCAGCAGCTTCTGTATGGGGTCCCAGGCCAGCGCCGTCGGCGAGAACGGGAACCCATGTCTGAAGGTCTGTGGACAAATAAACAACTACGTTAGACATTAATGTATGGCTATATTATTAACTTGGTTAGATTTACCGGCAAATGAAGGTAAGATTAATAAAAACAAAGCTATTTATCTTTCCACTCGCTATATTTTTGCCAAAGCTATCAAAGTTTACTTTTAATACTGCCTTTCATTTAGTATTATTTACATACAATGTTATAAGCTTTCTATACAAATATGCCTATCTTAACAATGTTTTTATTGATAGGTAAGTAACAAATCGATTCGTGTTATAACTTTTAATTGCAAGTGATAAAAACAAAAAAACATGGCGAGTTCGTTGTCCTGTTATCAGGCTGCAACAATGTAGAGTATGCACAACTTTCGTGGTATAGGTGGCTTAGCAATAAAAATATCATATTTCGTCAATTGATACCTACATCCTATTCAATATACAACTATTTTAGGCGAAGAGAAAATAGTGTAGAAAAGTACCTGGATAACTTAGAAAACTTGAAAAATACATGTTATTACCATAAATAAAGCTGCGATAGCCCCGTGTTACTGATGCTGTTGCATACAATTATTTTTTAGTGTTTAGAAGTAGGATAACATCACCAAGTTCAAACCGACGTGAAGTAGGAACGATGCTCCTGCGTTTCGTTCGGTGAGTGCGGTATCCGGTGCCCAATTTTATTTATTTATTTATATATTTTCTTAAAGGTCAGCAACACACCCCCAACACCTACAGTGTTGAGGGTAGTCATGGGCGGCGGTGATCACTTACCATCAGGTGACCCGCATGCTCGTTTGCTACCTATATTAAAAAAAAAAAAAAAAAAAAAAAAAAAAAAAGTTAGAACTTTTCATCAATCATTCTAAAGTTAGACAGATTTAACAATTGGACAAGGTAATTTACAGTGTTAAAATGGTTTTGCGAACTACGTGTGACGTCGTTGGTATAATCTTAACTATTGCTACCATTAAACAGTCACACTGTTCCAGGAATGTATAAGACAAGCGCCGAAAACGAAAAATCTAACTTAAAGTGGACTTCTGTAGTCGCGAACTTAACCAGAACCGTGAGGTAGCCTTTTTCCCTTTAGATTCAAAGAGTGTCAGAGTGTATGCACTCGAACACTTTATCTTTTTTCGGTTAAGTTGATTTGCGATTGTTTTTCGCTACTTTCTACCGAATGCATCTGAAGGTCGTCCCGCTATCCCGGGGTTATCTTCGTATGACACCTGAAGTTGTCACTGCAGCCGTATCTGTGACGTCACCAGGCCGGTATATAAGCCCGTGGAGGGATGGTCCAAGGCACAGTTGTGAGTTGACCACACATCTGCCACCATGAGGGTTCTATTGGTAGCAGCGCTGGTAGCCGTCGCGGCGGCATCCGTCGTCCAGGATGATATGATGTCCAATGGCAATTCTGGAGTCTTATTCAACAAGGATCGCAGATTGGGTAAATTGGAAAACAATAACAACTTGGCACTTTATTTCGTTTGGGCAACTCTTTATTTAAAGTATGATTTCTTTGCAGTGGACTTGGATGTAAAGACGAAGGAGCTATGCATCATGAAACTGCTGAACCACATGCTGCAACCGACTGTCTACGCCGACATCCGCGACGTCGCCCGGGACTGGGTCATCGAAGAAAACACTGACAAATACATGGTATGCAAACCGCCTACAGCATTTTTTGTGCAAACGTAATTCATTCTGCGTATTATGTTTTTAACGATTTTTATTGTCTCTAGAAAACCGATGTTGTCAAGAAGTTTATGATGGCCTACAAGATGGGACTTCTCCCCCGCGGAGAAATATTCGTCCACACCAACAAGGTCATGATGAACCAGGCCATCAAGGCCTTCCAGCTGCTCTGCTGCGCAAAGGACTTCGACGTGTTCATCCGCACCGCTTGCTGGATGCGCGAAAGGATCAACGGTGGTATGTTCGTGTACGCGCTCACCGCTGCCGTCTTCCACCGACCCGATTGCCGAGGTGTAGTCATCCCTGCTCCCTACGAAATTTACCCGTACCTCTTTGTCGACGGACACGTCATCACTAAAGCCAAGATGATGAAGACCACCCGCGGAGTCGCAGACCCAGTGATCATGAACTACCATGGAATCAAGAACTGCGACAAGAACTGCGTGATGGTTGACTGGCGCAAGGGAGTCCGCACCACTCTGACCAAGAACGACCGTCTTAACTACTTCATGGAGGACATTGACCTAAACACCTACATGTACTACCTGCACATGAACTACCCGTACTGGATGAAGGACGATACCAACATGATGAAGGAACGTTTCGGTGAAGTCAAGCTGTACGCCTACCAGCAATTGTTAGCTAGAATGCGTCTGGAGCGCCTTGGACACAAGATGTGCGACGTCAAGCCTTTGATGTTCAACAAGCCTTTGAAGACCGGTTACTGGCCCAAGCTGCGCCTGCACAACGGCTACGAGCTGCCCATGCGCTCCAACAACATGATGATCGTCAACGAACACAACATCGAGATCAAGCGAATGATCGATGATGTCGAGAGGATGATCCGCGACGGAATCATGACCGGCCGTATCTTAATGGTATTTACATACATCTATTTTAAAACTATCGCAACTTAAATTGTGAAACGTCTAGGGTAATAACAACTGTTTTTTTATATTTTAGCGTGACGGTACAGAAATCATGCTGAGAAAGTCTGAGGATATTGAAAACCTCGCTAGAATCATTCTTGGAGGCATTGGCATCAACAATGATGACGCTAAGACTATGCATCTGATGAACTTGTTCAAGAGGATGATGTCTTACAACCGCTACAACATGGACAAGTGAGTACTCAAAGCTATCAATAATTTTAAATACTACATCATACTCGAATGAAACCGTTATTTATAAACTTTGAATAAAATTTACAGAATGACATACCTGCCAACGGCTTTGGACCACTACACAACCTGCCTGCGCGACCCGGTCTTCTGGAAGATCATGAAGCGAGTGATGAACAACGTGAAACTCTTCAAGAACATGCTGCCTCACTACACCCGTGACGAACTCGACTTCCCCGGAGTTAAGGTTGAGAACATCGCCACCGACAAACTGGTCACCTTCATGGATGAGTACGATGTGGACATTACTAACGCTATGTACATGGACCAATCCGAGTACAAGAAGATGCGCACCGACAACATCTACTTGGCTCGCATGCGCCGCCTGAACCACCACGCCTTCAAGATGACCATCGACGTCGTCTCTGACAAGGCCGCCGACGCCATCGTCCGCGTGTTCCTCGGCCCCAAGTTCGACTGCATGGGCCGTCTCATCAACCTGAACGACAAGCGCCAAGACATGGTGGAGATCGACAGCTTCATGCACAAGCTCGACACCGGCAAGAACACGATCGTGCGCGACTCCCGCGAGATGCACGGCGTGCTCGACGACAGGCCCATCACCCGCCGCATGATGGACCGCGTGTTCGGCACCAACGACATGAACGTGGACCGCATGACCGACAACTTCTGGCAGAAGACCCGCCACGGCTTCCCGCGCCGCCTGCTGCTGCCGCTCGGCACGAAGGGCGGCCTCACGCTGCAGATGTACGTGATCGTGACCCCGGTGCGCACCGGCATGACGCTGCCCAGCATCGACATCAACGCGATGAAGGAGCGCCGCTCGTGTCGCTGGACCACTTGCGTTGACAGCATGCCGCTCGGCTTCCCCTTCGACCGCGTCATCGACCCGGCCTGCTTCACCACCAGCAACATGCGGTTCGCCGACGTGCAGGTGTTCCGCAAGGACATGAGCACGGCCAACATCAGCAAGGATATGGACATGTCCAACATGGTGATGCGCCGCGACGACCTCACGTACCTCGACTGCGACATGCTCACGCGCCGCTCCTACAAGGACGTCATGCTCTCCTCCGTCAACGACAACATGATGCGAATGTAAACCCCTTCCACAGATTATGTTTACATTAATAATTTAGTTAATAAATTGCAGTGAAAATACTATATTTTTTATTTTACATACTATTTAGAAAATCTTAAGAAAAATGAATCCTAAAGGAGGCGAAAGTTATTAATAAGATTTTGCACAACTTTCCAAAGAGATACAACAGTGTACAAAACAATGGTAACGAAGTTGCAAGTTCCACAAACATCTATTTGTCGCCCTCGCTTTAATCAAACCCTTTGAGGATTGACCCTATTCTGTTAAAGGGACGAGACAAAGGACAAAGTATTGAGTTCGACGGGGACCGAAACTCAACACCGATCATTTAAGATTTTCAGAAGAAAACCTTTACCATTAAGAGCAAACACAGTAAATTGTTTCCAGCCAAAACGAAATTAAATTCAGTTTTAAGTATATTTTGCCAAGAATCTCAATAATTTCTGTTTCAAACGTTTTCTTTGGAAGAAAACTTCGCTAAAAGAACAGGTAATAAAGAGGGAGCGCTGCTAAGTGTAGTGGAAATTGAAGAATTTCGTTTGAAATTGTTTCTGAGTTTTGTGAAAGGTCGAATGTAGTGGAATAGTTGCGAGTGGGGGATAGTCAGCGAGCGTGGAATGTGGTGCGAGCTTGTGATGGAGAGATTCCAGTGTCGCGCGGCCGGCGGGCAATTAGTGCGCGTTCACCAGATCGGATTCACATCGTGTTCACAAATTCAGAATATTTGTTCAATCAATTCATAGCTTTGCTAATTTTAATTGGATTTTCGTATTTCAAAATATTATTTGGGTAGAATTAAACCTGAAACCATATTTCAGCAATTTCTAATTACCCTCTATCTACACTTCTTATAAATGTTGTTACTAACGTCCTAGTCACCAAAAGGCGGCAAAAGAATGTCAAAGCAGAATATACCCGTAAGTAAAGTCCACATTACTGCACACAATTCATTTTCAGTATTTTCTCCATTTTTCCCCTTTGAGAGCAACTCGCGATGCGCGGTGCAGGGGTGGAGTCTTTGTTCCACTCCGGCGCCGCCGGCGACGAGCGATTAATTCGCATACACATACGGCGAACACATGCAGAATTATATTAACTAAAGCATAAGTAGCTTATTGTGAGCAGCGCAGAGCACGTATGAAAAATATGATTATTGCACATTAAAGTTTATTCAAGCTCGAAAGCAAACTAAAAAGAAACAGAGAGCTTTTCTCTTTCTTCGTCATGACAGTGAGCTTTTATCTAAATTCCCAACGATTGGATCTCGGTAATCGAAGCCGAAATTAAGGACTGAAGTTGGCTAATCTTGAAAAGAAAAAGGTCGAGATTTCATCCTATTTGGACAAGTTGGCCGCTAATCCGGGATCAGAGGGCCCCCCGTCCGACCCCCGCTCCGTCTCACCCCGCCGTCGCCCTCTGTGCACTAGTTATGATCAACAGAGAGTTATTGAGACATGCTGCTCATTCAATAACGTCTAGCTGGCGTCACCTACTTTATTATAAGAAAGTTGCCAATTTTTCGTGTGTTACCTACAGTTTAAACAGTTTCTGTAATGTCAATATTTGTGTTAGTAAAAATTCCTATCAAACTATTCCAAGTCCCTTTAAGGCCGGCAAATGACTTAATGAGCTCTTTCTCTAAAATTTGCATTCTAGTTAATACAGCGTTTACCATCATTTAGATACATTTTTTGAGAAGGTTCAAGAATAGGTTCAGTAACATATTCGAAATACCTACTAATAATATACGACACACATCGAATATCAAACAGTCAATCAAATATGTTTATTGGATATTTATTTCAAAGTCTGAAAGCAAATCAACCAATAACCAGTCCTGCAGAATACCTCTAACAGCTCAATAAAACTAACCTTTTCTAATGAAAAGCTCTGACTGAGGTCTCACTTCGACCGCCGCTGGCGCCGGCGGGGTGCGACTGCTAATTGCTACTTATATCCATAGTCAACATCCTAGGGGGGATGAACTAAAATATTATTTTAATACTGTCGTCGAGGGTTTGTAAATAGCCAACTAAATAATGGGTTTTCAATAATATCTAGAATTAATTATGTAAATTACAGGAATGGATATAAAGGTGGGAGTCAATTATTTTCTTTAGAGAATTTACCAGGCACAGAGCGCATAGAGTATTTTTTGGGTACTCATTGAATAAGGTTTTCTAAGAGTTACTTGATTTTGCTTTCTTTAATAATAATTATAAAGAGGTAGAGTCTGATACTGCCGAAAGAGTTTAAAAACTATTTCACCATCAGAAAACTGCATCATCAAGGATATGCTGAATGAAAACTTCTAATTGTAAATTGAAATAACGTATTAAACGTCTCAATTAAAATTTGCAGTACGAAATAAAATCGCGACTAGCTATCAGAATTACATATTTGCAGCTGACACCCTCTCGTTCGTTTCTGTGTCTACCTCGTTCAGGAAATTGGTGACGCATTTCTTTGTTCGTTGGAGCCATTTTCCTCGATCATCTACCATTAGTCGTTTCCGCTTCTCCGACGAAACATTACTTTGGCGGGAACCTCTATATTTGGCATCGGAAAGGAAAGCTAAAAGAATTTCTTGTGTACCTACTTGTTGCGTGGTGATAGGTCGGAGAAAGATAACTATATTTTGTTTGATGAAAATTGTAACATGTTATAGATGGCAGTTACTGCACGAAATAAGAAAAGTGACTTCTTTCTGCTATTTATAGAGTTATCTATTATCTTTAAGTGATTAAAAACCAAAGCTAATAGTAACTTTGGTTTTGACTACTTAGAAAATAACGAAAATCGAGGATTGAGAAAATAAAGAAAATCATTACTAAAAATAAATTGAAACCTGTTTCAAAAACTTTTAAGAGTAAGCATTTATTTATTTAATTAATTTGACCTCCCCGAAGCATATTTCTCTATATCTCCCCACTGTACACTAGTCAGCAGTGTTTCCTCCCTGCCGTCCCCACGTTTCCGCTGCAAGCTAATCTAAATTATGATTGTATAATTTCGAAAAGAGTGCTGAGAGTTTTTTCCGCCAGCTTTTTCTCTCGGTCTACTACGGCCATTGCTGATGTATGTAGGGGTGTCCCGGGACAGCCTTTTTTATTTTTGATTTTATGCTTTTGGCAATGTATAAGAGATTAGCTTTTAATCCTACATACAATAAAGTAATTTCATTTCATAGTTCCTGCGATTGTCGAGGCTCCCGGCCTCATACAATATCACTCCGCGGGAAAGAGATGCAATACATTTTATACTATTTGAAATTCAACAAGACGGCTTCGGAGATTGTTTTGTGTATGAACGTGTATATTTTCCATAATTTATTTTGAGTGTTAAAGTTGTTTCCTTTGTAATCAATTTATTTCCTTCCTTTGTTTCGTGGAAGTTTCTCGTGTGGGTTTTAAATGTATTTTATAAATATATGGCAAAACATTTTATTTTAGCTCGATGTGACTTGATTGACAATGATTTGATACAAAAAACACCTAAGTTCTTCTTTTTTCTTATTAACTCGACATTAAACATTGGGTCTTTGACATTTATTTTTCAAATTAGTTTAAAATTTACATGAGCGGCTTCGCACGCGTTAATTCGGAGTAAAACTCCTTTCTCTGTACTATGTTATTATACATTTAAACCTTCCTCTTGAATTACTCTATCTATTAAAAAAACCGCATTAAAATCCGTTGCGTAATTTGAAATATTTAAGCATACCTTGGGACAGAGAAAGCAACTTTGTTTTATACTATGTAGTGGTAAGAACGACTACACGATTGAGCAACATTGTCTGTTATCATGTGCATTGATTATGAAGAGTGTCTTCAAAACTGAAGATTCCCAAAAGCCTAGTCTCTATTGACTGTCATCCCAGTAACCACAGCCGTGGTCCCACACGACCCGGTCTCACCTGGCGCCTGGCGGGTTCATCCATCACACCGAGCCACTGACAACCAGCGACATTGATTTCTAAACATCAATCATGAAGGCTTGCGACGGCTTTGGTAGTTTGGTTTAGAACTGCATGACGTGGGATAGGTGAAATATTGGGAGAATGGATTTTTAAAAGAGGTTTTTTGTGGAGGGTTCGTCGGTTAATACTAGTGTGAGTAGTAGTGAGTGAGTGTAAGAGAGTCCCTAAACAAAGCAAACACTGTTTAAATGGGTGTAAAATGATTGGGCCCTGAAAAATAACTTTCCTAACATTATAATGGTGATAAGATTATTAATTTGAACGGTTTTTGGATTTAATAAAATGATATACATTTATTTACTTTAATGATACACGAACATAGTCCCAATAAAACTGCAAGGCAGAAATTTAGATCATTATATTCAGGCATATTACACAATACGGTTTAATACAAATAAACCAAGAAACTTCACCACGTCGAACAAGACAGCGACAAAGCACCTTTACCTCGCATCCAGTTAGCAAACTGCAACAAAACTCTCGACTCAGGATATAAGGCTCTATACTCGCTGCACACTCCCCTGACTAAGGCTACGTTTAGATTACGACACTATACACGGTTCACTCACATCGAGTGCCTCTGTAGGAACAAGAGGGTTTAATCGCAAAAAAAAAATTGTGACACGATGAACTAGTGTCGCATCAGTCGTGAGAACAATCCAGAGTAATCACCCAAAGTGTAAACGGACATAAAGACGAAATCAG
Source organism: Emmelina monodactyla (assembly GCA_916618145.1). Taxonomy (NCBI): domain Eukaryota; kingdom Metazoa; phylum Arthropoda; class Insecta; order Lepidoptera; family Pterophoridae; genus Emmelina; species Emmelina monodactyla. The sequence goes on from OU745311.1 coordinate 10,019,151, forward strand.
TCGTGAAGGCGAAATCAACGGTGGCGAAAATCATCCACGTGCGCGAACCGAGTGTAAAATTGTTTTAGGTGTTATAATGAAATAAATATTTGTAGATTAAAGGGCCTAGGATATTAATTAGGTAAAATTTAGTATGGGCTTCGATAGTTAAGTGGACTGTATTTTTAAGACGAAAGCGACAACGACAGTTCCACAGTAATTACGCTATTCGAAAAAGAGAGTGTATAGGCCTAATGCTAAAGCACAAATAGCTGGACTAACCTTGAGAACGGCGACGGGGTTGCAGCACCACTCCAATACAGGTACCGTCGGACTGACGACTAAGGGTTGTCTCGACTTACCGAAATCGCGCCTTCAAATACCTGACCAGAGGGTGGCAAAGTGCAGTCTCCAGGAATCCAGGATCTGGGCTTCAGACCAGGCTATACACAACGATAACGACCGACAAAACGACAAATTTAATAGCGCGTTTACTGGGGGTACGATTTTGATTTGAACTCTCTTTAACGACGACTTGCTAACTAACTGTGTTGCCAAGTGCAACCGCAAAACCGATAATTAAAATGTTGCCAACTTAACGAATTTAAATTAATAAGCTATAAAGAGCGAACATTCCGCCCACCTAAATGCTACGATTTAAATCCGTCTTTCGATACAGCGTTGGCCGAAACGAAAACTATAAATTTATAACGAATAAATGCAAAGTCATACGATAAAAGGCTACGTATGCAGCCATACAAATACGACAAGTGTCCATATACAAATGAACGCGAAAACGATAGCGAAAGAAACTTAAAACTATAATTATAAACGACAGCGAAAAGGTTTTGTTTTTATATTTTGATTTAATTAAGAATTGGTAACGGGCAGATCTTGACAATAGGGCGTTTATAAACGCCAGATACCGTCCTGACCGTAACCACACGACAAACTCCATCTGCACCAGGGTGAACAGCAATAATTCGACCCAGAGGCCAGTGCAGGGGACTAGTTTGCTCGTTTAAAATGAGCACGAGAGTTCCTACATCGATAGGTGGGGACGACTTATCCCACTTAGGTTTCTGTTGCAGAGTGTGTATGTACTCGTTTCTCCACCTGTTCCAGAAATCCTGATGCATTTTCTGGATGAGCTTCCATCTCTGCATGATAGTAACATTTTGTGACGTCAGGTTCTCTTCTGGAAGAAGTGTCAGTGGTTCTAACGTCAGAAAATGAGCAGGTGTTAGAGCAGTGAAGTCATTACCGTCCGAACTGAGAGGAGTCAGAGGGCGTGAGTTGAGCATGGCCTCTACCTGCGACAAGATGGTGTAGAGCTCCTCAAACGTGAGGCGCTGCAAGCCTACAACTCGCGACAAATGCGTTTTCACGGATTTGATCCCTGCTTCAGCCAAACCATTGAAATGGGGACTGCCAGGGGGACTAAATGAAAATTTTATGACCTCAGAGTCAGCAGCTCTCTTCATCAGCTCTCCAAGATGGTTGGCTGCTCCAACGAAATTCCTACCTTGGTCAGAGACGATGTGGGAACATCTACCCCTTCGAGCGACAAATCGTCTCAAGACCGCGATAAATGCATCTGTAGTCAGCTCAGAAGCAAGCTCTATGTGGATCGCCTTGGTACTGGTGCAAACGAAAACGCAGACATAACCTTTAAAGGTTTTTACACCTCGGCCACGACCCAAAGCAATACTAAAAGGCCCACCATAATCCACAACTACGTTGGAGAACGGCTTTAGCTGACTCACGCGATAAGATGGCAAGTTACCCATTAATGGCGGATTAGCCAAGCGTGGGTTTGCCCGAAAGCAACTAATGCAACGCGAAACAACCTTGCGAATGGCTCGTTTCGCCGACAAGATCCAAAAAGATTGACAAATCAAATTCTCAAGGGTGCGAGCTCCAGGATGCATAAAGCGTTTGTGATGGTCTTCTATGATCAAAGTAGTAAGACGATGATCAGATGGCAACAAAAGTGGGTGTTTAGCGCTATAATCTACCTCAGCCTGAGCGAGGCGACCGCCCACCCTCAAGAGACCCGCATCATCCACAAAAAGCGATAGCTTACGCAATCCCTTGGGCAACAAATTCGGAGTACCATTACTCAGAGACGAAAAATAATTTGCGAAAACACTACGCTGCACATGTTTTATTAAAAACATCAGTGCCGAATGTAGCTCTTCAGGCTGCAATTCTCCCAGCACTCTATCTGCAGAGCATTTTACCTGAGAGTTACGACGAAAACGAAAAATGTATGACAAAACCCGCTGGAGTTTTGACAAAGACGACAAGTTCAACAACAAAGTATCCAAGATACTGGTTTCTTGATTAGAAACCACTAAAGTTAAAAGTTTAGATTCTTCTTGCAAAGAATCTTGGCAAGGCACCGCATCCGATAAATCCCAAATCTCTTGGGGGTCAGATAGCCATGAAGGCCCAGTCCACCACAAGTTTTGCAACAAGAAGTCTTTAGGTAAGGCACCTCTCGATCCGATATCAGCCGGGTTGTCAGCCGTCCCAACATGACGCCAACATTCTGGGGATACCCTATCCTGTATGTGGCTGACCCGATTGGCAACGAAAGTCTTCCAACGAGATGGACATGACTTGATCCACGACAAAGCCACAGTCGAATCAGACCACGCGAAAAGACGACAAGAACGACAAACAGGTTCCAAAGATTCCTGGACAGCGACGAAAAGATCAGCCAACAGCACAGCACTCTGTAACTCTAACCTCGGAATGGACAGTGTTTTTAGAGGGACTACCTTGGTCTTTGAGCAGATGAACTGTACAAAGATGTTACCCGAAGTGGTAACAACCCGACAGTACATCACTGCGCAGTAACCCCGCTCCGACGCGTCGCAAAACCCATGCAGTTGCAGTTGCACCTCACAGGGCGAGTCCATTCCAATTCGACGAGGAATAGCAATGACTAACGTTTGGGGGAAACGTGAGAGAGAAATCAAAGATTTTAATCTTTTTTAAAGCTTTATATTCAAAGCATAAAAGTGATTTTAATGTTATGTGCCCACAGTCCGAGCACGAAAATATTACTGAGTCTGGAAGGATGCTGTCAATATCTCATTGTTTCTTCTTTAGAATCTATTTAAATAATATAAAACAATAGCTGCCAGTATTCCAGCCTACGTAAGTTTCCTACATAGTGCTTATGCACATTACATCCCACCGCCTACGAAAAAGATTTTGATACTAATCAAAATCGGCATCACTTCCAGGCACATGTCTTCCTAGCCTACCTAAGTTAGGAAGCTCCGAAGTAAAAGTGATTCGACCCAATAGTTGTAGCTAACAACCAGTCAGGTTAAAATGTGGAGTAAACAAATGAAATAAGAAAGATAAATATTTAAACAAGTTAAACTGACCCCTTCATGCAAAAACCTAACAAAAATACATGATGTATGGGTGAATCACAGTATGCTAGTCCAAAAACTTCACAAAAACTTAAAAATAGGAATTTTGAAAATAGACGCAAAAAAAACTTAAATATTTCAATCACAATCGTAGTGGTTTAATCATCATGCACCTAGGCAGCATCCAGTAATCATGGCTGCTTAGCTGCATTATCAAATTATCTCTATAGATACATCATTGTCCAAAGTCATCATCTGAAAATTATCAATGTTACATCTCGCTCGACAAAAGACAAAAATAACAATGCAAAACACCACATAATGACTCGACATAACAAATGAGAAATATTATTATCGAACAACTACTCCATCATCCACATACCTAAACAAAATTCATTTAATCAAATTTACCTACTTCATCAAGATCTTAACAATCTAAGAAAATCCTATCTTTACTCAATATGAAGTTTCATAAATTAAATACCTATTTGAATATTAAATCTTTGGGGCAAATAGTGAAAACATTCAAATATTCTCTTATTACATACTTGTGATAACGGTTAATAAAAATCAACAATGATACAACAAACCAATAAATAATCTCTCCACGCTCCCCCTGGAATATATACAAATCATCTCCAAATAGAATCAAAGATTCCCTTCTCCAAGATATTCTTGTTAAGAAGTTTTAGATAGAGAATGACAGCGATTCCACACGACAAAAACTAACTTCCCACATTCTTTTTGTTGTATCATGATCTTCTTTTCGGTAACATCATCCATTTCGAAACATAATAATTATTTAAATTATTTCATATCCGTCACCATTTATAAACATAAACAAACAATACTGACTGACTTGACATAAAAAATTACATGACAGTACTGACAGTTGTTCTTTTTTTACAAATGTCAACATCCATAGACAAAGCAAAAATCTAAAACCTATAATAAGTATTTTTTTTTATGGCAATCGAGCAAGTATTCGTTTCTAAATTCTATTCATCAACTTAATAAAAGACCTAAGATGATACCATATGGAATGCTATTCCATGCGTTACCATTTCTTATACATTACACATACCTTATACCATTAAGATAAATGAAATATCTTATTTCACCTATAAGAAAAAGCTGAAACTATTACACAAAAAGATATCCTTCCAGACTCAGTAATATTTTCGTGCTCGGACTGTGGGCACATAACATTAAAATCACTTTTATGCTTTGAATATAAAGCTTTAAAAAAGATTAAAATCTTTGATTTCTCTCTTGCACGTTTCCCCCAAACGTTAGTTGGTGGAGGCGCCGGGTAGAGTACCGCGGGTACTGTCGCGAGTAAAATCAGTGCTTTTCAGGGATAGACACATGGTAGCGTGTCCAGTCAAGTGCAGCTGCAACTACTAATACAAGAATATTACTATACGCTGATATACGCTACGAAAAATTGGAATAATATTGGATATTGACTGGAACTCAAGAAGCATAGTATACAGATAAGTACCTACAAATACACTATAGGTACACATTCCAACATGGAAACGTTTGACGGCGTTTCTTCTCATATTGATGTTTTTATTAAGCAGTACAATGCATTAGCAGCTTTAAATTCCTGGAATGACAATACCAAGGCCATTTTAATTTCAAATTATTTATCGGGGCCTGCCCTCAATTATTTTCACACCATCAGTGATGATACTTCAACTTTTGAAGATATAGTAGAGGCTTTGAAGCAAGAATTCACCTCAGATCCGGATTACGCCGCTCAATTTTATTCAAATCGGCAAAATCATGATGAAAAGACAGTAGACTTCATCTACCGAATGTCATTGTTGGCTAAAAAAGCTGGAATTACATCAGATGAGAAGATAATAAAACAAATTTTGAAATCTTTAACTTTTAATAATAGAACACGATATGCAACACATGTATTTAGTGACTTGACTGCATTTAAAAAAGCAGCATTGCAAGAGGACGAGATTTTGAATTTACAACCAAAACAATTGGCGTTGCCGGTCAAGATACAAACATTAGGGAACTCTGGTTCCTTCAATCATACTTACTCGCGGGGTGACGGTGCCCAGAATGTGCGGTTAACACATCCACCCCGTCAAATCAGTGATAATTTTTCTACACCATTGTCGACAAGAACTCCACATGTTACGGTGCCCCATGTACGACCCACGGCTTCGTACTCCGCCAGAAGAAGCGCTGGTGATGAAGCAGGAACGAGCAGGCCGCCATTTTCGCAACCACAACAGCATCAGTATAATTTAAGGAATAGACAGCCACCTTCTCAAGACGTGCGAAATGAGCACCCAAATGCTCGGCGGCGCTAGGACAGGGAACCACACTAGCGACCGACGACAGAGAAGGTTCCACTACAACGCCCTATATAGAAATGAAGATGTGCGGTATCACCACGTCCGCGCTATTGGATAGCGGTGCCAGTCTTTCGGTCATGTCGGAAGATTTTTACTATAAAAATATAGATAAGTTTGTACATAATAATATTGTAAATAGTAGCGTAGATAATAAAAAGCCTCTGTTGCGTGTCGCGAATGGCAAATTACTTGACATTATTCTTTCACTCAAAATAAAGTTTTATTTGTCAAATTATTTATTCGAACATACGTTCGCTGTTGTAAAAAGTATTACAACCGATATAATTCTAGGTTGCGATTTTCTTAGTTTTCATAGGTGTTCTTTAGATTTTGGGCAAAATCTATTAATTTTTCCAGATAAATTAGGTATACCATTTTTGCGTTCAGATGAGAATGACCATTTGCCATACTTGTCAAAACAATGCCATTTGCCGTACTTGTCAAAACAAGACAAATTGTTTTTTTTAAATAATGAGACGGCATTGGGCGAGAATGTAGGAGAAATATTTTCAGAAAATAGGGGTTTGAATACACTAGACATTTCTGATAAAATATCCAGAAATGATAAAGGAAAATTAGTTAAAATCTTATCAGAATATGAAGAGCAGTTTGCGTTTGATAAGACGCAAATAGGATCGTGTTCGATTTCGGAGGTTGAAATCAACACTGTTGATGATACACCAGTCCATAAGTCTCCGTATCGTGCTTCGCATGAGCAGCATCGGATAATTCGCGAACAGGTAGACGAGATGATGCAGAATGGCATCATTCGCGAATCGCGTTCTCCTTATGCGTCTCCTGTCGTTTTAGTTAAAAAGCCTGACGATTCGTGGCGTTTTTGTATTGATTATAGATCGTTAAATAAGAAAGTTATTACTGATTCTTATCCGCTACCGCGCATAGATGATTTATTGTCATATCTGTCAGAAGCTAAATACTTTGCAGACTTGGACTTAAATTCAGGTTATTGGCAAATTCCTATTAAGGAAGCTGATAAGCATAAAACTGCCTTTGTGACGCCGTCGGGTCTTTTTGAATTTAATGTTCTTCCTTTTGGTCTTAAAACTAGTGGGGCTGTTTTTCAACGCACCATGGACAAGGTTCTGGGTGGTTTAAAGTATAGAAACGCTATAGTGTATGTTGATAATATATTAGTGTATGGTAGGGACTATGATGAGTTTTGCACCGCTTTGAAGAAGGTTCTTCAAAGACTAAAAGAGGCCAATATGACCCTGAAACCCAGCAAATGTCATTTTGCGTACGATCAAGTGTCGGTATTAGGTCATAAAATATCGGGTGAAGGTATTCGTCCGGATGACGCTAATATAGAAAAGTTAAAGTCATTAAAGGTACCATCCTGCACCAAAAATGTCAAATCTGTGTTAGGGTTATTTTCGTATTATAGGAAATTTATTGGTAATTTTGCGGCAATCGCGATGCCCTTAACTCGTTTGTTAAAGAAAGGCGTAAAATTTGAGTGGCTTAAAGAGCAACAGGAATCTTATGATACTCTATTTAAATTAATCAGTAACCCTCCATTATTACGACATTTTTCAAATGATTCTAATATCACCACCAGATTGCATGTGGATGCGAGTGGTGATGCTTTGGGCGCGTGTTTATTACAGGGAACTGATAGGTTATTCCCAGTAGCTTTCGCTTCCCGAAAGTTATCTGACTGCGAAACGCGATATACGATCACCGAGAGAGAATGTCTCGCTCTTGTTTGGTCATTGAAGTATTTTGAGCATCTATTATGGGGTTTAAAATTTGATGTGGTAACAGACCACAGGGCTTTAGTTTGGTTGCGAGATAGAAGAGATATGAATGGTAGATTGGCTAGGTGGGCCCTCGCTATTCAGTCGTATGATTTTAATATTGTATATTGTAAGGGAAAGGAAAATGTGTTGGCAGATTTTATGAGTAGGAATCCGTTAATAGATGACAATTCCTCAGACAAAACTCAACCACAAATGTCTGATGGTTTAGAGTTGTATAAAATCGATATTGTCGATATCGATACTAAACAGTCTCACGATAATTTTTGTGTAAATATGGTCAGTAAAATCAATGCTGGTCGTAGTAGGAATTATAAGGGTTTTCATTTATTAAATGGTCGGTTATATCATAGAATTAAAATGGGTGGTCATTTTATCGATAGGATTGTACTACCAGAATGTTTATTTTTAGAGGTCATGTCCGAGATTCATGATGATCCTTGGTGTGGAGCTCACTTTGGTCTTACGAAGACATTAGGTAAATTTCGTGAGCGATATTTTATCGAAAACGTCGGTAAAAGAATTTATTATTACATAACTAGTTGTAAAAATTGTCAGGAAAGAAAGAAAAATAATTTCCTTGCGCCGTTACAATCAATAAATGTAAATGGTTCTTCTACTCGTGATTTAGCATATCAACATAATTCTATGAAACCGTTCAAATTACGATTGTAATATATTTTGCCCAACTTCTAGAATATTATACATGTGTATTATAGGTAGGTAGGTACACTATTCTCTTTCATGATGTATTTGTGTTATATTTTTGCATGAAGGGGTCAGTTTAACTTGTTTAAATATTTATCTTTCTTATTTCATTTGTTTACTCCACATTTTAACCTGACTGGTTGTTAGCTACAACTATTGGGTCGAATCACTTTTACTTCGGAGCTTCCTAACTTAGGTAGGCTAGGAAGACATGTGCCTGGAAGTGATGCCGATTTTGATTAGTATCAAAATCTTTTTCGTAGGCGGTGGGATGTAATGTGCATAAGCACTATGTAGGAAACTTACGTAGGCTGGAATACTGGCAGCTATTGTTTTATATTATTTAAATAGATTCTAAAGAAGAAACAATGAGATATTGACAGCATCCTTCCAGACTCAGTAATATTTTCGTGCTCGGACTGTGGGCACATAACATTAAAATCACTTTTATGCTTTGAATATAAAGCTTTAAAAAAGATTAAAATCTTTGATTTCTCTCTTGCACGTTTCCCCCAAACGTTAGTCAATGGATGCCAGAAGTGACAACTGGGATTTGTAGAGAGTCCACTCCTCGGCGATGTCACAAGGAACAGGATCGTCCCATGAGATCCCTAATGTCCAGAGCACTTGCATCAGGAACTTAGCACGAAAGGTGACAGGTCCAAGGAATCCTAGAGGATCGAAAATACGAGCGATGTGCGATAAGATGATGCGCTTGGTGCAACAAGAATTCTCACTAGCCTCAACATGAAATTGGAAGCTGTCCGAGTGAGGACGCCACGAAAGGCCTAAGATTTTTATTGCATTTTCAGAAGGCTCATCGAAATTGATGAGATCTTCAGAATAAAGATCTTCAGACGGAAGACCAGCGAAAAACTGTTTATTATTGGAGGTCCATTTACGGAGATGGAAACCTCCCGACGACAGAATAGTTATGAGCTCATCTCTCAACTGACGAGCTGCATCGACAGAGTGGGCACCAGAGACTATGTCATCGACATATATATCCCTCGACAATATGGATGCACCCACTGGGTGTTCCTCTGTTGAATCCGTTGCAAGCTGTGCTATTGTCCGAAGTGCTAAGTATGGCGCCGACGAGACTCCGTAAGTAACCGTACGCAGCCTATAATCCTGCACAGGTTCATCAGGCGAGGCGCGCCAAAGTATTCTCTGATACTCAGCATCTTCTTCCGATACCAAAATCTGCCGGTACATCTGTTTAATGTCGCCGGTGAAAACAACAGCATGCCAACGGAAGCGAAGCAACAGAGCGAAAATATTGGTCTGTAGTTTCTGACCCGACAGCAAAGTATCATTAAGCGACCTACCACTTGAGTCTTTGGCACTAGCATCGAAAACAACCCTCAAGGGTGTGCTTACAGACTCAGGGCGCAAGATACCGTGATGCGGAATATAATATAAATTACCTACGTCAGAAGCGTGAGGTTCCACTTTCTCAAGATGGTGACTAGCAGCATAATCGTCCATGAAGTCGACATATGCGCGACGAAAACTAGCGTTCGAGTTCAATTTCTTTTCCAGAGAATGAAACCTTTTTAAAGCGATAGCACGCGAATCCGTGAACACAGGCTTGTCCAATGGATCCCTGAACGGTAATGACACGACAAACCTTCCCTCATCATTACGACAATGTTTTTCGACAAAGCTCTCTTCACACTGTTTCTCTTCCTTCGACAAATAGGTTTGGGGGGACATTAGGTTCTCTACCTCCCAAAACTGTTTAATGGAAGAGTCCAATGACAACGACAAATCGTGTGAAGATTGCGAAACTAAAAGACAATTCTTGTCTTTTACGACACGACAACTACTTGGGATGACGTCACATTCACCCAGAACAATCCAACCGAAAACTGTGTTTAATGCCTTTGGTTGACCCACTGGTCCTCGCCTCAGGCCCGATATAAGTGACGAAGCGAAAATCTCAACATTGAGCAACAAATCGATAGGTCCTGGAGAAGCAAACTCCGGATCAGCCAAGGCTAATTGATTAATGTGTGACCACCTCGAAAACTCCAGCTGTTGCAGCGGTTGCTCAGGACGATAGATGGCAGCACTAGCGCTTCGAAAGTACGCTTATAAGTAGCGGTGCGCTGTGACCTAAGTTCACACGACAAAATTCCTTGCGGCTCTGCTACTGAGTGACCTATGCCGCTAACACTACTAAAAGATTGTTTTATTTTTAGACCAAGTCGATGTGCACAGGGCTCTGAAATAAATTTACATGCACTGGCACTGTCCAATAATGCTCTTGCAATCTGAAAATTACCAGACGCATCCCTAATCAGTACCTGAGCAGTCGAAAACAAAATATTTTTATCGGTAGCCACCGAAGTCAACACAGTACTAGGCTGCGAAGAAGTACTGGGTTCCGCAGTTTCCATTACTTGTGGCAACTGTGCTATAGCAGCACCAGGAGCAGCAGTATTAAAATGCAACAAAGTATGGTGGGAGTAATTACACACTCTACAACGAAAATGAGACTTACAGAATCTTAATCTGTGTCCCTCCGACAAACAAAGCAAACAAAGATTATTATTTTTTACAAAATTATATCTATCATGTACTGAAAGTTTAATAAATTTTGAGCATTTATCAAGTGTGTGATGGTCCGAACAAAATAAACATGAAACTGAAGACACTACTGGAGCAGACTTAGAATTATTAGTTTTATTAATTTTATTTGACACCTTAACTTGAGTATTGTGAGGCTTAATGATTGAGTTATCTAAAGCACGAACTTGTTTTTCTAAAAATGCCTGTAGTAACTCAAAATCAGGGATGTCATCAGCATTATACTCCAACTGAAATGATTCTCTAGTCTGTCTATCTAATTTAGACCAAAGCATGTGAAATAGCATGAAGTTACGGTCAGGTAGGTTGTATTTTTCCAGCACTGCCAGATTTTCTGAAAAAGTCCTACTAAGTTTCTCCAGTTCACTGCCTGACTTAAATTTAATTGGTTCACAATGCACCATTTTTTCAAAATAATGGAAGGCTATCTGTCGCTTTTTATCAAAATATTTAGCCAAAGTAGAATAAGCAATCAGATAACTTTCTTCCGACAGAGGATAATTTTTAATTAAATCAAACGCTACACCTTGCACACTAGATAACAAATAATGTAGTTTTTCAACATTTGATATGTTACGTTTATGTATGAGCAAATCAAACAACTGCTTAAAACTAACCCAGTTCTCCAAAGTGCCATCGAAATGTTTTATATGGATTTTTGGCAACTTGGCGACAGTTTCTACAAAAGTACTTGCACTAGGTTTGTTTGCCGAAAACGAAACATTCTGCTCCCTAATTAAATTTATTAACTTCCTGTACCGTTTTTCAAAACTTAAAGTAACTCGACACTCATCACGCTGTTCCGATTTCCCGAGCGTTCCTAACAATAAACGTTGAGCAATATGGAAATCATTGGCCAACTCTTTCAAATCTTCCTCCGTAGGTAAATCCGAAGAATCAACATTTTCCAACCGCATAAACGCGTAATCCCTGTTAATACGGTTCTGGTCACCTGTAGTTTCATCCCTTTCAGTCATTTTTACGAGTATTAGTTATTGAAAACCTAAAATCAAACACGAAAATAAATACAATAACAAAACTTTTCAAATGTAAACAAATAAATCAAATGACTGAAGGATGTCAATCGAAAACGACAATGACACTGACAGGTTGACACAGACTGATTGACAATCAAAATTGAACTAGAGAATGAGTGACTAGAGTTTACCGGCACTATGGCTTGACGATGCAAATTCGAAATTACGAAAGTTTACGATTTACCCTCAATATGAATTCACAATGGTACAAAGGTTAAATTACGACAAATTACGATAAATTACGATACGAAAAGCAGCCGCAAGACTAAATATCCGCCGAAGGATCAAAAAAATGTAGATTAAAGGGCCTAGGATATTAATTAGGTAAAATTTAGTATGGGCTTCGATAGTTAAGTGGACTGTATTTTTAAGACGAAAGCGACAACGACAGTTCCACAGTAATTACGCTATTCGAAAAAGAGAGTGTATAGGCCTAATGCTAAAGCACAAATAGCTGGACTAACCTTGAGAACGGCGACGGGGTTGCAGCACCACTCCAATACAGGTACCGTCGGACTGACGACTAAGGGTTGTCTCGACTTACCGAAATCGCGCCTTCAAATACCTGACCAGAGGGTGGCAAAGTGCAGTCTCCAGGAATCCAGGATCTGGGCTTCAGACCAGGCTATACACAACGATAACGACCGACAAAACGACAAATTTAATAGCGCGTTTACTGGGGGTACGATTTTGATTTGAACTCTCTTTAACAACGACTTGCTAACTAACTGTGTTGCCAAGTGCAACCGCAAAACCGATAATTAAAATGTTGCCAACTTAACGAATTTAAATTAATAAGCTATAAAGAGCGAACAAATAATAATAATAAGATAACAGTGAAATGGTAGAGGTTTTTAGAGCTTTATATGCTTTGTTTTTCTACAGAAGAAATTTATTCAAATCTTGCTTTGGGTCCCAAGAACTTATAACAAATATCTTGATTTAGATTTCGAATAGGTTATAATCCAAAAAAACACCGAACACTATCCCACCTTCGCGTGATACAATTTTGGAACGGAATTTACCTTAAAATCTGTCATTTATGTCATACCCTAAGGCTATAAGCCTCGACACCTGCCGTGTACAACGTGTAGTTAGTTCGGCGCAGTTACAATGAAACTAGCTCGCTCCAGCAACATTGTTCGATAGTTCCTGTGAAGGGTTCAAACTCGTGTCGTGCGACGCAGTCGGCGCTCTGTGTATTACGTAACGGTGACTTTAGCTGAAAAGCTAAGTTTGAAATAGCGAAGTTATAAGGAATAATGAAACGTTATAAGCACATTGAAATGTAAGTCTGATAGAAATGAAGGAACTTTAAATTAACACATAAAGGGCCGATTTTTCAATAGATAGTTTATACGCCAGATATTGAACAGCCCGATAGCTTTAACTAAGACGAATAATAAAGTTTCAATTTTTCAATGGTCAGATTACCCTCTGCTAAGCTATCCTTATGATTTTTGTGTAAAGTCGTCGAAGTAAGTTTTAATATAAATTGACATTAAAAATTCTCATTTTAAAATTTCTTAAACAACCTGAATATAACATAGCTACAAGTTTTACTAAATATAGAGAAATCCTTAAACATCCACGTGGGCATAGTTTCAAGTATTTAAGGTCACTTTATTTATAATCTCCAACTCATGATCCTTCTTATCACGAGGCGGGTAGCCCATGGTTTAAGGATAACTCACCGCTTAGTAATTCAAGTTAACTTTAATATAGAGTGTTAAACTATTTGATCTCATGTAAGTCTAACATTGCACAACTTGTGATATTCGGTCTTGATTCTCGTGATATTTAGAAATTTTGCTATCAGTTTTACTTGATCTCGTCATATTATTGTACAAAGGTACCAAAATACAAACAAAAGGAAAAAATAATGCCAGCACTCCATAAAATCATTAAAATTTAAATAACTATTTTGATTATTTGTTAGAATTGAATGACATTCGGAAATAAATAATGTCACAAAAATCAACAGGGTTAAAGTTTTGAAATCGGTCGCCTGATTTAGGGGTTGTGGGGGGTGGGGGGGGTGGGGGGGGGGGGGGGGGGAGGTGTCTGAACCCCCCCTGATCATTTTCAGCCGCCGGAAAAGAACCAAAAAAAAAATTTTTTTTTAAACCCAGTAGCCCTCAATATGGCGAACTTTAGTAGCCAATTTATATGTATAAAAACTCGCTTCAATCATGAGTCAACGGAGCCCCGCTTCGCGGGACTCCTTTTTCTGGCAGTTTAAAAACAGTAACCTAACTAACCTAACCCATTGATGTCGGATTGTGTCAACTCGGAGTCAGACTTTGCTATTAATTACCTAAGAATTATGTAAACACACTTAATAAATACAATATGATTACCTCGATTGTATTTCCAAACAGAGTCCAAAAACGTAGCCAAGTCGTAGAAAAAACACAAAACAATACGGAAGAACATATAGTCGTAAGCAAAGAAATGACGCGAGCTACGTACAAATTTGACATTAGAGCAGTCAATATCATTCATCCAAGATGCTAAATGCGTTCCGATTCACGTTGATCACCAAAAAACATTGACAAGCTATAATAAAGCAAGAAAAATACGTTCCGATTTACGCAATTGTGCAAGTATTTAGGAAATTTTAAAATTTTTTAAAAAATATTTAGACGTAACTCCGGCAGCCAAAATTATTTGTAGGGGGTTCAGACCCCTCCCCTCCACCTCCCCCAACCCCCCACAACCCCTAAATCAGGCGATCGATTTCAAAACCCAACCCATCAACAGATCATTAGTCAAATCATTGAACATTTTACAATCATTAATCCACGCTTTTTTGACATTTTTAATCGTAGATTGTCACGATTTTTCCGACGAAAAGCGCTGTGTACGTATTTTGTTTCGTCGTTTTATAATGCACGCAACATTTTTTCATTTTTTCACATAATAATGCTGAGTATTAATAGGCTTTAAAATTGGAACCCACATCTAAGTAAATAATAAAAAAACTATATTAACGCAAAATAATTTTAAAAGTCATTAAATTGCTTTGCATATTTATAAAAAAATTGCTTTACATTTTGTAAGTTACAGCTAAAAATGCACAAAGTAAAAGAAAATAAAAGATAAATCCGTAACAGCTGCGATGTAAGCATTAGATGACGCAGCACTTCTGTAATTACAAACTCCACAAAAACCTTACTGTTGGGCGCTGTAAGCTTTTTAGCGTATAATTTAATATTGTACACAAGTCATAGTATATTACAAGGTTCAGCGCGGAGTTAGCAAACAGCGCTGCAAGCTCAGCGCTGACCGGGCGACCGGAGGTGGGCAGGTGTTTGACCAGGAGCTTATAATTTAATATTTTATGTATTTCGGATATATTTTGCTTTTAGAGTGGTGCCTTAAATAAAATAAAATAGGTTTATTGTTTAATATTGACTTTACATGGAAGGAAAGATTTTATATTGCAAAAGACGACTTTTATTATTAATCATACTGGCTCACTTCAACCTCGAGAAACATCCAATCTTAAATTCTGCAGAATATTTATATTTTCAAAAGAAAACAAACTCTTAAGTCTTTACACAATTCAGTGTATATTTACTCATCAGATTAGCATTCATCTCCCTGCCTGCACCGGTAAGCGCTGTGTTGCAGCGCTGTCTCGCTGAGTTGTGTGCGACGCGTGTCTGCACCGAGGTTCGCTCGCAATACATTTGTACTACTACTATACTAATGTAAAGCGCTTGCACTTGTCTCAGAAACTGACAGACAGCGCTTAACTCATCACAAGTTAAACAGAGAACAGCGGTTGTGGCAAGAGCGGGATTCAAATTAATTAAGACGTTAGAATAATGTTTTGGAGGTAGCGTTAAAGTCCCTGTTAACCCAAAGCATTGAACACAGTACACATGAGAGTATGAAAACGTTTGTACATCTTCCATTTAAAAGTAATTCAGTTACGTACTTCACCATTTCATCGTGGCAGGTTACAAGATTATTTCAATTCCTCTCGCTTATCACGCTGGACTGTGACCCAATATTATTTCACATAACATTTATATATAACAGACCTATATTTAACCACATACCTACAACCAGCCATGGTGTATATTCCTACAAATGCAACAAAGCGGCAGCTGTGCTCGCCGGGAGTCGACCCCGGGTCGTTCTGCGCGAGTGCGCCTCACTGAGCATGCGGCATTGTCTACCTCCACTCGATGTATATTAGACGGATATATTCAATCAACCAATGCAGATCAATCTTTTATTGTATTCTTTTTGATCATTTTTCAGTGAGTACACAATTTTTTCATATGTATAATAGAGGTTCACGTTCTCAGATATTACTTGTCGTTTGTAATGAGTTTTTTTTTAAAATGGAAGCTAATAAAACGTTTTGTTAGTTAACTACTGTTGATAACCTAAACATATATTTTCGGTATTTCTTACTTGAGGTTCACAAGCATTTGTTTCATTTATCTATGGTATTAAGTATTGCCAAAGGCTCGAACGTCCCTCGATACACAACAAAAAAAAACATAATTCACAACAAACACTTCTTAAGAACTTTAAAGGAAACTTTCATTTATTAACTTCTTTAATTTCAGTGAAATTATAATAAAAGTACGTCGAGTAAAATATTATTAAAAGAAAACCTTGAGAAAAGTGCGACGCCCTAACTTAACAGAAAATGGAAAAATGGTCAAAATTGAGCGCGACTCTCGTTTCAAATTATTAATAAGTTTCTGAAGCACCAACAACTTTGAATGTTATCGAAATTACAAAAAAAATTAACAAGGTTTTGGTAATTGCTTCGCTTATTTCAGTTTGAATGAAGTACGACCTTTCATAATTTTTATTTTATATTATTTAAGAATATAATATCAAAAGTGATTAATCGCGATGTTGTGAGGCATGTTTACTTGAGGACTTATGAATCATAATTTAATTTACAATTAACTAAACAAAAATTTGATTATAAATTATTACAACAAAATTTTCATAAGTTTAACAAACGAAGTTATGTGTTATTCTATCATGATGGATTTGTTATTATCTCTGAAATTATTAAATTAAGACAATACTTAGAAGTGTAAAAACAAAATAGCCTCAAACTTATTTCATTAGTTTGTATATCTTTGCACGATTATTATGATGAAAGGAGCTGAATCCGTTTTCATCATTCGTGCTTCTACTTCATCCCTATTAGTAATCATCCTCTCAACTATTTATATAACACAATAATGTATTGCAACACTGAGGTAAATAAGATAAATGCACTTAGTTATGCGATCGATCCTTCTCTCCATACATCATGTATACTGCCATCAATATACACAGTGAGTATAGCGCAGCCTCCGATCAACAGTTGTACAGGCTGTGATCGCTCGCTCGGCGCCGGACATCTGTTGAACTGCTGTTTATAACTAACATACCTACTAACTGTAGGTTCACTTGCAGATTTAACATTTAACTGTTGTTGGAGAAATAAAATGGTCAATCAAAAATTATATTCTTTTTATTTTGCTTGTTGAAGCTTTAAGTTCACAGTGTTTGGAATCTTTATTATTGTAGATTTAAAAAATAATTATTGTTATCATTGTTAACAGTATGCATAGATAAAAATAGTAGTTTAAAACTTTGTAATGTCGCTGTCCTTTTCCAATATATTTGCACAATACCTTCAATGTCTATCAGTATCTGAGTTTGTAATACCTGGAACAAAAATATTCAGTTGTTAGAAAAATATGTGACATACACATTATAATTTTTTAAAACAACTATAAATTGCTAGATTTTTTAACGATAGAGCGTAAGAAAATTAATATCGATAAATTATTAAAACACTCATTTTTACAGTAACACATCTAGTTTACTATTTAACCATTATTCGCTAACCACAGATAAAACGTTAACCCAACCGATTTTTTCTACAAAATATTAAATAAAAGCCAGCTACAAGAACTCCCATCTCCCGTAACTGAACTACAGTCATTAGTCTCCCGCGTCAGGGTGAACTAATGCAGGCGTCTGTCAGGTCGCAGGTGTCCCCAGGTCCCGCCGCGAGGTGGCGCCCTCTACCGGCAGCTGGCAAGATGGAGCACACTGACACACTATACCAGGGTATAAGACCTCTTGTGCTGCGACGATTAATATTAGTCAAGGAAGAAAAGTTGCGCGCTTTTACATAGAAGCTAAAGATTTTAAAATTTAAATCGTCTTTTTCTTATGTGAATTGTTAGGGTAAAAAACGTAGCAACAAGAACATTAGTGATAGGTGCTGTAGGTTTAGGTGTAGCAAAGATTTAAAGCCTAATTTATAATGCTATTTAAAAATAATTTCCGTTTTAATCCTTTTGTCACATCGCACAAAGCTGTTATATCTCGACCTAAATCACGAGCTTGGATTTCTCCCAATTCGGGATTTCCATCGCAAATGTTGTGTTATCAACTAATCCCACTTCTGTTTGTATTGTTTGTTTGTTTGTTTGTTTGAAGCTCATTGTGTATGTTTATCTGTCCGAGAGGTGGAATCAATACAGCTGATGTACGACCAAACGAAATAATATCAGAGTAGCTAATTTATGTTTCATTTGTGTTTCGAAATTGTTTTTGAGTTATGGTGGCTTTATTTCTGAAGAACACATCAACATACCACATTTAGTTTTTAATAACTACTTTTGGTGCTTAATTAAAGAATACCTTGGCACTTCTTAAGCATATTGTCTTAAATCAGCTTTTAGCTGAACCCCGTATGTTCTCTCCATTGGTAATATCACTCAGTGTTGCCAGCAATATGTATATCTGTACATATACTTCATTGCCGCCAAACTCTTTTGTAGTCATTGTATATTCATACGAGCTGTCATCCACAGTCGCCGCTTCAATGGCGCCGCCATATTTTATTCATTCCCGCTAAAAGATAATCTGCGTCAATTTTATAAGAAGCGTCGTCAAAGAGGCGTGTTTCTCCATAAATACTCTGTATGGAGGCTGTTTGGGAAAGTTTTTCTTGTTATAAGAGTCTGTAGAGAGTTATTTATCGGAGGTTGTGTGGGATAAGCTCCGTGACGGCGTATTGGCGGGAACCTCGCGTGAATAGAAAACGAGCGCTTTTACTTCACAGGCGAGCGGAGAAGCCGCCTCGGCTTTGGAATGTTACGTTCATTTTATCCGGATTTAAAAAGCATCTTTGAGTAACCTTCCGTTAAATTATGATAAAATTGTAATAAGTTAAAAATACTGTAAATAGATCAACCTTTTTCGCGATTGACAAAATTTTATAATTGCTATGACCTGGGAAATTTTATAAGTAGAGCGTTTGTCTTCTTAAAATGCTAGTAGGGCCCGCTAAACCTACCAGGTTTTTAGTAAATATGGGCAGGGGTGACCACATGCTATCATGTGTTCCGCCTGCTCTTTTGATTTATTATCACGTAAAAATAAAATATACATTAATCAGTTACAGGGTGTTATTCTTCGTCGTCTTAAGTGTCTTCAGTAACTAACGGTACATTACTCTCACTCCATGTTCCAGATAATTAATTCCCAAAATCCGCTATAACTTTGGCGGCACCGCGCATTTCACTTTCCACGTACATATTAATGAGTCCCCATCTTTGTTGAATCTTCCTCAATTGTGGCAGAAAATCACATTAAAACTATATCACCACATTCAAACTACAGCATTAGTATATCGACCATTTATCTCTGAGCTCGATAGTCCGTTGCAGTCTTGATTAGTGACGCGGTCGTGGAGTTTAAGCAAGCGATAGGATGGGTGACCGTTAGCATTATATTTAGATTTATTCGTGTTTTTGAAGGCACGACGATCTCGTATACGTTTCTATTGCAAAACACATCGTCAAGCCAAGACAGTTGCTTATTGGGTAACTTAAAAACTCTGTCAATAGGGTGGTTATTTTTGTGTTGGTGACTTAAACGGCGGTTCTCAACGCCCGCGTTTAAAGCCACCGATATTACTCCAACTTTGACACTAGATGTTGCAATGCCGTATTTATCACACAATAAGGAAAAGAAAACAATAATATTTCTTGCAACTGTAACAAATATAATAATAAAATAATAGCCGTTACATATCATAAGTTGAGCATAGGCCTTCTTCTCGGATAGTGAGAGGGTTTGAGCCGTAATCCACCGCACTGGATGCGCGTTGGTGGATGCACATGATGAATAATCATCCTATCAAATGGGTTTCCACGCGATGTTTTTACTCACCGTTAGTGAGTGCGTAAAAAAACGAAATATTAATTATAAACCAAAGTTTTCTCCTTTACTATTTACTTTGTAAGCGATACGGAAAACCTCCATCAAATAGTTTCATCTTCACGTCTTTGCCGAACCGCGGCACTGTCTGCCACGGATCCTGCGTATATACGTGTCACATACAAACGTATAGCTTCCCGAGTGTGTCATATTAATTAGTTGTTGTGCGGAGATCAGGTTACTTCGACAAACAGAAGCTTTGTGGTAATGTAATTAGGAACCAGTCGGAGACACAAAGGCTTTGTCACACGATACAGCTGTGTGGGGCCGGGCTTTACGAGGCGTCGGGGGCGTCGCGAGCTTGCTCTAATTAAACGACTACAATTTAATAAGTCTTAAGAGCGTGGTAAGACGGTACACTGAAAAGCCGTGTTAGTTTTTTTACTATAATGAGTATGTAAATACAAATATTGTCAGCATGAAACATTTGAAACCCTTTATGAAAGTCGCTATTTCGCAATTTCTGTGTTTAGTAAGAGGAAAATTCTCAAAGAGAGAAAGAGAGAGAGTGTAGTAGCGAATCAACCAAGAAAAAACGGAAAGTCGATACAAATATTTGCTTGTTAAACAAATATCATATCAAGCAGCACATAATCCTCATTGTTTACTTTCCAACAATACAACTACCCGCTTCTCATTTACCTCCAACAAACAGCAACTTTTACACACAATACCTACATTGCAGTGTTTAATCTAACTTGTATTGACATTATCCACAGTTCGGTATCGGACGGACGGTCGACGGACCAATGAAAAGTTTCTACAATTGTGAAAACGAAGCGGTTCGTTCGACGAGAGCTTTTGTAGCAAGTGAGCTTTTGTGCGAGTGAGCTTAAAGCTTACGAGCGAGTTGGACTTGTTGCTTTATATTAAAGTTGGATTGGATGGAACAGGTAGAAACTAGTTTGTTTTATTTATTGGAAACTAGCGACCCCCCCACAATGGTGTAATTTTGGCCGACTTGTTCCCGAAACGTTTTCTAACTGTCCTTTATTTACAAATTAAAATGTAAAAGTATCATAAAATATGACGAAAACCGCATTACAATCCGTTTAGTGGTTTAGGAGGAGTTAGTGGACAAACATACAAACAGATACAATTAACGACTTGGATTTATACTATGTAATGAAGAGAGAATTTAAGGTAAAATACACCTTGCTGACTTGTTTATTAACAACACTATTGATAGAAATTTAGTAAAATTCTGTCAAAATTGTTTTTCAGATTTTATAAAATTAGTTTTTTATAAAATAGTTGCGACAAAGGGTAGCTCTTATAAGTATAATTGCAGAGTCTATTTGGGTAATCCTCAAAAGCTTAAAGCTCTGTCCTGTCGTAGCGTATGACTGCGCCTTTAAACTATGGAATAATTCTGTGCAATATCATAACGATACCAAGATAACACCACAAACTAATCAAAGTCCGTACACCAAGAGACTATATTAGAAACATTCCCACGAGGTATCTGCCTTGTTGCATCTCCATATTTTACATAAGATCAATCTTCAACAAGTTACCAAGCATACATATTGACATACTCGTATACATGGAGGCTTCGATGCAGCCGTCACTTGTTGAACACCTCGCGGCTAACTTCGCAGTGCACAGACAAAGGCTGTCAGCGGACTGAAGTTGGTTATTGATGAAGTTTGAAGTATGGAGGTCAGTTACATCACATGTGGAGATTTTTCCGTTTTTCGGCTTTATATTAGAGTAAGTTTACTGTTTTCTATATTGTTTATAACCAACTATAAAACATATTTTTAACCTCAGTTTTTCGAAAATGCGCGCAGCAAAATATTCTATAATTCTATATAATTCCCAAATTTTCTTTTGTTATATGTAAGTAATTTCGCATTGAATTACTGACTTAAAACAAAATATTGCGACCTAACTTCGAACAATCCGTGTATTTTTTTCTACGTAGCTATAGAGCTACGTCGTAGCATGTAGCACTGACTGTAGAAAAGCCAACTTAATATATAAATTTACTTAGACACGCAATAAATAAACAAAACTATTTTATTATTTATCACTGTTACAATACACGTAACCTCCTCGCTAGACAAACAACTACGCCTCCGACCTCTGGATTGTGGGCACCGGGTGGTTGCTGCCAGACCCGCCCCGTTCCCGCGGGAAATCACCACCGCATTAATCTGTTTCCCGCGGGAATGCCACAGGGGCATTACGAGTGATACCTTTATTGTGATACTTGGATATTGGAGAGATTAGCCTTTGGACGTATGTGGGAAATTTATTGAAATTGAACTTTTACCTTACCTTACCTTCGATAAAGTTTGAAATGATAACAATGTTAATATATCTTTTTAATTTTAACTACTTTTAGTAAAGAATCTTTGAATAAAGAAAGCAGAAACATAATGCATATGCGCTACCCACGATAGATACATATTTAATGTCCAAATGTACAAAAACAAGCAACGCTTCAAATTGCAATAATGACTCCAGTGGGTATGTAAATTGGTGGCCATTAGCCAGGATCGCAGCGCCGGTTGCCCGCGCGCAGCATTACACATGCGATATGTAGAAGAAGGGATGGCCTTCAAGTTGTCTTTATTGAACTAAACCGACCAATTAGATAGATGTGGAATTATATGAGAAACATATTTAGCCAAAGTTTTTTTTTAAATTTGGGTACTTTTTAAGCTACCTTTCTTTTATATTATCAACCTATCCCTAAAATATGTAAAAAAAAACCGCGTTGAAAAAAGTGATACAAACACGGACAGCTACTTATGGTTATAGATTGTACAAAAAACGATCAAAAAAATATCTGTTCTTTGATGCGATCATTTGATGGTAATTAAGAATTTTTAATAGTCGCAATAAATGTGTAGCGTCAGTTACCCCGCTAATCGCCGCGACGGCGCGCGACGGCGCTAACTAATTGCGATAGTTAGCTATGTTAATTCTAACTGGAATTGAATACGGAACTTTGTCTGTCCAATTCTGACAACTGGTAACTAATTTACGTTACGCAACTACTAATTAGCAACTATTAATTGTTTAATAGAGACTTGAAGCTTCATTAATACGACATTTAATTATTTGCGATGTACAGGACAGGATACGCGTGCACACTACTGAGTTTTTTTTTTATTTGAATACAAAGAGAAATTGTGTTAGCTTTTGCAGTTTTCTGCTACACATACACTTCATCACAACATCTAAATTTTTCTGACATATTCTGTTTGGAATTCTTTCGTAATTTTTGCCCTAGCTATTATAATAATGGTTATTTTTCCCATATAATTTATTTTCTCACTTTAATTAAGTGTTTTCAATATACAGCCTCAGTTCCTAGGCCGCACTGGGTGCCTGGGTGCACACAATGCGCGCGGGGGGGGGCCTTCGCACAAACAGTTACTAACAACTATTATGTACCAGTAATGAGCGAGTTATTAACACTACCGGTGGATGCCGCACACGGGCGAATATACTCAATTGTACGTTCATTTCATTAATGGCAGTCAATAAACCGTGTGGTTTAGTTAATTGTTCCGTTCGCGTGGAAGTCGGTTTCCCGCGGTAAAAAGTACCCTACGGGTTTTTTTTTGAGAGAAGCTAGCAAACGAGCAAGCGGGTCACGTGGTGGAAAGTGATCACCGCCGCCAATATACACCCACAATTACATATGCATTGAGGGTGCGCTACTGGCCTATGAGAAATTGGGCACCGGATATCGCACTCACCGAACGAAACGCAGGAACATCGTCCCTACTTCATGTCGGTTTCCTGTGCGACGGTGGTATTTCACCGGTCGAGTCAGCCTAATAATCGCTGCAGACAGAGCCTACAGCTAGACTCTACCACTCTCAAAATTAGTTATTCTGATGTATAACCCATATTACAGTAAAGTTTCATCCTAATCCGTCCAGTAGTTTTCGTGTAGAGTTATAAACATTCACACATCCATACATACCTACTCACAAACTTACACGTTTATAATATTAGTAGGATTTAGGTTATCAATAATTTTGTTTCACTAAAAAAGTGTTCGTTAAAACTTCTATTTGGAGAAGGGATCATCAAGGTCATACAACTTTTTATAATTATAATAAACGATCGACCCGCCCCCGCTTTGCAATGGTGTAATTTTGCCGACTTGCCCACGAAACCTTACATTTTTGCTAACTTAAAAATACTTTTTCTAAATGTTATTTGCTTACAAATTTAAATGAAAAAATTACCTTTAAGATGGTGGAAACCGCATTAAAATCCGTTAAGCGGTTAAGGAGGAGATAGCGGACAAACATACAAACAGACAGAATTAGCGACTTGGATTTGTAATGATAATGATAAACATCTTAAGTTTATTTGTGTTTCATATTTAATTTTGTAGAGACTGAAAACAAGTGTTGAATTATAAATTAAGTAAGTAATTCAATAAGCGTGCAAGTCTATTTGCAGCTAAATTTACAACTCAGTACATTTAATTGAGTGTGTCACTGAACAGAAACTCGCCCCTGAACAATACGCATTATGAAGACAAACAAATGAACGTTACTACGACTATATATCTGATCACTGTATGTATGTATGTATAATAGTATAATGTACCAGCTATTTGCTCATCTACATATTAATTGACATTAATTGTAACTGCAGGCTTCAAAGGAGCTTTGTAGCGTGATCATAATCTGACGACAAAGCATAATTATCTAATGAGTTACTATTGAACACAATTACAACAAGGTATACGCATATAAACTAGTTACCATACTGATATTTGAATCGTCATGGCATATCACCTCGGAAAGAACCAGCGATTTTATTATGATTTCCAATATTATTCGTAATACTAACCTAAAATTCTCTGATTCCCTTATGGTGCAGCGGTTTGATTCCCGGGCCAGGCACATTTAATTAAAATGTCTTTTGAAAATTGGCTTATGTCTGGGTGTAACTAAGTTTTCCCCTAGTCCAGTTGTGTGGCGCATATAGCACAAGCATGTTTTTAGAACTAAACAGCTGGTGCGGTAATCTGGATATGACTATTAATTCAATCTATAACTAAAAGACAGTCCTTAAAGCAGTCGCCAGAATCTTGAATCTGCATCTCATTGTTTACCAATTGATTTACGGATCTTCGACCAATATCTAGCAAACAAAGCGCTAGGTTACCAACTACTCGAAGTACTAACTAATCTGGTTCATACTAGGGATGTTCGAATATCATCGATTTTTTTCTGGTATGCGGTTGTCGCTTTGTAATAGTTCTTAAATCTTGAAAGTAGAAAAGCCAGTTTTAATTTTTAAATTTGAATCTTGTCTTTTGTTTATTTTTAATTCTACTTTGCTTTTAATTTGGTCCTATTCGAAAGTTAAACTACTATTAAAACAAATTTCAGATTTTCACAAAAAAAAACAATCTTGAAAAAGCGTTTAGGTATTATTAGCAACAGCGATTTATTTTCGTCACATAACATCCCTATTATAGTTCCATCTAGTAACTCACTCAGTCCTGGTCGTATTTGCTACCTCACCGACCACGCTAATTGGCTCTTCGTACACACAGACGGACCAGCGTGGACATATAACACCAGTAACTGCATTAACAGCGGATTTCAGGACCTGTGTAGACTTAGCTTTGTCGGGACCTGATGTGGACTGAAGCGGTTAGGGTTTACGTTGGGGAAGCAATGTTGGTTTGTGGTAGAACTGTAAATAGTTATCTAATAAAGCTGGAAAAAGTTGTAAAACGGTAACTTTTGACGACGAGTCGGATTTCATATTTGTGTGTGTTGAAGTGTATTAAAAAAACAGATAAAACGGTTTCGAGATTAAAGGTCCCCCGAGTTCGTGCTGCGCGTAGCCGCGAAATGTAGGTAGTAACGTTGTTGAATTTACTTTGATACCTACAAAATATTAACCCCTATATATCATTGTTACAATTGATCGGGGTGCTGTAGGCATGTTGTAGCAGCCATTTAATTAGCGTATCATCCCGCCGTGGTACCGCGTCGCGTCCAATTATGATTGTGCAATACAGATTTGTCACGAAATGAGCGATTCGTTAATTAACATCCCCTCGCTGCCCCCCGCCTCCCGCGCTACCCCCGACCCCCGATTTACCCCGATCCCCAATGTTCCCGGATACCTATCAGCCAGGGCCGGTTGCGGCTCACGCTGCACCTAATTAGCATATCCAGTTAACCTTATTAACGTTAAATAATAAATACACGAAAATGCACTCGCGAATATGCAGCGAGCAGAATACTCGATGGCTCTCGAAATATTTGGTACTTTGTTATAAAAGGGAAAGGAAAATGGTTCTGTGTAACTTTGAGAGTTGGTTGAAAAGGAAATTGCAGGTATTTGACTTCGTTTCTGAGTTCAGAAGCTTTGTTGTTTGCCATTGTCCGTCTGGTTAAAGGTAAAAGTTTTAAATACTTACTAATTAGTTAAGATTAAACATGAACTATGTGGGTAGAGACAAGAGCCTACTCGAAATCTTTCTAAAAATCGTTTTTTAAGCGTTAAACAACATGCGATTGACAACTAGCAATTAACAGTGGCGCTAGTTACCTTATTAAGAACTCAACTCAACAACCAGGTGCTAACCTCGATATAAATAACCAATGGAAAGGTCACGTGGTCAAAGCCCGGCTCGATCCACCAATCACGGGCCAACAGCCCGTCGAAAACCTTACTTAGTGGCGCCAACACGCGAACAGAACATTTCCACGCTAATACACCAACAACACCGAACCCGCGAACACACAGCTATCATAATGTTGCCGAAATCGAAGCCCGAAACGGCCATTGGATATTAACATAATGGAATAGGGAATTGCCTTTTTGAATTCGGGTCGAGAAGGAAATTTGTTTAATGAGCACTAAAAGGTATTATTGCGAAGGGTTAGCCCGCGGGCAGATAACACGGCGACCTATGTAAAGTAGCTGCTGAATTGGGAATTAAAGTACAAACATCCCTTTTTATGGTACCTTAAACACAGTTCATTAATATTTTATTAACTGTAAGTACTAATGTTGAACTTTTATGATAAAACTAAGAACAACACTCGAAACTGAAACTGCAGGAACATTGAAAACAAACAGCGATCACGCTTCAAGCGAGCCACATGAAACAATGATACAAAGACGAGGTCGGCACACATTGCCGCGGAAAGTAAACAGGCGCTGCAACAAGGTGAACTACGAGCTATCTGATCCGATTGATGCACTCACCACCTCGCTGAGGAGATGTACAGCGTATGTATCTGTGGTGTAGTTCGTAATCCCTTTTTATTTTTTTATAATAAAGAATTACAATTTCCACAGACTCGAGGTCCGTGTCCCATTCTACAAAAACAATAGACAACCTCTTAATACCGACTTAAGTATCTATTTAAAAACTGCTAAAAATCTATTTAACACCTTTCTGCTTATACACTAAAAGTGTTCATTATCAAAATAGTTTTTAGTTAAAAAAACTTTTCACGACTGTTTCAAACACGATGTTTCTATAAAAGCAAAACCTTCCTACAAAATCACTTTCAAAACGAGAACAAATCATCTAGTCTGTCAAATTCCTCAAATTCGTTAGTGATCCTCAATTCCTCGTAGTTTTTCCTGTATATCCCTCGCTGGTTGAATGGCGCCGCCACACAAAGGTCGGTCCACAAGCGGCTTACAGGCGAGCTCGCGGACTTGTCGAAGGTGGGACTTTGTGTCGGTTCGACTCCACCATACGACGCGGCTTGTTACTGGACGATGTTGCTCTTTTGTCGGTTGGGACTTCTTACGTTGGAGAGTTTGTAGAGGAATTCCGTTTATGTTTGTTATATTTGGAGTTTAGGAGTTGAAATGTTTTTTCTAGTCGGAAATTTAGATCTATTGTCGTACGTAGATTTAATGTCAGATTTGAAGTTTTGTTGTACGATTGATTTCAGTAAGATATATAACATACCTGAAATAAAATAACATTTTTATCAAACACTAGTATGTTTTCATTAATATCAGTAGCAACGCAACGATTCCAATTTCAACTAAAATCTACATTCCGTACACAAAAACGGTTTTTGTGAAATACAAAGCTGTCGACCAACTTTCCAGCTGAGGGGAAAGATAAAACTGAACGAAATATGTTTCGTGTTCCTGTTTTTTTCAGCGATTCAAAAATACTAACAGGAGCTTTTAGCACAAAAATCTGTAGCGGAACAGAATTGAAAAATATCGTATTGAAAAATATACTTTTGTAGCGTTAGATAAAACCTAGATTCTGTATTTTTTTACACAGAAAATGTGTTTTTCTATTTCTTCCATATATGCTAACATTTTCGCTTCTTTTCAATAACAAAAATACACATTTCGACTTATTTCTGTAAGTAAAATATTATACTGGGTCTTTTACAACTTTTATCAAAAAAATACGAAATACTCTTCAGGGTGCTATAAACACTAAAGCTTTAATGCAAAATATAAATACTTATCTTTATTTAATTTAGCAAACAGTTATAAATGTATAAAACATTTAGTGTATGATCCGTGATAACAGCCGCGGGCGAGGCGAATGTTGGCAATTATTTGTACAAACACAATAATGTTCGGGGGAGAGTGTAGCGGGGGTATCGACGCCGCGGGCCACAACGATTCATTCAAATATATAATCCTAGGTAAAATTTACTTTATAGGTAGATAAAATTGTAACGTAAGCTACAAACAATGAGTGTACTAGTACGATTTTTCAAATTGAATGCGTATAAAATTTATCAAACTACATTGAAACCAAAAGTTAACTACTGCGTAGGCGTCATCTAAATTGGCTTTCATATAAATTATCTGCGCACATATTTGAAGAAAAATAACATTCAGCTCCATTTGGCGTTATCCACACTCTCGGCACCCGCGCCACACTCTCGGCAAGGGTCCGTCTGAGCGGCGAACATCCGCGAACACTCGCCGACGAGTGACCGCAACCTACCCTCCTGCCTGCGGTCTGCATATTACTGAATCTGCATCATAACTCTGAATGTGAAACGAAATATTTCAATTAAAAGCACTGTGTGTACTTTGTGTGCGCATATTAATTGAAAATTCCTGTTTTGGTAGCTCAATAGATAGTTAAAACATATGGGTCGTTGTGTATTTGTTTTACTGAAATATTGCAATAATTCGTAATTAATTTTGTTGGTTGATTTTTACGATGCGAAAAAAGACCTACGATGACCATTGAGTACATTATGTTTTTTAGTGAGTAAATAGTGATGGATGTTTCCCCCTTCCATCCAAAAACTTTAACATTTTGATAATTTTAGATACGCAGATACCATATAAATAAGAATAACACAAAGAATCTTCTATAACACTGAACAACTTATTTAACAACATACCCCGTGTATTTTAAAGGTATTCCAATACCAGCAGCTTTACGATATTTATACCTTCCCTTTACATTCTATATTGCTAGCGAAATTAATAATAGCAAAACAAAACATTTGAATGTAATACCTCCATTCAAACAGCAATATCACAAGAACAATAGGTCGGTTGTTAATTAAACAGACATTTGCGAAACAGTCCAGCCCCGAGTGTACCTACAACATAATCCTCTTATACCTGCCTCGTCACTGCAGTACCAGCCGCATAAATGTTACAGTAAATAACCAAATGTAAACGTGATTGAAAGCAGCATGCGACTGAAGCCTGATTGATGATTGATCAATGGATATTCACCCTCGAATTGGAATATGTTTTCATTAAACGTTCAAACGGGACGTTTAAAACTGCGCGATTACAATTGAAATATGAGATTCGCTGCGCCCGCGGCAGACATGATTTGCAAATAAAGCCTGTCTGTTTTAATAAAACACCCGAGTATTCGCTACTTATTTTCTCCATCGCGAAACACAAGAATCCTTTTGTGCGTCTCTCCGCCGAGGTTCCGACGGCATCCCCCCCAAGGGATCGCGCCTTGCCGCGGCGGGGGGGCTTAGTACCCCGTAGCAAGCCAGCTACTGGGGGAAGCTAAGCGGTCCCACAAGGGGCTGGTCGTGAGGTAGACCGGCCCACGAGAGGGGGGCTGCTCCAGCTGGGCGGGAGCCCAGCGTGCTGATGCGCCCGGAGGGGAGTCTCTGGCCGGGCTCGGCCCGGTCAGTTGCACCCCGGGAGGGGAGGCTCCAGCAGGGCCTTTGGCCCTCGTTCTGTTGAGCGCCCAGGGGGGTAGTCGTGGGGGGTCGGGTGGTGCGGCGTGGCGGCCGCGGCATCCGATCCTCCGCGATTCGGATTGGAGGTGGTGGGCTGAGGAAGGGGTGGTGGGAAAACCCCTCTCCTAGGCCCAGGGCGGATTCGGCGGCGCGCCACTGCGGGGACAGTGGCGCGCCGGCGACTCCAGCCGGTGAGGCCCCAGGTCGGCAGACGGCCGAAGACCCTGGGGAGGTTCCCAAGCTGCCGACACAGGGCAAGGTCGGTAGCCAATCAAGGGAACAAGAGGGGGTAGGCGCGCCGCGGTTGTTCCAGCGCGCCTCCAAACTTGAGGGGGCTGCCTCGGTGGCCAGCCGTCGGTGGGTTCGCGGCGAACAGACCTTTACAGGACATTCCCGCGTCCCCGCCATTATACGACGGCCAGTAGGACAACTCCAGGTTTTTAGTCGGTGCGAGCCCGACATAACCCGTCTCCTTTCCCTGGAGGGGACGGGTATGCGTAGGCATTTTCCTGGACAAACAAAAAAAAAAAAAAAAAAAAAAAAAGGTTCCGACGGCTTTATCCCGAGAACAGTAAAATAATTTGTGTGAGTGATTTATCTTTGATTTCTCTTTCATCTGTTTCCTTTATGAGAGGAATTTGGTCTATTTTTATTTAATTTTCATAATCTTAATGAATAAAGAGCTTTTTCACTTTGTTCGGAATTTCTTTACAAATTGGTCGGTAAATATTACAGCCTTATATTTAACGCTTACAGAATAAAACATTAAACGATCAACCAACACAATGTCTATAGAAATAAACGTAAAGTGTTTTACAATTTTCTAAACTTGTTGTAATGTTTCCAAACCCCGGCAAAGAGTATACCTGACAAAAAGCTGGCATCTTCACCTACCTACATCAAGTAGAAGAGCACACAAGACATTTGTGGAATGTTCTCGACGCTTGTCTCCACGCAGAAGGGTCGCCGACAGGGAACACAATATGATACACGACGCGCGGACTTCATCTCACAGCACAGCGAATAATACTGAACATCACGTGATGTTTGTCACACGCGGTGATAAAAGGATGAACGTCGGCGGTAATGGTAACATTAGATAGAAAACGGTCTTAAGGTGTTACAAAAATTTAGGGGATAATATCATTGTGGCAGGTAAAACGTTACGTGAAAATTAATGAGTTTAGAATAGTATTTGCAATAATATACATTTATGTTTGTGACCAGGCCCGCCTTTGTACTGATACAAAGGCAGAATAATACATGATTTTACGAAAAATATCTAAATTACATTGAAACCGAACCGAAATAATTTTAAAGAGACATAGTTATTATTATAAAAACAATTGAACTTATATTTTCTTCTGTTCTCTTCTTGCGGTGTGTGTGTGAGCAAGACGGCAAGAGCCGCGTGTGTCTTATGATAGTTACGCAGCCACACTACCAATAAGAGCACACGCAAGGCTCCGGCCGTCGCCATCTTGGTTCTTTTTTCGAATCTTCAGTGCTTCCGTCTTTTCTTCATTTTATTTTTGTTAATCCAGTGGCTATTCTTCTTTTATTTCTTCTATTCTCTGCTCTGTAACCAGGTTCGGCGCTTATGGACAGGCAGCCTTATCACAAGCTTTTAAAATCTATTTCGACTCCTTACAGTAGATCTTGCAATATAAGACGACATGATTCGAAAAACCTAAACAAGGCCGATTAGGAATCGCTTTAAGAGCTTGTGTTAAAGCTGCAAGGGTGATAAAAGAATATTGGAGATTTTGTAGGTCTACAATTTTATCACGTACAAATCGTTTTATCTCAAAAAACCTGCAATTACGTCCCGCAGTTAACCAATATTTTATCCCAAATAGTCCCCCCAGGATAAAGATTAGGATGAGAAAATACGAAGATAATAATTTGTAAAAGGTTTTCATTACAATCTAGAAAAAAGGGATATTCCCTTACCAGCCGTGAGGGACCACTGAAAGGGCCCTTCTGATTAAAAACTGAACGTAATTTCATTGCCTTTGACATAAACAAGACTGAACCGGGAAATTTAGGAAAGCTGAAATTAAATTACGTTTCTTTAGAAGTTATAAAGCTTAAAACTATGGGGTTACAAGAAAAACTGTGTCATTTTTACATTTTCAACAAATGGTGTGATTTTGTCTATAAAAATATATTTTTGTTACACTAATATTGTTCAAAGTTTGTTTTGTAAATTTCATAAATTTAAACACAAAACCAACCAAAACCAATTTAATATATACAAAGACCAGCAATTATGGCTGAACATGTTGAAAATTAAAAAAAAAATGCGATTCTAAAAGTCCGTGTCCGTTAATCGGGACCTTCGCTGCGTGACACCGGACGGCTCCGACACGGCACGGCACCGGCACGGCACCGGCACGGCACGGCGCGACTCCGGCGCGGTGACGCAGTAACTCGGGGATCAGCCCTCGGAAACAGCGTTACCGTGTTGACTTTCTTACGGAAAACGAATGAATAGGAAATTATATCCCACCCGGAAAAGGTAAATCTTCACCAAATTAGAATCAAGAAGAATTCGTTTTATTTGCAAATCAGGAGCGTTTAGCAATTTGTGAAATTACAATGTTTTGTGAAGACGCTTTTACAGATTATTCGTATGAATGCGAGGCCACGGTACTAAGGTATTGAAGAATTTATGTTAGGCTTTTTAAATGGTTTGGCAAATAACAAAAAAAGCTGTGTAGTTTAAGTATGTAAAATAAGAAACCGTACATTGACAAGTGTCTTCACCGATTTGTTGTAGATATCTTATTATTTTGGTAGTTTCACAAAATCCGGCCACTGAAAGGGTCGCAACACCCTATAAATCACACACCCCGCTGTCCTTACATTTATTTTGTTACGAACACGTCCCTTCGATGTTACGTTCTTTTACTGAAAACAGCGATAGCATAAGTAATATTATATATCGGATTTATAACAATAAAATTTTGTTATAGAGTTAAAAAAAAGGTAACATACTGTAGGTGACGTTATTGTACGCGAAATAATTTAATTTGTGTCGATTGTATCGCATTAGGGGCAAACTGTCAAAGTGAGGGCGGCCCCGGGGGCGGAGTCAATCGCGCGATTGACAAGTTATTACGAGCTGTCAGCGCCATCGACTGACTCGATTGAATACAACATGACGTGGATACGAGCGGAGAAATTGAATTATATTGTTATTTCAAGTACAATGACGCGGAGTAGTTACTGTTTGGTTAACATTTTACATTAGTGTATTGATTATGTTTGTGTTATTATATTTCTAATATAGTTTACACAATAATAATGTAGTATACCAATTTAAATGTAGACAGCAGCCTTCGAGTTTACATTATTTTAGTTATAGGAACAAAACAGATTACAAGAACTTTTTAAATTCCCACAATATCGGCGGTTTTCCACTGAAAAAAAGGTTAATGTTCCTTTAACTTCAAAATATTCACTGTTGAAACTTTTTCGTATTATTATTCATAAGTTTACCGAACGAGTCTACAAAAAGTTGCTTGTGAATATCGCTTAGAAGAGA
Organism: Emmelina monodactyla; assembly: GCA_916618145.1. Taxonomy (NCBI): domain Eukaryota; kingdom Metazoa; phylum Arthropoda; class Insecta; order Lepidoptera; family Pterophoridae; genus Emmelina; species Emmelina monodactyla. Next base: position 10,053,014 of record OU745311.1, read on the forward strand.
TTACAGTTATGAAAGTAAACTTTTTCGGGGTAATTTATATTCAATTGCCGTTTTGGGGTATCTCTGGGGGTTTTACTTTTCATTGTAACTTAATATTTTGAATAATTATCAATTTCGAGCATTATTAAGTTACAGATTGATATTGAAAATGAACGAGCAGATTATTTGACAATAGTAGACTGATAGACAATTTAATCTGACATAATTTAAGTAAAAATCCGCCATCGCTGTCTCGCTGCACACACAGCGTCAGATAAGCGGCGCGATCCGGCTGGATCCAGTAATCCAGTTAGATCACACTTTTGTTTCTATTTGCATAGACGAGGATTATCGCCGCCACTCGCGTCTGCACACGAACTCACTGAGAGGGTGCGGGGGTAAGCGGGGGGGAGGGTAATGGCGTATGACGTAATCCAGAGATTGAACACGTACTTGGTAATAGATACCTGGGTTTACTGCAATTTATACCACAGGATGACAAACAAACGAGCAGTGTGTGGAGCTCGTAAATACCAATGGAGACTAATGCTATCGTGTGCGGGTTCAATGTTCAGTAATAAATGAATAAGACAAGGAACAAGCGTAATTGAGGTAGCTATAATCGTGTGGTAAGAGAATAATGAAGTTACCTATAGAAGTATTTATAATTGATATTTAAGTACTATCATTGATTCAGCTCGATTGAATTAGATATTTGTTTGAAACTTAGTCACTTTTCATTCAACGGCCAACTATTATAGTTATCCCGCTAGCTTTCATCGGACTCTATACAACCTACTTCAATCATTCACCTCTCGGTTTTTAATTTGAAACATACAAATTCCTCAACTGTCTAGAACCTATCAATTAAACCCCAAACCCTACTTGATGGTTTTGTCCACAAATATCTCGTTGTCCGGTTCAATTAACAAAACACAGTTTCATTAATGAGAGATCCAACGGTCGGAGGAACATCAATTACAACCGGTTTGAAATCGAACCTTGGCGGAAATTAAACAAGAAATGGTGACGTCACCGGTGACGATGTACGCTCGTTATCGTCACTGAGTAGGTACATATGTGTACATATACCTACAGAAAACTGATTTGATTTCATAGAAATGTTCCGTTGAAAAAAAGTTTCAGCTTTTATACGCCCCACTAGTTGAGCATAGGCCTCCTTCTTAAATAGCGAAAGAGATTAAGCCTTTATTTTATCAATACCTTGTAAAAACATTTCTACAATTGCTTAAGCAAATCCTACTAATATTATAAACGTGAAAGTTTGTGAGTACATATGAATGGATGTATGGATTTTGATGAAACTTTACATTGCTAACCTTTCAAAAGATACATTTTTTCATTCCTAGGACGTCTAAATGCATAGCAATGACTTAATTAGTAAAGGCACCCGCGCTTCGAGGTAACAAAAACCCCACCCTTAAGTCTCTGACATTGGTAACCAAACACATTGTATAGTTATACTTAAAAATAGCAACTCCGCTAAAAGAAAATACTACTTTCTTTTCAAAGTAAACATTTGTAGAAACTTTTCATTACCAACCCAACAGCTCACGAAACAGCTAAAGAATTTTCCAGCAACGAGAAAACTAAATAAGAAGCTGTTGTCGTATCCCTCTCGCAAAAACCGAGGCAATAACACGTCCGGGAAATAAAAGTGGAAACCATCCTCCATTCGAGGAGTTCACACACGTCAACGCTGCAGTCTTGCGACGCGACAATAAACAATATACTGTTACAATGTTGGCACCACCGGACCTGACGGTGGATGTGTTGGCAGCACGACGCGGAACAAAGTGCCTGCAAATTTGTGTTGCACAGGTGGCAGTAGGTACTAAAATGATTCTATGTGAAGACAGATCTGCTTAGTCTGTGTAGCTTCAAATAAAAAAGAAATAAAGTTACTCAAAATTGGGCTGAACTTTATTTTAATGTTTTAAAATAGTTATAATACTTTATGCAAGCGTAAACCTTACAGCTTTACATCAAAAGTCTCATATTTGTTTTTTAGTTGCACGTATGAACTTGTTTGAACTGTATTTCTCGTTTAGATATAAACGTTTCATAAACTAAAACAAATAAACGTAGATATTTCTCTATAAACGGAGTAACGTGAGCGTGTCACATCAATTGAGCCTCGCTGACGGCGCGCCATTTTGCAGCGCTCAGCCTGAGGTTGGCACCACTGCGAGATTAGCGCCATGTTCGCGCGTTCAATGTTGCCACTCTCAAATAACGGTTTTGGCGGCATTTTAGGATTATTCCGAGTTGCGGTTATGTGCGGTTCGGCTGTTTAATGAGGAAATTACTTACTGTTTTATACGAATATTGGGCTAAATTCCGTATTAGTTCTGAATAAATATACATTTCATATACATGTAACTGAACTAAATATGCAATCATTCTTTACTTGTTTTTACATATGAACAAGATAGGTATTAGGTCGCGTTTATAAAATTTGGGCTAACTCACCGTAAATTTGGTAGTATACACCGTGGACTTCAGGTTCTCAAGATATTTGCTAATTTATGGTTTGTTCACACTATATTTTGTACCTATTTCTTCCTTATACTCATTGAGAGTTATTATTAGTTTTTAGAACTGTTTCAGCATCGTTCCATTACTTCATTGAAACAACAATAAACTCTATACATCTTGTAACAAAGCACTAAAAGCTAGTATTTGCTGAACTACCATCGCTCGCTGGTAACCACACAATGACAATTTATTTAGTTGTATGTAGTATAAAATCCCGCCGCCTGATTTACATGTAGCAACGTTCCCGCTGATGTAGGGCCGGGATACCAACTTTACGACCGCAGCTCGCGGGATCGAGCTACATTTTTATTGCGCGAGGTTTAACGATAGTTTCCAAATTCGAAATGGGATTCGGCATGATTCGGTAAGTGCCGTGAGATTATATATCTGAAGGAAACGAGGCGCACGTGTTGTGTTGTATATTTTTGTCTATTCTTCAAAATAGTAAAGATAGACACAATTTTAAGTTAAATTAAGGATCACAACGTGATCGGAAATAAGGGTTACTTACAGTAATAAAAGTGTCTTGTGATTGCTTGATAGGGTTGCATTTACCTGAAAAGATGAATTAAAACATTAGAAATATAACAAGGTGTAGACATCAACGTGTTGTTTAGGTACTTAAGTATTTATCAGCTAAAATAACATTACTTTTTTTTTTTTTTTTTTTTTATTATAAAAATACAGTCTCCACAGACTCGAGGTCCGTGTCTTTTTTTACAATTACTATTTTTCTTATTATTATAACAATTTAAATTATCTCCGCTTATATAAATAATATTAGTTTTTTGTTATAGCTACTTAAAGTTAATTGAATAAAATAAAGTTAAATAATTATACATACAAATATAAATACAATGTTACTTATACATATACACTGTCTGTGCCGTTTGCGTTTATGAGTGTCTCAACCACGAATTTATCCCTATTTTTCATAGCCATCTTTAAGTTATAGTCTATGATTTTTGTGGTAGTTGCAGCCGTTGCTCGCCGAATAACATTACTTCATACTACAAGCATAAACTAAATACTCACTCTTATTTTTACCTCCCTGACGATTAATTTAACAAATCAGATAATAAAACAAATCAAATCTCTAAAAACATCGCGACAACACATTTTAATAATATACAAAGTTCGCTATATATAAATATCATCATCAATATCAGTTATAATCGCCCTATAAAGTCGTTCCCCTGCGAGTTGTGCGTCCACAGTTTCAACAAGCGGCGAGCTGCGATCAAAGTCCGGCCGCGGGCGACACCGCACCGGGCACTGTCGATGCCGCTGTGTGCGTGTTTACACTGCAGGCTGGTCAATGGAATACCTACTGATGGTAACGTAGCCCACGTATATATCATACTTAAAGCTACATGAAATTAAATGTATATTGATTGTAAGTTGCAGAAGTTGGCACATGACGTTGAAAGAGGCGAAACATGTTTTAGATAAAGTTAGATTAATTTGCTTCCATTAAAAGAGTAAGACTATTAGCTATCTTAATTATTTGTATGATATTGTCTCTGGGCAAAACATATAATACGGTAAAAATAAAAACTCTACGCTAATAATCATATCAAATACTATACATGTTATTTTTTTTCGTTTCTTTAAAAACTTATAATTAATATTAACAACTTAATTAAATCTTAATAATAAATAACATCATTCAACAAACATCACTTATAAAGAATTAATTATTTATCAAAAGAATACACAACATTATGCTTTAATTACGTTCATTTAATTATGTCTTCCATATCTCTTCCCTTACTATTAATTAATTACCTATAACATTTTTATTTCTTAATCAGTGAACATCGTATCGCTAGAAACGAATTCACCGCAAAAATACTAGGAATCGAACCCAGGACCTTTAAAGGTTCCTGACTGATTTAATAAAATAACAAAGTCGAGTCCCATGTATTTCGTTTCCACTAGTGTAAGCGCGGTTTAATATACTAGTAGCGCCATCTATCGCACGAGTCCGAACTAAAGTTTGTACTTGTACCACTTTCTTTACGGTACTCGTAGATTTTTAAACTATTTAACAAATTCTAACTATAACTTTACTATTGTGTAAAAGAGTTATAAATATTCACGAGTCGTTCAGTTTTAATATCGAAAAAATACGAATAAGTAATTTTATTTAAATGGAAAATGGATGAGGTTTTTTTCCATAACTAAAAAATTCTAACTAGTTATCTGTCTGTACTATCTGTGGTTGGTGATAAATGATCGTATGATCACGAACTGACCACCGTCCCGCCTCATTAGCCGCGCATAGAATTAATGATCTCGATGAAGACGTCGTGTTTGGGAAATGAGGAAGATGGATTCGATCTGCCTAACGCTGAGTAATGAAGAAGATACGATATTCTATGAAAGACAATGTAGAACGTTGCATTAATCGTTGTACTAGGATTCAATATTTTAACCCTTGTTTTATTCAAAGTCGATAAACTTAGTAATAGGCAGTAATTTGATGTAGGTAATAAAAACTCTTACAAAGTTTTTATTCAACGCTTCAATATTTGCTAACCGCAAAATTAACTAACCCAACATGGTATAGGTACTATTAAACCGGCTGCAACGCAAAAGTTATTAATAAAACTTCATCCGCATCGAAGTTCAGCCACTGTGGTGAAAGTTATAAAATGCAAGTTAGTAGCCTGGTGCTGACGGCCCCACGGAAGAAACTAACGTCGCGGTCAAACTAGGAAACATCAGTTTTATGGTCCTGACTGGCTCACACTGCACCATCGAGTTGTAAAGTTCCTTTTACTGTTGCCACGGGACGTGACGGGGTAGAAGTTTCAAACTATTTTGAAGTCTTATTTTCCGTTGTATCTAAGAACGAGCTTTTTAATAAATACAGAAACACTTATTGTTATTCCCTGCACGTACCCCCGTGGGTTGATGAATTATTTTCGCTAGTTACATGTTTAGTTAATATTGGGCACGTGGTAGGATGAATTGAGCGACCTGCCCGCGTCGAAGGGCTCCACAATTACTAAATCATGTACAAAGGTCCTCCCTGAGGGCGGAACGGAGGTCTACGCGAGCGGGTCCTGATGGATATCGATACTTTCAGGCGAAATTTGTGGATGTTCGTATAATAAATATTTAAGTTAGAAAGACTTAAAAAAACTCATTACTTATGTAGTATTTAAAAAAAAAATGTTTTTAAGTGCAATCACAAAAGAATATACATTATATAGTCCATTTATATCAGCCAATAAAATTACATCCGTTTAGAGCTTGGGTCGGTACATAATAACTCTACCTCCCTGTTCTAACTGTATATCAAATAACCCGACCACCTCGTTTATACTAAAGTTAACAAGTAGTCAGTAATTAGATGTACGGATGGCAGCCACGTCCACGGGCCGGAAGCGGAGACTAACTGAATTAATCTGGACTGGGGGAAATCGCCGCGTAATGCCATTACACAGTTTTACTCACGGAATAACTGCGTGCCGGCGAGGGCCGTTTGAAGGATGTGAATAAATGTTTGGTTAGGTGAGGTTATTGTATACGGTGAATGATGAAGTGAAACGCGATAACATTCATAATTTATTTACACTAATGATCAAAATTAAATAATTTAAAAGATAAAACTTAGTGGTTTAGAATAACAAAGAACACGCTTATCTTCCTTATATAAAATAGGATTGAAGAAACGTTTATGCTACTTAATATTATAAAAATATACTCTTTCACATAAAAACTACCGGACAGATTTGGATGAAACTTAACAGTAATATAGATTGTACATTAGAATAACACATAGGGTACTTTTTACCGCGGGAAAACTTCTCATTCCCACGGGAAACCGACTTCCTCGCGAACGGAGAAAGATTACTAACTACCGATATGTATTACTATTATTTTTACGAGAACCGCGCACATAAGCTACTTTTTATTAAACCATAATTTATTTTGGCAAACTTGATTACAACTGGCTTGATCGTTGGAAACAAATGAATCAAATCGTTTTGAATTAAACTCATTAAGTCTAGACGGACAGCATTTAGACTCCTGTATGTCTCACAATAACTTACACGCCACACCAAGATATTGCTTTTTTTTTATAATATAGGTAGCAAACGAGCATGCGGGTCACCTGATGGTAAGTGATCACCGCCGCCCATGACTCCCCGCAACACTGTGGGTGTTGGGGGTGTGTTGCTGAGCCTTTGACAAAATTGGGCACCGGATACCGCACTCACCGAACGAAACGCAGGAACATCGTCCCTACTTCACGTCGGTTTTCTGTGCGACGGTGGTATTTCACCGGTCGAGTCAGCCCAGTAATCGCTGCAGACAGAGCCTACAGCTAGACTCTACCACTCTAAAATCCAGCCATTATTGCAGTGGCAATGATGCATATAAATAGTAGATACAATTAGGCTGCAGCGCAGTAAGAAGAAATAAAACTACAAGTCTGGACTGGAAAACAGGGTAAACAAAAAAAAACGGTTTAATAAGATAGAACAGTATTAACAAAAACCGCATTTAAAACTGACTAAAAATGTGTAACAGTACTTGTTCAATAAGTTTCTTATATCGAAAAAAGCTAGCCATCCACCTGGATTTACTTGTCGTCCTCGTATTTACATTTTGGCACCGGCTGCAGTCGGTATCGGACGCGATAAATAAATCGTGACCCAGCGATGACCCACACGTGGGGCACGGCGGGGCACGCGGGGGCACGCGGGGCACGGGTCACGGCCGCTCGCTGCTAACTACCACCGACACTACTTCTGTTTAGTTAGGACATTCGGACGGAACAATTAAACTTTTGATTGCCAAAGTTAACTGTTTGACCAGCAATCGTGGTGGATAACTAGATAGTTTCAAATTGATTCTCTAGTCGGAGGATTGCGTCAATAGAAAGTTCTGCAATTGATGATGAGTTCAGTTTGGTATTGGGTAAATAAATAGTAAACTAGAGTTTTGAATAATAATAAATAATAACGGTAAAAATACGTCTCACAATAATCGTCTAAACCTGTTGAAGTCATTTCCGCTTTTTTTTCCAACATAAGTGCGTAATAAATTTGCACATAGTTAATTAAAAAAAAAAACAGTGGCCCATGTTAGTAGAGAGCGAACCCAGAATCTTCGTTATGGTACAGCATTCATTATTATTTTATAAAAATCATTGTGAATATTCTTCCAATGAAAAAACGTGAAGTATATTTAAATTACCATAAGCTTGTATACATAAAGATAAAGTAAAGGCTCTGCGGCACCGGACGAGCCGCTGCCTACGCCTGTCCGCATAAATTGTACCGCGGCGACTGCGATACGCCAGATACGATACGCCGAGCGGGGATCGTTGTATCACGTGAGTTATATTCAATACTGAAATACAATTGGATGGAACGTTAAATAAAGCTGTCTTTTCCGACGTTTTAATAGAAAGTTTATAAAATACCACCTTATGTACTGCAGTAAAACTTTACTGGCTCTATTGTGTAATAAATAATCAGGACGTCATCGAAACTAGATGTTCATTTGTCCCAAAGTAACAACTCAACCCCCAACCCGGGTAAATTGGTCCCGTTTAGGTACACAAAGTCCCCAAGAGATATAACAGCTGGAGTGCGTCATAGAGTAGGTCCTTGAGCCTGCGCGCCGGATTATTGAGTGCCTGATGGACCCTTCGCGTCAATGAAGCGACGATCGAGCCCGACAACACGGGCCTGTTTCAATTACAAGTGGTTACAACAGAAACAACGACAGCGAAACAAAACCTACTACAGCTTTCAAAGATCAACTCAAAAGACCTTTTTGTTCGTACATTATTCTCAAACAAGGTATTCCAGCCGCAAACAATGGAGGAATCCAAACAAATAATCAACCGTCGTCCGGCTATTCAGTAGCCAAATCCTCAGTTAAACAAAGGTTTTATAAAGCGAGTCGAGTTCGAGTGCCAGCGGAAATTGGGGCAATTTCCCCGCTGGCGCCCGGCCAGGAGTCGAACCCGGGCCAGATGCGCGGCTAAACTGTCGCGCGTGACTCTCGCGCAAATGCCGAAAGTCGTTTGTCTAATAACCATTTACATATGTGGAGACAAACCCGGGGCAATAAAAACCACGATAGTAATAAACGAGCAAAACGGTTAGTTATTTTGTGAATGAATTTCGTAATTAACATTTTAAAACAATAAACAGGCTACCGCTACGATGCGCGCTACCAATTAGTAATTTAATGAATGCAAACTTTATCAAAAGCACCAAAACAATTTGTATGGAAAATTCTAGGAACAATAATTGAGATGGAACAATCGAACGACGAACAATCCTGCCGGGGATTAAACCACGCTTCCTGAACTCAGGTTAACTCTAGTGCCAACTCGAACACACCAGTCAAACAATACCATGAAAGCCGTTTCTGCGAAATGAACGAAATACTAGACGAGTTCATCGGAAGCACACAAAGCCTTTGTAAGCGGATGAATTACCTTTATGATTAAATTTAATCCCAAACGCGGTTATTAGTTTCCCGAAATTATATTACATACCAAGTAAGTTTATCTCAGATACGATTAAATTTCTGTTGATGAAAACGTTATGGAACTTAGCATTTTGCTTTGATTTATAAAGAATCTTATTACGCCGAGAAGAAAAATCGTACCAGATTATTCCAATGACTGATTTAAATCGATCTGCACAAACCGTTTTGTTAATAAAGTTTTGAAAGATTTATCAGTTGTTCAATACATAAATCAATCAAACTTCAGATTGCTCATTTTGGAACAACAAATGTCATTTATTCGCCGTGTGCTCTCGTCGGCGATCAATCACGCAATGACGCGCGCCAACCTTCGAGCCTCGGGCGCCGCTGTGGTGGTGGGGGCGCCGCGTGGTGGGGATACATACCAGATAAAGCTTTAACTTGTATCACATACGTGTGAGTTTACACAGTGATGGATTACTTTACACACAAACGGAATTGCCTGATATCCATCTAAGGCTTTCAAGATAGATTTCACTGACGAAACCTTCGGATTGGCAGAGTTTCGACTTTCAAAAGTAATGTTTCAAAAGTAATGTCTGCTAATGGTTGAATATGAGTAAATAATTTGGCTTGAGTAGATAATAAGCTCATAAATCCTATTTAATAAAAGTACATCTCGCCTCTGCTTATTATCAGCTTTCAAATTCATCCCCCTAAAATGATATCCACTTTATTCTCATAGTACGCATCCAAAAATGTTTTTAATAATTTTGATGTTTCCTCTCGCTCGCTCATCTACCTCTCTCTCTCTCCTGACCTAGTGACCAGCGCCGGCTAGAGAGGGTGCGGGACATTATTATTTATGAGATCCATAAATCTTGTATAAGAGGATCTTATTATACAATTAGAGCCGGAAATACTTATGGATAAACTGTTGGTAAGAATTGCTGAAGGCTGGCAATGTGCCTGTGCGATGATTTATGTCTGCATGTACGTGTAGCTAGTCTGAAAGGCGATTTATTAAATTAGGCATTTGGTAAAATTATTGTAAAAGAGCGCATTGCCAAAAATATAGATAGTTTCTTAAACGAACCATTGAAGGAAAAATGACCACAAGTGCATTGCCTCTGACTGAGTGTCTTGTGTGGTTAGTATAGAGAGGAATTTGTAAGTCAAAAAGTAATTTCTAGTAAGTAATAACCTACTCGTGCACATATGCATGCTGCATGGATAATAATGTTGATTCAACTAAGCTCTCTCCAGTAGACACACAAGAAGCTGCGAGCTAAGCATTTGTTTAATTATTTGTTAAGTTTCAACATAACACAGTTATCTAGCTGCACTAGAATAATAACTAATAAATAGCTTGTTAGTTGGTGTTGGGGCGTGCGAGCCAGCTCGGGCCTAGTTGGCGGGGCGCCAGCTCTGCGGGGGGGGCGGGGGCGGCAAATGGGAGGGCGGCACTGGAATACTGGGCCGCTATTCATGTTTATAAGTTATGGTAATAACTTTTAAAGCTCTCAGCGGCGCGGTGGGAAGAAGAAATCAGATTTATAGCTTTTTATTTACAATGTATTTGAGAATGTTATTTTATAAGGCATATTCTTATTATAATAACAAAATTCTTGCACTTTTTAGCATACATCCAATCGTTGAAAGCTTTTCCAAAAAGCTTTTCTCGTAAAGGTAGAGCAAAAGGTCGTTAAGACGTTAATTTGTAACTAATGTACTATTGTAATGTACGAACACAACAATAGAGGCAAATAATATAACATTGATAAAAAAAGGTAGATTTTAGTTTTAATGAACACTTTTATTTAAATTTATACATTTAATTATTTGAATCTACGCATGTCACGAACAATTCGGAATACAGCATACGGCGAGTAATTACCAAAAATGAGTAGTTTGTGGTATATCGTATTACTGAACTTAATAATGATTACAGTGCGTGGAAATTACATAGGGAGTTGTAACAAATATAGTGGGACAAGGTTGGACAGGTTTACGGAAGATATATGTACAGGGCTGACAAGGTGTTAAAATATGAATTCAACATTCTGTTTCAGAAAACACACCAATTATGTAGCCCTAAAGTAAGCGCAGTAAGCGCTTGTGTTTTAGATACCACATCATGGGCTAGGGGAGAACCTAGTTACAGAAACGAGCCAATATCAAAATACCATTTTAACTAAATTGGCCCAACCTGGGGATCGAACCCGAAACCATCCGCTTAGCAGACCGGGATATATACCGCTGCACCACAGAGGCCGTCATACGCCTTTGAGCGATTCATTACAATATGAATACCGTTAACTATGAATGAAAGGTTAAAGTGAAACATATCAGCCTACTCATTGCTGATATGTTTAGGGATGTCCCGCGTGACTTTATTTTTTTTTATTTTTGATTTGAGCTTTTGACAATGTATAATAGATTAATTTTTAATCCTACATACAATATAGTTATTTCATTTCTGTAATGCCTCGTTCACAGTGGCGTAACGCTTATTCGTCGAATGATAGTCGTTAACTCAGAAACCAAAAACCTATGGCATGTACCCGTCGAAGGCTTTCGAGTAAATTATCTATTGAAAATCATAGTTTAAGAACGACTGTCGATTATTTATGTTGTGTTTGTCATTATCTGGACAAAGTATGATATATGTTTTTAGAAGTTACCACACCCGTGTGAAGCCGAGTTATTATCAAATACAAGTGCATCCGTATTTACCTTGTTTACGTCATATCTTGAAATCACTTCCTTTTTCATAGTTTTTATACTGAGAAGTAGGTTTCACAGGAAGTAAGAATATTGTGAAGATAATTAGAAAACTGTTAAAATTCAAGGACTTGACAGTTCGAATTGAATATTCATGGCTGAGACAGTACAACCTCTCAGGTCAACAAGTAAACAATAATTTCTTGTTTTTACATTATATTGTGGTCAAATATGGAAGCAATGGTTATGATAGCAATATTTATGAATAGGATTAAAAAGAATCACTTTAAAAAATTGTAAAAATATTAAACAATACAAAAAGATAAAGAAAATAATACCTGATAAAAAAAAACAAAAACATTCGTAATAACTTACCCGCGGGCACAAACAAATGACAAAACCAAAAACTGCCGCCGGTAGTTTACAAAATGGCCATTTGCTTATCAGAAGGAGGCGCAGGTAACGCGGGCAGGCTTTTGTAACCGGCTTTTATTCGGAAACAGCACCCACTCGCACCCTCATTGCCAGTTAAGATAAAACCTGTGACAGGACAATTACAAGATGGCGGATGTGTGCCTTGCGGGGGCAGCGGGGCGCGGGGCCGGGGGGGGGGGGTTCTATAGGATTTATGTGACAACCGTGACAGGTCACGTGACAACAGTTTCACGAGATCTGTAATTAACAGGCACCGATGACTGCCGGCGCCAATTGAAACTGTAACAGGGGGCGGGCGGATTGGATGTACGAGTGGTGACGCCAGATGATTCGGGTTGATTTATAGTGGACTAGTGGCCGCCCGCGACTCCGTTCGCGTAGAAGTCGGTTTCCCGTGGGAATGAAAAGTTTTCCCGCGGTAAAAAGTACCCTATATGTTAATCTGATGTATAAGCTATATTACTGTAAAGTTTCATCAAAATCCGTCCAGTAGTTTTTAAGTGAAAGAGTAACAAACATCCATCCATCCATCCATCCATACATCGTCACAAACTTTCACATTTATAATATTAGTAGGATTTTAGATGATGATGAAGGAAATCGAAAATGGGAACTGCTAAGGTATAAATTACCTACTGGAAGTACTTACTGCGATAATATGTTAAGCTCCAGTTTAGGAAAGATTACGGCAACTTTGTTCGAGTTAAGTTAAGAATTACGAGCACATTCTCAAGTTATATGCATCGCGCTACGATTATTATATCACGATGTAATATCAAACGTAGATTAACACCCTAAAGACCATGAAGGTGAGATCAGGCAGTATTTAATTCGACGTAACGCGCTACTCCGTCGATCTTGCGAACGTAATATCATAATATCCATAAACACGAGCCCCAATGATCGCGGCGAATTGGTAATTTTACAAAGAAACACGAGGTAAAACTCGGCGAATCACGACGTAATATAATTTAGCACAAATCCTCTGTACCGGTAAACGTAAACCCAATTTATTTAGAAAAATGTCTCGATTTAAAACTCTGCATTACCTTGAGAAGATATCTTGGCACCATTAACATAATACCTACATAATGATCATGAATAATTGAGGCGATTTCATTTGTAAATCGAATTTAAAGAATCGGAAACAACGCAGCCTTTAATTTTTAAACAAACTTCGCGATGCATTATTAAACTTAATCCAATGGAATAACACTTCGCTGTGTTTATTCAATTAATTTCAATAGCAAATAATAGCGTATTTTAAAACTTTGCAAAAGCATATTTGCACTTAATTTTATAAAGGCCGGATATTTTATTGCCCCATTCTATAGTTATAAAATAACTTTCTTTATTAAAACAACATACTCTCCTTCTTTTAAAGACCTTTTAAGCGTATATATAGCGTTTTTTATTTATTGATAGTTATCAGTGTTGAGAGTGATTGACAAGCCCTCTGTATAAGAGGTCCTTACGTCAAGAGTGTGTTGGCGCCCGCTTGGAAAACAATGGAAACAGACCTTTGTAAAATATTAATTTTAGGATTGGATATCTGTCGTAGAGAACTTTTATTATAATATGTAATACAATATTTTCAAGTTGAGATAAATTTACTTTTTCATATTATCTAGAGTTCAGCACAACATTTTCTCTCCCTTCTCAAAACAATATTCATTCGGATCGCGTATAAATCTATAAACAGTCTCGCATCGTACCAACACCGCATTACTCATACCTGCGCGCGCGACTGCCGCAAGCCAATACAAATAAATCCAGAAAACTGCATCCAATTACATGTTTCTCTCGTAAATATAGTTTATTCGTCGCGGCGTCGCTCAAACCGTCGACGGCTGTAAGCGTTTCATGGTACAAGTACTCGAGTTAAAAATAAAAGAGCTTTTTGCCGGTCTACAAATAAGCAAATGAAAGTTTATTTCTTGTGTTCACTTCGTTTATTTGAGGTTGTTAAAGGCTTCGTTTTTAAAAAAAGCATATAAATTAGTAAATTAATATTAACTAGGTTATGAAAACGGTAAGAAGCTATAATAAGTACTCACAATTTGACAGAAATAAACAAGTAGGTAATTTTTTGAGATTACTCTAATATACGTGTTTAAAAATTTTACGTTAACATTTTTAAAAAGCTGTTTTATATAAAGACGCTTACTTATTAAAAACTCAGATAGTTCGCTTATGCCCGTTTTCACCAACGTTACCTAAATTTAAGGGATTCCTAACTCATTTTAAACAACACTTAAAAGTACATATTTTGCGCTTAAATTTTCTTGGGGTTTATGAATATAAACAGACAACAAATTGTAGTAAAAAAATAAAAAATAAAGCTTTAAATAGTTATTTTATAGTCATTTGAAATACTTTAAGTGTCCCCTAAATTTTAGGAGACGTTCGTTAAAAAGGGCATTGGTCTTTTAAAGATAAAGATCTAACAATAATCTACGTCTTCGTAGTATGAAGAATCGAACTACGCGCTGACACTGTAGCTGCTACGCCGGCATAATCCGTAGCATGCAATCATTTATTTCACTTCCTAACTTTACTCGTAATTTAAATAGCCTTATAACAAATCACTTTAAATGTTATATTAAGATAATCTTATTCAAAATTCCTCCATTACGTCACGTCCTCTTTAATCGAGCCTTCAAACTAACAAGTAAGTAGCTGCCTCGTGTTTGTAACTGAACCAAGTACCGTTTTATTCCGGAATTTTCCATTACAAGCAATCAACTGTCAAAGTTACATGGAAGTTGATAGTTCGGGACATGCCGACGACGGAAACTTGGAAGTTCACATTTAATGTTATGGTTATTACTTGTGAAATTTACATTCTATAAGTTTTTCGTTGTAAGTTAAATATGATTAAGAAATTAACTGAAAATAAGTGTTTATTAAGTAAATTATTGTAAAAAAACGTTCTTATGTATTTATTTTAGGAATATTATATTTGTAAATGTGTTCAATTATCTGTAAATATAATCTGTTCATAGGCAGATAAACGGCAAGGTTTTTCAATAATGCCCTCGTGTGAACCACAACGCCACAACCGACGCCATCGCTTCATGACTGCGCGCGGGCTGCGGCTCACCACCGATACCACATAGAGACAAACATACAGAAAATACGCAGAACTATGCACCCATTGCTGCTGGAGTTAATTAATATTCGATTGGGCTTTTCTATGGATTTGTAATCAGACTTAGACGCAACCGAATAAATAATAAAACCTTACGACACTGATGTGCATCCACGAAACCGCACCGAGCCAGAGTCGTGGATTACGGCTTAAACCTTCTCGCTATCCGAGAAGTGGGCCTATGCTCAACTATTGCGACATATATAGGCTATTTATTATTTATTTACTAAAGACACTGATAACGCGTTTTTTTGTTATGATTACCAAATCATAAACCTTTTCTTGTCCTCATTATTATTAGGTAGTTAATGATAGATATAACAGTGTGTTTCTACTCTGTCAACAAGCAGAGCGACTTCCATCAAACATAAACAAGTGGAAGAGAAGCGAACATTCAGTCGGCAAGCGGTTAACTTAACAACCTAACTTTACAGTTAGGACTCTGTTTTTTTGGAATCGTTATTTTGCTAAAAATGATCCATCGATTTCAGTTTAACTCAATGTAAGAAAATGTAAAAAACGTTGAGTTACTTTTTTACTTTGATAAAATTAAAACAAATAGTCTATATTTTTTTATTTACACTTACCTAATTGTTAGTAATTTTAAATATGTAGGTATTGTAAAAAAAATACAAAAATTCTAAATTTTCTTTCAAACGCATACATTTTCCCTAAATCTATCAGATTTTTGCTACCATCATTCAATTGAAAAATATTGAATTTTAAATTCCAAACTTTCAAAACAATTATTTTTTCCCCTGGCTCGTCGGCTTGGTGCCTCTCATCATGAATATTCACAGCAGCGTCGAGGCGCCCCCCGCCCCGCCCGCCCCGCCGGCTGCAGCTGACGTCACGAGCTCTTCACCGCGCTTTTTGACAGTTCGCCATTTTCAGGAGTCACGGGAAATGACCAGCTAGTGGTGGTAGACTTTGTAGTAGTCTGCGTTTGTGTTTTGTGGATATTTTTGTTAGTTAGTTAAAAACGAAAAATTTACAATTTTAGAGTGAAAATTTATGAAGAAAAGGTCCACTTACCAAATTTAATTTATAAATAAGATTCAACTATTTAACTCCAGAAAAAAATATTCCATTCAAAATTATAGTTTATTGATTTTTCGCAATATTTCACCGCTAGTAACCAGAAAATTGTTTTTCAAGTTGATATTTTTTTCTTTTACATCTATTATAAAATAAGATTTCCCTTTATATCCTTCGCGGAGACAATCGTGAACTATAAACGTGGACCCGATCACACTCCAACTGATGCGTCGGTCGTTTGAATATGAATTGAAAGGTATACTCTAGCGGTTCAAACCGAATTTATTCCGCCCTTACTGAGTATATAGTGTCCCTTTCCTGGTGGTTATTATAACTGAACTTACCAATTGAAGGGTGGTGATGGGTGTGCAATTGTATTTACCTGTAATAGACAATCATATAATTATTATCTCATTCAAAATATATCAACAGCCTTATAAAAACAGAAAACTTTTTTTTAAATACGTCAAGATATTTTTTATAGTTTTTGTCATTACCATTAGAACGGAGCACCAGTTACTCAACGTTTTGTTTATTTGAACCTAACCGTTAACTTAAACTGCTCCGTCAAAGAGTTAATTCAGTTCTACGAGATCAAAGTTACGTCGCGGACCTCTGACGGAAATATGAAAATAATTTAATCCATTTCTTTGAACTGTTAACTTTTATTATAGGAGGCGGCAACAAAGGTGTAACGAGTAATTAGTTTTGTGCCGCGCTAACAAGTTTTTCCTTGAGGAAGTTAAATAATGGCAGTTATTATCTATTAATAACTAATATGAATAAACAGTTTGAATTAGAATCGAAATCGAAAGAATTATATTATCATTTATGCAAACAAAGATAAACTGCTTGGATTTGTTTCTTCAAATGCAAATAACTTTTTTTGTTATCTTATTATGTTAAACTTCATGAAGATAAAGCAGTGTCTCACTTTGCGGACTATTATATATTGTACCACAGATGTTGTACAGACAAAAGCTGGGTGTAATTGGTCGGTACCCCAACGTGTAGCAGATATATACTCGTAAATCAACATGTTACATAAAAGGTTTTACTATTCACACTATGTGTACATATGCGGTGATTCGTTGAAAATAACAATAGTGTGAAGAAAAGCAAATACATAATAGTGCCGCTTATACAGCAACAGTATGAGACAGAAACGAGCTGTAGTTAAAGGTCAGTCAACTCCATATTGTGCGTTAATTATGACGCCACTAAATGCAGTCTTGCCTTTATTCATGAACTTTATATTACTTAAAATATGTTTCGTCTTATACCGAGTCCCTTAAATTTAAGTAACGTTGGCACATGAGTAAAGAAACTTTGTCTCTGTTCAGTTTCTTTACTCATGTGACGTTGGTGAACACGGGCATAAATCTGTCAGTTCTAAGTGCTGACGCATAAGATTGACAAAGAAAAATCATACTTTAACTAATCTTGTTTTAATCCCTACTAATATTATAAATGCGAAAGTAACTCTGTCTGTCTGTCGGTCTGTCTGTCTGTCTGTCTGTCTGTCTGTTACGCTTTCACGCCTAAACCACTGAACCGATTTTGTTGAAATTTGGTATGAAGAAAGAACCGAACTTGGGAAAGGACATAGGGTACTTTTTACCGCGGGAAAATTTCTCATTCCCACGGGAAACCGACTTCCACGCGAACGGAGTCGCGGGCGGCCACTAGTACATTCATAATTAACACTCATCCAAAACTTTAATATTTCATACAGATATCACCTACTAACTTTTTTGCCTTTCTTCTATTTACTGTAACGGATCTTCACGCCGGCCTCCGCGAAAAGAGCGGTTATTTCTCGTGAAGCCGTCACTTCTCACAACTGAAGCTCGCAGCACCAACTAGCTGCCAGCGCCAGTGAAGGGGAAACGCGAAGAGCTAGTTAAAGCACACAAAAACTGAACCATGGGGCGCCGGGGGGCGGGGCGCAGGGGGGGTGCCGGGATTAACTAACAAGAGCTATGTGCAAGTACGTAAATTACTCCACGTTTTTATAATGTGACGCCCTGGTAGGTCCTATCGTTGAAATACGGCAAGATTGTACCGTTTTATTAGAGCGAAAGTAATAAGTAGATTGTAAAGACTAAAATCTTTCAAAGATATAAAATAATAGGTTAAAGGTGGGTCATGTGATTTCAAAAGGAAATTTCAAGGGACACAGCATCCAGCCCTTGTATCGTATTCAGCCACGTCCAATTCACTCATTGTTGCTGCTAAGCGTCTCAACCCACTGGTAAGTCGGCTCGGGTCGCCGCGTCTCAGGCAATGAAACAATGGCACAGTGAGAACCCGCCTCGTGTGACGCCGCACAAGGGATCTCTTACAGCAGACGCGCTGAGAAGACAGGGGTAATGTAACGACACGGTGGCTACAGATCTATACTCGGAATTTTAATTCGATTCCAGATTAGACAATTTCAGTATTGAAACGTTATGACTAGTACAAAATAGTGACGATGCGAAATTATTCGAAACGGAAATGGAATATTTCCGAATCGATCGAAATCGGTCAAACCATTTTCGAGTTTTGCGCTAAGCACCGAATTAACGACTTATTTTTATATTATAGATATCTAAACAACTAATACTTTAATAGAAACTAAGTACATATATCACCAAATTAAATATTTCTGAACGGATAATTTAGTTATGGCGGTTAATGTTTTTAAGGATCTGAGAGTTTTCTTTAATAATTGTGTGTGAAATAAATAACAAAATGTGATCATGAAGGAACAAGAGAAAATATTTACAGTAATTATGTATTTATTAAAATTAAAATCAATAATTCAGTCTTTAACATAAATTGCGATTGTTTTTCGATTTTTTTGTTCATCAGTACACTTTGATATGTGTTATCATTATTTTACAAAATGTAGCAGTAGCTAATGTCAAAAGTGGAATCGAACTAAAATTCCGAGTATAGACACGCGGCAGCGTGTCAAGCCAAGTACAGGCTGACGGCGCGCCATGTGTATATTTACTCGAACTATTTGAAGCCACTTTTGTCCCCCTCATAACTTTAAAACTATTGCACATAAAGATGTTAAATTTGGCCAATATATTAAGATTAGCGAGATAAATATATGCTCCAAATTTCGTTTTCATAATTCAAACAGTAATTGAGATAATTTCTTTAACACTTTTTTAATAAATTGTTTGTATGAGAAACACTTACTCAGAATGTATGACGACCTCAGTGGCGCGGCGGTATAATGTACCCGACTGTAAAGCGGATGGTTACAGGTTCGGTCTCCAGGTCGGGCCAATTTTGTTAAATTGTTTTTTTGTTCGAAATTGTCACATAAATATTATTTTGATTTTGTCACGTAAATATTGATATTTAATATAAATAATTATAAATATATATATATATAATATATATATATATATATATATATATATTTTGGACCACGGAAAACAGTTCAGGGTGGGAGTGCTGCGATGATACTTGGACGCGAACGTGCCCGCACACTCATAAACGAAAAAATAAAGAAAATAGCACAAAAAAAGTAAATTAAACCCCGGAAATGTAGCGAAATACAGGAGATTAACAAAACCCGCTTGGGGTCAAATTTATTTTAAATAAGTACCTAAAATACCAATTAATAATTTCTGTACAAAGATTAATGATATCCTAAGATTTTTACTTGTAGTTTTGCATTTAGAATGCTATTTATTAATTTTGACGTTATATACACTGGAAAAAGAAGAAAGCATTAGACCGGTTATCTAAAGGTCCTGGGTGCGATTCCCAGGCGCGTAATGCTCAGAGACCCGCGTTCTTTTTCCAGTGTCTATATCTAGTTAAAAGTCATTTATTTATGTTTTTGACGGGATATAACCGAGCAAACTAAACACTTATATGTCTTTCCGAGATAGTGAGAGAGACTGTAATCCACCATTGAGGGTTGGAGTAGGTTGATGATTCACAAGATCAATTACCCAATGAAGCGGAATTCCCCACGATAAACGATTCATATCGTATGGAAAAAAAACAATCAGAAGATCAACTAAATGGGACTCGACCCCGGAACCTTTAAAATGGTAGCACAGCTTCTCGCCACTATCTAGCACCCAGTTCATTTCATTACTGTTATTTCTAATATAATCCAAACAAACACTTCTTACAATATCATTGCAGAAATCGGTCAGTAAGCATGCTTGCAACCTTTACAATGCATTTCAATACTACAATTGATCACCCTTTATTCATCAAAAATTAAAAACCACTATCTTCGCACACATGTAGGTCATCGATTTAAAAATCAAAACTGAAACAGCCCAGTGTGAATTAGGTCGCTCCGCCCGCTCCGGCCTACGCTCGGCGGAGCTCCGCCGCAAACAAAAGACTACGCCACGTGTACTCCGCCGCAGCCGAGCGGAGTCGCGCAATTGTTACAATACCGCCGTGGAATATAATAACCAGTCACGGGGAACTCCGCGCTAATGTACTCGGTTTTACTACACTGCGAGAATATGGGTTAGTGTTTTAAACTGCCCCTACTTTCTAATTACTGAAAGTGGGGTAGAGAAAATTATACATAAGAAATGAAAGGCAAAATTTAACTTTTTAAACACCGTCAAGTGTATCGTGAGTTATAATTATGTTACCCACTATCTTTCTGGCCATAAATAAACCTTATTAACTTAAAATACCCAGGAACCCTCCACTCGCAGCGCTATCACCCAGCGGGGAATGGTGTCCTCACTAAACATAAAATAGAAGGTTAAAGATAGGTCCTGCCCCCCCGCCCTCCCGTCCCGGCGGCCCGCACTAACCAGCTAATATTTCACATTATTTACGTATTTACCAGAGGTCGGACAAACCGGCGGTCTCGTGATCGAACGACGTTTTAATCAAACTGTCAAACTAAGCAACATGGCGAGCAACTTTGTCGCAGCTACTCCACAATACCTACCACTTACATAGTAATAAACACAGCGGAGGTTTATAGAACCACCGGTCTTTCACAAATATAAAAAGCACGAGTGCTCTCGACATCTAATATTAGAATTCGAGTCACAATTCAACGGCGAAATACGAAAAAAAGCTTATTCTAAATTACCACTCCAATAGCGTAATTCAAATCGTGTAAAACGTCGGCCCAAATTAACGCAACGTCGGCGAAAACCCGCGGCGGAACGGCGGGCGAATGTTGCCAGGAAATAAAACGGAGAAATGTGACGTTGACGGAGAGATCCGCGATGGCTTTACTGAGTACCTCACTCCTGCCTTTTGTATATTTTCTCGGAATTTTAGAAATGGCCGATTTATTTCTCATCTTTTGAAAATTCGATACACAATACATCAAAGTCGGGATATTGGGCAACTGATTCAGAAAGGAAATCTCTCAGGTAGCCCTCACTTGAGTTATTATAGTAAACGGTTGCAAGGGTTTCAAAGACTTCCACACCAAATGGTTTCTGATTACAGCTCCAGAAAAGTTGAGCCATTTTTTTTCAAAGATTTACTACGTAAACTTACTTTCGTACGGTCTTTATGGATCTACTTTGGTATTCATATTTTTCATGTCTGGCTGTGTAAAATGTTATACTGGCTCAAAATTAAAATAGAAACAATGTATTTTTAAAGCAGCAGACATGCAAGCCCCGCACTCAATCCTGCCATCGCGAGCGCCGCAGAATAACATAAAACTTTGATATTATTTCGCCTCCGACATCGAAGCGGTTTCCGAACTTTGCCAATACTAGTCACGTTAAAACTATTAAATTCTGGGACGTATGCGCAAAGTTCTTTTATCTGCTATTAAAACTAGCAAGAGCGCCATTTTATCTGTGGATGAGCGTGGTGCGAGCGAGAGGGCCGCGTGAGATAAGGACGGGTAATGAAGCCGTAAAGCCAGTGTCACGACCTCACAATGTTCCGGCGAAGGGCCCTGAGCGTGGACCGACCTATCAACGACACATACGTCTCGGAGACGCTACAATATCACACTTTCATGACGCTGAACGTCGTCAGGAGATATTTTAATTAAACCCGAAGACGGGATGCGGTTCCGACGCCATCTCTCAAACGAGACGAAATTAACAAAACGTGACAGCGCTTAATTTGCTCACGACGTTTAAATTTAACAAAACAATAAAATTAACCTTATATATTCACTCCTTTGAACTTCGTTTTGAGAGGTAATTAAAATACAAATTGAAAATATAAAATGTAAATAATTTCCAACAGTTTTCATCACTGAATATTCCTGGCATGTTTGCGAAGGCAATTTAATTTTCTTTCATAACCAAATCAGCGAAGTATTCAATTTCGATTCTACAGTCGCTCAAATTAAAATGTTCATAACTGGCAGCACTTTGTAACTGTGCGAATGTTCTGGATTCTTGTCATGTTGATATCAGCCGGAACCGCGGTGGAACAATCTAGAACTCGCGGGAAGCAGCCAACTTGCGCTGCAACTAACTCGCGCCAGCAACTTCAACTCCGATGCATCTACTTCCACAATTTGCTCATTTGAACACGCTTCCAACTTTTTTATAACACATGCGGCAACTTTCCAACGGCAGCGAGCGAACAGTTGAAGCCTTCTTCACTTTTTATAGACGAGAGAGCATTTAATATATTGCCTTCTATTGAAGTGACATATCAAGATGCGCCCGGGATGCACACAAAGGATAAATCTTAAGCACGTACAATATTGCCTACGAACAAACGAAATATAGAGAAATATTTGAAAATCTGTATTCTTGTAGAGTCAGAGGAACACGTGCCTAGCTGAACGCAATATATGTGGATTTTCAATATTTTACTCAGATAAATATAAATATTTTGAGTATCGAATAACAGTCATAAATTAAATCGAGTAGGTAAAGGAAAACTCTGGATCATAAATCTGTTATGGCTGACTGATAAATTGTAGCTCGCGGCTATCTGGTCATTATAAATATGTATGTATAAAAAAATCAATATGAAACCGTATTAAACGATGGCAATTTCGTGGGAATATCAAGTTGAATCTTCAATCACCATCAGCCTTACACCCGTGTTACGATCTCAATAAAAAAGTTAGATGTGTCATGTTGTCAATATGGCGGCGCCTCCCGCCAAATAACACCAGATGGCGCGCGCGTGTGCAGCTTGCCAATAACAACAATTTAGCTGTTATTTCTTTTATCTACATATCAGGATGTGATTTACATTTAATGTTTGTACTTCATACTTATAAACGAAACACATACTAAAATATTTTTCTATATCTCCAAACCTAATAATTCTGCCAAATATTAAAGGTTGTCCATACAATTTACTATAACAATAACAAACAAGGTCACAAAGCAAATCCTCGCCGGATTTCACGAGACTTCCCGAAATGGAAATGTATTGTTCGCAGAAAACTTGGCAATTGAAAATGGTCGATTGAATGATGACAATGGCGGCACCTGGCATTAGCCGGTTTGTACTCGTTATTAAATCTCGGCGGGGGGCGGCAGGGGGCTGCTGAGGGGAGAGGGGTAGCGGGGGGAGTAATGCGCGGGACGCACCGCGAATTGTAATCGCGAGAGAGCATTGTAAACTAAAGGTGAAAAGGAAAGCCGATATGAATACACGTTTACTGTTACTGGCATGAAAAGGCGGCCGGTTTTATATTTGGGGCGAAAACTGTATGATAGCAGGACTTTTCATGCAAATGTTACGAAGGCAAGGGAAACAGATATTTTGTTTATTACCTGCAGAAATCGTTACTACTAAACTCTTAAATGTTATAGTAAAACTACGACAGATCAATTTACCCCGTGCACGAAACCTGCGACTATTAATCACACAAATCACAGACTAGCGAAACTATACGTTCGTGTCTAAACAAAAAGCTGAAACGTTAAAAAGTTGGCGGTAAAAATGCACAGTTCGCGGTATTATGACAAATGGCGGTAAATTTGCAGGGAGCGCGCGAAAATTGCAGAAACGGCGCGAAAAAGCACTGCGCAAGGCACGAATCAATGCCATTTATCATTGAAACTAGTTGTTCTCAACTAGACTAGTTAATGGATACCTATTGATAGGTCCTATAGTTAGGCCAAGTTTCGTTTAATAAACTGTTATTACAGAGGGCATTTGGCTAAAAAGTAAAGTGTCATTTACATCCAACGGCGCCAGCAAAAGGAAGGTTATGTTTTGCTGAAACAACTATTTCATGGATTAAGATCACGGTCAAAGCGAACCGCGTGACCTGCCAAAGTTCTGTGAAGGTTTTGGCAACCTATCACTGCTACAGAACTTGTAAATACCTCGAATACCTACATAAGATTTCATATGAATCGAGAAATTATCTTTAATATATAGGTATCCGTGTAATGTACAATTCTGGAAAAAACTTTGACGAAAGGGTTTTTATGATTCTTTTGACAAAGTTATTATTTACTGAAGAAATTCTAAGAACCGTCATTATTTTGTTTGTATCAACCGTTATTGAAATAAGATATCTTCGGATTATTCTCGGAAAAGTGAAGAAAATACGAATCTTTTGTCAAACTCCGGTCAACTGGAAACTGTATTGCTCAAAGCATTGTAATACTTTGCAGCACATACAATAGTATATTATGATACAAGTGTGCAAAGTTGATCATTATACACGAGGCTGAGGGTTGCAGTAAATCAGCCAAGTGTATAATGAACATGTTGCTCACGAGTACCATACGCACTTTTCAACAAACTTGCGAGGAAAATGAATTACATTTTGCATAAATAGTTTTGCTACACACCAACAAATGCAATGTAAACAAAATATAAACAATTCGGGAAATAATGCGCAACTTTTTTTTTGCACGCGCCATTCAGTCGTCATACAGCCTATTTCAAAATTATGATTTTTGAGATAAAATACAATTATTTGTAACAAATTACTGTTTATCATTGTCATCATCATTATCCTTACATTGTATAAATCTAAGTCGCTAATTCTGTCTGTTTGTATGTTTGGCCGCTAACGTTCGTAACGGATTTAAATGCGGTTTTCTCCATATTTTAGAATATTTATTCATTTAAATATTTGTAAATAAATAACGTTTAGATTTTTTTTTTAAGTTAGCAAAAATGCAAGCGAGCAAGTCGGCAAAATTACACCATTGCGAAGCGTGGGCGGGTCGCTCGTTATCAATAATTTGATAATAAACAATGTTTTTTCTAATATGGACACGTTTATCTATTTTAAACATATAACTGGATTTTCAGTGGCATAAAACCTCTTTGTTGTTAAAAAAAATCTTTATTACCCGATCAAATAAAAATGTTCTGGTAACTAGCAGAAAATTTGCAGTAAGGCACTACCTTAACTTTGTAGGATTCATTCCATTATGCACGGGTGTGTGTAATATTATTACGCACGAGTGGGTTATAGCTCGGTTTACGGCCTTAAAAACGATGTGATAAAGCTAACTTTCTGAGCAAGTGTGTTGAAAATATGTAAGGAGATTTTAAAAACCAACTCAATTTTGGGATAGTTTATTATTAGAGTGTTCAAAAATAATTCAATTTCTTATGAAGAGAGGTTTAAAAGTTGCCCTCAAAAACAACAACGAGACAAATCACTCCATAGCAAAGAAACGGAAACCTCCATCTCCATACATATTTTCTCCAAGTACAAACTCATTATTGGTCCACCGTCAAAGCTGCAATTACCTCAGTACCCTGGTTCCTCAAAGCAGGAGATCGACCGCCTTTGATCCCGCCTCTGATTACACGCCTGATATAAAAAACGCTAATTACAACGCTTACAGGTGATAATCACATGGCAATATATACCCGAGATGCTTGAATTAGACGAAACTCGAGGAGGCAGGTCGGACAGGAGTTTACAAGTTAATAGGATGAAAAATATATACAAAGAAGTGAGGATGGCTTAGAATGTACTTACGATGAAAACTTGAACCACCTTTTTTAAATCCTCAGTGCGCTCGGCACACTATATCTTTTGTTTTAAATTCGTCTTAGTTTAGTAAGTGATGAAAGGTTTCAGATTAAACACGTCAGTCTATAGGAACAAAGGGAGATTAACTCAATCTCTTTCTTTAGTTTAACTTAACACTTTTATACGCTGTATTGATTCAGCTACTTGCTACTTCGCTTCTTCCAAACAGGGAACAACATAGGGCTATAGCAGCAAATGTTTGGATCGCATGACACAAACACAGTTTGGCAATTAATTGACTTCATTATTAACTCTACTGTATAGACGTGGTGCTAAAAAAATAAAAACAAATACAAAATTGTTCATATAAAAGAATTAGGATATTTTATTAAAGTCAACAATTAAATAAAGTATTCATATATTCGAAAACTATTCGCACCTCATGAATATTAATGGCTTCGTCAAGCTTTAAATCAACCCTAACCGACGACCAAAATAGTCCCCAGAGAGACAAGTGGCCGAAGTGAAAAACAGTTAAATACCACATAACATTAACTAAAACAAAGTTCCATTAACATTTCAAAGCCGACACTGAGTCCAGAATGAAATACGCTAGTTCTAACTTTTTCCAGAATAAAAAGTTGTTAAGTTAGTAAAAAGCTTAGCACAAACCGCAAGCCGTCGCGCCCCGGTCCATCGTCCCTCTGCGCCGGCAAATGCAATAAGAGGTTCTCACCAAGTAGTTCACAAGCTTTATTCCTCCTTTTTTGGAACAAACCGCGACTTGTTCGAGACTCGAGACTTCTTACGAAACTTAGCACTGGCCAGCAATGAAATTGTCAAGTTGCGGGAGTGGAAAAAGAAAACGAAGCGTTCTTGTTTTAAACTTGCAACGAATGGAGATTATTAAAAGGCTGGAATTGGAAAAGGGACAGGCATTTTATTCCGAAAAACTCTGTAAGAGTTTTTTTTCTTTCCTTAAGAACACTAATTGCGGCCAATAAAAATACAGTTTAATAACTGGCCATTGAAAGTTTTGCTCCAGTCAAACGAGGCCCCACGGTCGATTAGGAAAGGAAATAAGAAATAAAAGCACTTAGTCCGTGAATACCCGACATTTGTACAGATTTTATTGCGAATCATTTCGGTGGTCCCGGAGACCTTTTCATAGCCATATCTACAATTGTGACAGCAGCGAGGTAAAATGAATGAAATTATTGTCATTTCTCTACCTGCGGTACGAATAAAGTGAACAACTTCATGTTTTATCAGTCGATTAGGTCAGTAATGTATTACACAAACATGACAACATTTCCGTTAATGATATATCAATTACATTACATGTTACAATGTAATAATTTAAATCTCATAGACTTTAATGAATGACTCGCGCGTCAATGAGGTCAATTGATGCGACCGTACACTGTACAACAATATGATAGTGTTTAACTACACGATAGAACTACTTATACGGCGAGATTCTAGTGCTGACTGCTGTGCCGAATACCTCAATTTCGTACTTGTATCATTTTTGTCAATTTAAACTATCACCACTCCGAAGTGGACTTATCTACAAAACATATTAAGCTAGACCTTCGTACAAAGGGATTACATTAACCTTCTAGGACACAGGTCTCAAACCACTAAGCAGTGCGTCCCAGACTGACGACCGCCTACAACATATGTAGGTGTAGCGACACATCTGCGGGATGTCAGCCCTATATTTAGAAGGGACTAAAAGCTAACCTCAGATATAGCAGCACGGCGGTATTACGGCCCTGGGTATACAGCGTGTTGGGAATAAAGAGGTATTCAAGTGTGATGCATTAAGTATGATTTAGAATCTACTTTCTTCAATAGGTTCAGTAATTTATTTTTTTATGTTTATTTGGGGGGCTTACAGCTGCTTACATCTAAACAATAATAGTAAAAAAAACAAAAAGCCAATTACAAGCCTCCACAGATAGAATATCGTACGAATACGCTGCGTTTTGGCAAAACTAAGGTAAGCCATACAACGTTTTTTTATTTACTATTAGTTACTCCACGGGCAATAAAAATTTGTAAGTAACCCAAAAAACAATTAATTTGTATTCTCATTCCATCCTAATCACTTCGCCTGCCATTCTGCATTACCGGAGGCTTCCCGGCCTCTCGCCGTATAGCCCCGCGAGTACACGGGTAGGCTTCGAAGGGTGTTAATGAGGGCGATGCGGCGCCGGCTGTTTACCTACAGGGTAATTCCCGGGAGATATCACCCACGGACTAAGGCCTGGCTAACTGGATACACTGATATTAACAATCCATGTGCAAAATAAAACAATTTTATGATACTTTTTTAGGGCCTGATAAACGAAAAGTAAAATTGTAAAGGTTTTATTATTCGTCTTTCAAACGTTATCCAGGCATATGTTTGGTGTTATGAGCTGAGTTAAACGCTATTTTACATGTAAAATTAACTGTATACGCTCTTACAAAATCTAATGAGTAGATATATAAACTCGCTCGGGTCTGAAAAAGCGACTGTCTTACAGCGAACGGTCTTAATCTGAGCTCATTTTGTGAGAATAATAAAAAGAACTGTAAGAGCAGCGTGTAGGGATCTAGTTAAGTACAGTGAAACGGAGATAAATAACATTGCGATAAAAAGGAACTTAATTCATTTACTCGGTTTTGATCATATGATGTCTCTAGGTTTTATACAACTCACATTGAAACTTCTCAGAACTCACTTCAAGTATCACATCTGAATATTCATCGTAAGAAAACACGGTTGAATCTAGACTTTAGAAAAGCATCGGTGTTTGTTTCTTAGACAAACAGTTCGGTGAAGACGCGACGGCGGCTCAACAATACCACTTTAGACTTGGCGCTCTTCACAGAAAACACAACGCCTTTGCATAGGAAATAGAATTCAAAATTGACTTTTAGAATAATCTGAAGAGGAAAACTGTTTAAATGAGACTTTTCAAAGTTAAACACAACTAAAGAAACTAGCTCAGAGGTGAACCACACACTTAAACCGGAGTTTATTTTCGTGTTATTCATTCAGGCTTTCAACAAAATTTCAACACGTTTGTTTAAAATTTCAACAACCCGTCAACATTCACAGCGCCGCACAATATCAAATAAAAGAAAATATATCGCGAATACATAATCAGAAAAAATGCTCTGAATCCACCGACTTTCTTATTCATATATAAGTTTGACCTATTTCGCCGCCAACCTGGGCTCCCACCGGTGCCGCCGACTACAAAAGAGGTTTTTTCACGAACAGAGAAAATATTGTATAATACCGCTGTTCAGAATCAAGATTTTTTATCATAAGTGATCCTCAGAGAGACGTTACAAGGAGCCTGTTTGACTGTCGAACTGAGAGGGCACGGCTGGCTGCCTGTGAATATCATTAGGATCCTACAATATGGAGGCTCGAGCAATTCTCTGGAAACCTTTTATCTTGACTTCTTTAGTTGAGAACTCGAGTACCGTTGCTGTTTAGCTGATTAAACTAACTTTTTACTTCAAGGAAGGACTCGATTAAATTTTCCTTTACGTTCATTCAATCAACTAAGCTTTTCGAATGGTTCTTTTAAGGCCTATTCAAACCTGAGCGATATTCGCTGCCGCTGTGGGTAGAGGTACATACCGCGCGGGTTTCGCTCAGGTATTTAGTATCAAGTACCGCGGCTAAAGCGAGTTTGGGTTTTCTCTGCCGCAGACGGTAGCGAATACCGCTTAGATCTGAATAGGCCTTTAAACCGGTTACTTTATCGATATCCCGAGCCGATTGATCGTCCAGAACACACCGCGGATCGAGACAGATAGCCCTGCTTGGTGGTACAAATGCTGGCCATTAAGCAAGATGGCGGCGTTCCCGCGCAAAGTTCCCGCCGGACGTTGTGTAATGGCGCGCGCGACGCACCACGCCGCGCACTTTGTCACTGACAGTTGCCCGGGAAAGTTTGTTGCGGGCTGCCGATGCGAAAGAAGTTCAGTGAATGTTACTTACTTGTAGACTAATTCGGTATTGAACTATAGGAACTAGTAACTACTCGTATTCTCATATACAATATTTTTTTATCAAGGAATTTCGCCGAAACATTAAAATATGTACATAACGGAGAAAAATTTAATATAATCCGAATTTGAACAGTATTCACATTATAATGAATCAACGAATAAACTTTCTGAATAATATTAATTTCGCTCCAAATGTCACCAGCTATAATTATACAAAATGAAGGTCGTTCAAATTTAAAATTATACCGATTGAACGAACTTCAATATATTTTAATTTTATTCATGGCTTCAATATGGCGTTTTCAAAGTTGATCCAACATTGAACGGAAAATCGCATGAAAATTAGTTCCGACTTCATTCGCTGGTTTTTGTGAATTGGCAACACTGAGGTGACAAATTGCAGTTCGCGCCAAATCGTTTGTCAAAGTGACAGTATCCAGTTTGTTTCCGCTATCTCCGTTTTTATGTTAATTTTAAAACTGTAGGCGACGCACACATACAATCCGCATTTATTTTGTTAATTTTAAATAGAATAATTAACTTAGGTTTTTTATATGTTTAGCATTTAGTTTAAATTTGTTAATTTCTATCAGTTGATTTCCTACTCAATAAAAATAGCAAATACGAAGCGCTGTCGCCGCAGAATAAAAGTTTAAATTGAAGGTAGATTAAAATATAATAACAAATTTCTAGTAGCTTCCAATCCGCGATTGCGTCGACAGCTTTTCCGTTTGCTCTGGACCTAAAAATCGGTGTTCTCATTTATATCCTCTATAAATCTGGTCCTTCGAGCCGGATCTAGTAGTTAACTAGTGCCTACAAACTATATAAATGTTTCGATCACCGCAGTGCGATAAAATAAGGCCAAAGGACCGGCTAAAGTTGACCGAAAGGTTAGAGTTTGCGTCCGAACATATACTCGCAAAAAGTAGTGAAAAAGTGCCTTTACCAAACGATAATTTATCGCTGAAGATACATCCAGGACATTCGAAAGTAACTTTAAAAGAACACACGTCGGTTAAAAACGAATCAACGTGTTCGACAAAAAAATCCACGTCATCTCAAGCCCGACGCAAGCAACTCGAACTGGAGGCCGCTCAAGCCAAAGCAGCGATTCAAATGCAGCTTATAGACAAGCAACTTGAAGTTGATTTAGCTATGATCAACGAAGACGACGACAATCAGTCCGCGTGTCGCTCACTATGCAGTAAAAATAGTGACATTAAAGTACGTTCACAAGTTGAGGCGTGGTTGGACCACAGCAGGATGCAGGCGCCCGGGCCGGAGCCCGCGGCGGCCGCGACGGCCACGGAGGCGGCGCTGGCTACTCATTGTACCAAGCCGAGCCGCGCACCGCCCTCCACTCAGCCGGTCGACGGGATTCTGCAGCTAGCCAACACTCTCAAGGACATCATGATTTCGGCACCAAGAAAACAGGAAGAACGACTCCTCACTCGTTTGTCGACTCCACGTGAACTACCATTTTTTAGTGGAGACTGCATTGAATGGCTTCATTTCAAGAGTGCATATGATGAAACCTCACGTATGTGCCAATTCACCGAATCAGAAAACTTGTGGCGACTACGACGTGCATTGAGAGGAGACGCTAAGGAAGCAGTCACCGATCTTTTGATAGGAAATACTTCACCTTCACACATTCTGGAGGCACTGCAGTTACGGTTTGGTCGATCTGACATCATTATTCACCATTTGCTTACTCAAATGAAGAAGTTGACTCCGTTACCTAACAACTATCAACAAGATATTTTTAATTTCTCCGTGAAGGTCAGCAATTGTGTAGCAACTTTACGAGCGATCAATCAAAAGGATTATTTATGTAGCCCAGAGTTGTTAATAACAGTGACGTCAAAACTACCGAGTACACTTATTGGTAAGTGGACAGATTTCGCATATGAGAAATTAAGTGAACAAAGTACTAAGTTGGAGTTGATATCATCATTTCTCAAGCGCGAAGCCGAAATGATATCAGCTGTAGGTATGGCTTTGCCTAAAGAATTTAAGAAACCAGATCCTGTACCCTACACACGGAAACAAATAGTTGACTCCCGCTATAATAACTACAACAGATCCATTCTCGCTACAACTTCAACATGCGACGGTAACACAACTTTATGTAATTTCTGCAAAAAATCAACACATGACCTACCTAATTGCCGTATATTTAAACGTGCCATGAGAAAGGATCGCTGGAGCTACGTTAAGATGAATAACTTGTGTTTCTGTTGCCTATCACGTAAACACGATCGCAATGAATGCCCAGCACCGCTTTGCAACATAGACAGTTGTGGACTCGCCCATCATCATTTGTTGCACTACAACAAACCGACTACGAGGCATACGACATCCCACGTCACTTCGGACATGCAGCCGTCGTCGGACGCACACACCGCGCCGTGAGAACCGCGCGCCGCCGCTATCGACGAGCTGTGTGCCGACGCCGCGGCCGCGCCGCCGCCGCCTGCGCCCGGGCCGCGGCCGGCGCGCGCCACCGTCGCGCACGTGGCGGGGCCTGCGCCCGCGCAGTGCCCGGCGCCCTCCACGCAAGTATTACTCAAAGTGGTAAAAGTGAACGTCAGTGGACCTCTCGGTACTGTGAGTACATTTGCATTGTTAGATGATGGTGCCGCGATTTCAATGATTGATAAGACTTTAGTACAAGAGTTAGGCCTTAAGTGTTTTGAACCTAGTTCTATTAAGTTTATAGACGCATTCGGTGTCGAAATATTTCAACCCGATGCACCTAGAATATGTACTAAAATATCTGGTATTCATAATGATAATATTTATGATGTAACTTTACGTCAAGTTGACAAATTAAAGTTACCAAAACAAAACCTGTCAGTAATTAATAGCTTAACTTGTGACAATTTTTCGCATATAAAACAGTTTGTTTGTAAGGAATGTGTTGTGCCTCGCCTGCTTATCGGGGAAGATAACTATTTCTTAATGGCTCCGTTAGAAATATTGCATGGCAATGACCTTGAACCTTATGCAACGAAATGCCGTTTAGGATGGACTATTCATGGCTGCGTGGGTCTCAGTCGCACTCACGTTAATGCGCACACATTCCATCTCTCTCACTCCGACACTCAGGAGTTGACGAATTTAATTAAACAAAACTATGAGTTAGATTCAATTGGGATTTCGACCGTACGTCGTGAGAATACGGATCATTTAAGAGCTGTTAGTATTTTAGACGAAAGTTCGCGCAACATTAATGATTACTGGGAGGTGGGGCTGCCTTTTAGTAAAAATGATTTTTCTATGCCTAATAGTTATAGTTATGCATTGTCACGTTTAAAAGGTTTAATGAAAAAATTTGCAGCGGATGATTCATACGCAAGTAGGTATCAGAAAGAGATACAGAAGTTGTTTGAGTTAGGCTACGCGCGGGAACTAAATGATTTTGAACACTCGGCTAGTCGCGTTTGGTACTTATCACACTTTGGTGTGCAAAATGAAAATAAACCGGGCAAATTAAGATTAGTTTTTGATGGTGCAGCTAAAGTTAACGGTGTCTGTTTGAACGATTATTTATTAACGGGTCCCGATTTGTATAATTCGTTTTTAGGTATTATGCTACGTTTCCGACAACATTCTTTTGTTATTGTTGGAGACATAAAAGATATGTTTTTAAAAATAAAAGTTCGTGCTGAGGATCAGCATGTTTTGAGATTTTTATGGCAAAATAGTTCGAATGAACCCATAAAAATATGTGTAATGAATAGTTTGATTTTTGGTGCAACTTGTTCGCCATTCATCGCGCAATATGTTAAAAATAAAAATGCGCTTAAGTACCAGGATTTATATCCTGAGGCCGTGAACGTTATTATTAATGATCATTACATGGATGACTGCATTCATTCATGTGACAGCGAAAGCCAGGCTATTCAGTTAGTGCGCGATATTTCTTATATACACAGTAAGGGAGGGTTCGAAATAGCGCGTTGGTCTAGTAACAGTAAATGTGTAGTACAGACAATTCCGTCGGATGCGCTTGCGCAGACAGCCATAGCCTTCAGCCACGGAGATACGAATGTCGGAGAGAGTACACTAGGATTAATGTGGTACCCAAATGAAGATTCTTTTGGTTTTAAAATAAACTTAGAACGCATTGCTCAGGATATATTAAATGGCACTCAGGCCCCTACTAAGTCACAAATGCTTAGCATTATTATGTCTGTGTACGACTTGCACGGTTTCCTGTCACCTTTTATCATAAAAGGTAAAATAATATTTCAATCTGTTCATCGTAGCGGTGTTGATTGGGGTTGCCGTATCCATTCAGATGAGCACACAAAATTTGTTAGTTGGCTTAAAGATTTGCATATGTTAAGTCCATTGCGCGTCCCACGCTGTTATTTAAAATCAGGAACATGGACACCCTGCTACCCCGGCGTGCAGCAACAAACCTCGTTAGGTATTATTAATTACTCTGATGTACTCGAATGCCAATTGCACACTTTTTGCGATGCATCAACGAAGGCGTATGCTGCAGTTGTATATTGGAGATTCATTTTAAAAGATGGACGCGTACATGTATGTTTTATCGCGAGTAAGAGTCGAGTTAGTCCTTTGCGCCCCATATCCATTCCTAGGCTCGAGCTACAGGCAGCGTTACTTGGTGCCCGTCTAGCCGATACTATTGGTCGTGAACATAACAACATTCAGGCCGTAAAACGAATTTACTGGACAGACTCCAGTACTGTTTTACAGTGGATAAGAAGTGATCCTAGGAATTATAAACCATATGTGGCTCATCGCCTCGGTGAAATCGATGAACTGACGAAGAGCGAAGAGTGGCGTCACGTGCCGTCGAGTTTGAATACTGCCGACATAGCGACCCGCGAAGACGCCCCCGCATTGAAGTATTCTGATATTTGGTTTCAGGGACCTTCCTTTTTACTTCAACCGGAAAGTAATTGGCCTAAGAATACGAAATTTACCAATCGTACGCAAGAGGTCACTTGTGAAGAGCGATCAGTGTTGACTGTTATAGGACACTCAGATTTATCTTTACCAAACGAAGATAATATCTCGAAGTGGAATATCCTTATTCGGGCCACCGCCCGAGTGCTGCTTTTTATTAGAAAATGTAAGCGTCAGGATGTACAACTTGACCTTACACTAATAAAAGAAGCAGAAGAGCTCGTCATAAAAAAGTGTCAACATCTGACATTTGCAACTGAGTTGACTTGTTTACAGCAAGGAAAGCCGCTGCCTGCAAATAGTCGTTTGCTGCAACTGTCACCTTACCTTGATGAGTCAAGTGTTCTCCGCGTCATGGGCCGCATTGATCGGATCGTCGGCGTAGAACAGACAGTGAAGAGACCCGCTATTCTTGACGGACAGCACCGCATCACGCGCCTACTTGTAGAGCACCATCACCGACAGGCTTTACATGGTGCTAACGAACTCGTTGTCAACGAGCTAAGACAGCGATACTGGGTCTTACGACTTAGGCCCACCGTTCGCACAGTGTCTAGTCAATGTTTACTTTGTCATTACAGAAGAGCTGTAGCTAAACCCCAACGTATGGCTGACTTACCGCTAGCCAGACTGCAACAATCTCGACGCCCCTTTACTTTTACCGGAGTCGATTTCTTTGGGCCACTAGAGGTTACAGTTGGACGTAGAAGGCAAAAGCGATACGGTATGTTATTCACCTGTCTCACCATACGAGCCATACATATAGAGCTTACTGAGGATCTCAGTACTGACTCTACCATTATGGCGCTACGTCGAATGGGTGCACGTCGTGGATTTCCTAGCGTTATCTATTCAGATAATGGCACAAACTTACGGGGTGCAGACAACGAACTGAAACGCAGCTTAGCTGAAATAAATACTGATTTGTTACGCGACGACGGAACCGTTCGCGGAATAGAATGGAAATTCATTCCTCCAGGAGCTCCTGAAATGGGTGGCTCATGGGAACGAATGATTCGAACTGTA
The DNA here is from genome assembly GCA_916618145.1 of Emmelina monodactyla. Taxonomy (NCBI): domain Eukaryota; kingdom Metazoa; phylum Arthropoda; class Insecta; order Lepidoptera; family Pterophoridae; genus Emmelina; species Emmelina monodactyla. The sequence goes on from OU745311.1 coordinate 10,089,253, forward strand.
AAGTCTTCGTTAAAAATAATTTTAAAAGAACGCGCCCCTCACCCAGATACGCTAGCGACGTTACTGATTGAGGTAGAGGCGATAGTCAACGGCCGCCCGATAACTCACGTATCTACTGACCCAAACTATCCGGAGGCTCTAACGCCCAACCATTTTTTGATTGGGTCTTCATCAGTTGCTCCATCATTCGGCAAATACGACGACAGCGACCTCTGTCTTAGGAAAAGATGGCGAGTGGCTCAACGTTTGGCAGATACCTTTTGGGTTCGTTGGACCAAAGAATATTTGCCCACACTTTTACCGCGTCAAAAATGGACACAAGAAAATAGATCGTTGCAAGTCGGTGATTATGTTATTATAGTGGAACCTAACCTAGAGCGTAATAGTTGGCGACATGGAGTAGTGACTGCGGCCCACCCAGGTAGTGACAACCGCGTCCGCGTAGTAGATGTGCGCACACGCACCGGTACATTGCGTCGTCCTGTTACACGCGTCGCTCTACTCAACCCACGGGATGATAGTGCTGTTAGCACTAAGGGGCGAATATTGTAGGCGACGCACACATACAATCCGCATTTATTTTGTTAATTTTAAATAGAATAATTAACTTAGGTTTTTTATATGTTTAGCATTTAGTTTAAATTTGTTAATTTCTATCAGTTGATTTCCTACTCAATAAAAATAGCAAATACGAAGCGCTGTCGCCGCAGAATAAAAGTTTAAATTGAAGGTAGATTAAAATATAATAACAAATTTCTAGTAGCTTCCAATCCGCGATTGCGTCGACAGCTTTTCCGTTTGCTCTGGACCTAAAAATCGGTGTTCTCATTTATATCCTCTATAAAAACGTTACCTTATCTCTGGCTGAGAAGTTGTGTCTGCACTTACCTGTAAAGAAAAACATGACTTATGAGTAACATTTATTAAATACTTAACTCTTATATTGACTTATAGCTACAGCTAATATTATGTACATGAGCTAAACTATGTTATGCATTGATGAACGTCGGCAACCCAGCGGAACACACAAGATTACCTCGAGCCTTCATATTAAATTAATCCTATTGAAATTCGTGTAAAACGATCCCACAATAGCTACCTTAATCTACTTGGTATTCGGATCATTAATACGATACTTATATCATAGGCGGGTATTATACCTAATACTTGAACATAATGAAAACCTTTTAGTCAGGAGCTTTGAATGATTATTTTAGCAAACTCACTTTTTGTACGATCCTTTAGACAAATTCATTTTACGCAAATCGCAGTTTTATTTATCGTGTTATTTATAAAATCGATTTTTTTACTGTTATTTTTATACATTTCGTAATCATATTATTAACATCATTTGGAACACCACACCACTAGTGATTACTATAATGTCTGGGTATTTGTACACAAATAAGTATGACGATCGACACAAGCCCTCGACCGATCTTACGCCGCGTCTCCACGTGAGTATCGATTCAAATAATAACATTACTGCCCCACGGGGGAAACGGAGCTATTTCGGGAACACCACACTTTGCCTGAGGAAGCTCCTACTGGCGATGGCGGCGTGACATGTGTTATAAAAGCTGCAAGGATGGAGATTTTAGATAAGGGCTGTATAAAGCGAGTTAAAACGATTAAGGTGCATCCAACTTCTTACAAATAGCAAAATACTTTACAAAACTATAATAATATAATGTAATAATACAAACGATGTCCGTGTCTGTTTTTGCGTATATTTGAGCCTCAATCACGTTTTTTTGCAAATCGCACCGTTGACGTATCTAGTCTTGTCACCCAAACGGAGTTTGACGACAGAATCGATCACGAAGCGTCTTCGTACCGCTACATTAACTAACTCGATACGAAAGCGACGATCACATCGTAGTGATACATTCATAAATAGTCGAAAGTTAATAAATAATTATTAAAGTTTAACGAACGTCCGCTAGGAGCGCAGTCTTAATTCCATACATTTTGTACGATGACGCGACGCTTGCTATTCGATAGTTATTCATGATAAGGCAAGCTTAATTAAACAGACAATAAATATTAAAAACTTTCGTTTAAAACCAACCAACTATTTATAAGTTTCAAAACTTTAATTCTATTGTTTCTTCTGTAATATAGTTTGTTTATCTTGCAATATGTTTTCATACAGAGTTAGTTAGTTATCAGAGGCGTCAGGACGAGTTACCGCTCGTTGCTCGAGAGACTGCAGTAATTGGTTGCATCTACACGCTATTGTATCTGTGGTAGATAGCAAACTCCTTCTAGCAAAGGAAATTAGCTGCCGTAATTAACAATAACATATACAGAATGGCGGAGTGGATTCTGCATTGTCGCAGAGTTTATTGAGAAAAATAATAGATTTCTTTTGAACCATTTTTTTGCGAATATAAAAAAATAGATTCTGTGACGGCCTACAAAATCTTAACAATAAGCGGTTCGCTAAAATATTCCACACACGAGTGATGACGATTCTAAATTATAGATCAAAATCCAATCAGCTCTATTTCGAATTGCATCAATCGAACAACTGTGAGCCGACTCTTGATTAAATCAAAATATTCCTACCATTTTGATACCACTTTACTATACAACCTAATTTATGTTGACTGGAATTAAACAAACGCTTAGTTATAATGTACATTGTACACTGACTTTGGGATAACTAAAACCCAAAACAAAATCGATTTATCTAAATAGCAGATGCGATTGTCACACCCACAATAATAATGCCGGAGATGCCTGTATGCAGCACCTGCAACACTCAGTAAACATGCAGTAAGTAATGCATCGATGTCACAGAACTGCAATAGTTTACCAACAATAACTGAACCACTTTGGGCACAGTCCATTTCTTCCTGGTTATTGTAAATTAATGTGCACTTTGCTAAATAACCGTTTCAGGGTAGTCGAGGCAGAAGCTATTTGTTTTTTTGTTGTTTATGAAACGCTTGCAGCTTTCGGGTAGCAAGTTTAAAGTCACATATTCATTGCTCTATTTAAAACTTGATACTTTACTCTTTTAGAAAATGATGAACAAATGATGCAGATGTAAGCGAAAATGGTATTCGATAAAGTAAGTTAGGTGTCTGGACTCGATTTCGCCTAAAAGCTGGTCAGTAAGTAGTTTACATATTTAAATTTTGAAAAGCCACACAGCAAGCAAGCCACAACATTATTATGCCGTTTCCTGGACCACATTTACATATAGAACCCATTACAGGATATTTATTTCCGCAAAATAACGTCTTCACTACGACTTTAGTAAATTTCACGACGTTTGGTACCTAATATAAACATAACAATTTGACCGTTGAACCAAGTCTTTCTATAAATTCTTTAGTATAAAGTACAATGTTTTTAAAAAAATCTGTTTAAATGGATTCGTCTCATTTCATCAGATATTGAACGAAAACATTACAAGATAATCTCCACATTACATTCATATGAGGCCCGGAAAAGGACTACTTTTCCAGGAAAACGGAAAAAGAAATCCCTCCATTACATAAATGTACGTTTATCATTGAGTTTGTTCCCGTTCTGTAACATATGAACGGACTATCGGCCCGCTCGAGTGTTCCCGAGTTATCGTATATTCCACAATTTGGGGGAAAGTCGCTCCAATCTGGTAATACCCGCGGGGACTAACTTTAGGGTTGCCATGTTAAATAACTGTATGATTAGATTATGCGATAAATATGAGCCGTTTGAGTATAATTTAGTGCGGTTAATATGGAAGCGAGCTGTTTGTGAATTTATGATTTTGGGGTCAAAATGTTTAACCCAAGCGTTTTTTTAAACCTTTTGCCAAATTGAGAGCATATGATAATCGAATTACAAAAAAGCCGAGCTTATTGTATCGAGCTTATAATATCTCGTACTTAACGTCACTTAATTTAACATTTATTTTACGAAATCACTTTCCCCGCCATTGGAGTGGATCTCCATCATACGTAATGGCTTGTTCGTGATGTCTGCGTTGCGCGTCTGTGAATTATAATATCTGATAATACATTCTTATTTAGGATATCATACGGTTTCTCGCGATTTTCCTTTTAGCACATTCAAGGTACAGGTTAAATAAAACATCTGTATCTTTTCATGTACATTATATAGTATGTAAAGTGAAATTGTTATTCTAGAAAGGTCAGTGCACTGGATGTGGTAGTCGCAAACATGTTCTTACTGAAACGTTCTGCTTGTAACTCGGCGGGTGGTCTGTGCTATTGGAAATATTTAGTTACCGGGAAATATTGTTTAGGAAACTTCTACTACGTATCTTAGTAATGGCTCGGAAGAGTTAGCAAGGAAGAAGTTTTTACTTCGCGTAGGAACTTTAGTTAAAACTTTACGATAATACAGCTTTAACAAAAGAACTAGAACTTAACCGTAGATAAGCTTTATACAATAAGGCTGTATGCTATAAAAACTTCAACAACATTTTCTGCCAACTGTTCCATATAGCGGGCTTTAATATTGCTTTTACCGCATCCTGGCCTATTTCGTTCTTACAGCCTCCCCGTAACACACAGCTGTAATGTGTAAGACCTAAAAAAGGCTTTAGATCTGCTCCATTATTAACAACAGCCGCCTGCGGTACAACATTATCATTTGTCAGGCAACACTGCACATTACTCGAGCCGCGAATGTTTACACCCCGCGTTACGAGCTAAGGCTTCGGAGACAGATACAAACACGTATTTTTAGATTCCAGATTGTTTCTAAGGGTTTATGTTATAGTCTATTTGGATGGAAAAAGGAACGTCGAAGTTTTTGTCAAGGTACTGTTATTCATTTGTTGTACAGACTATCATTTATGTTTTTGTTGTACTCGTAACTGGGATTTCTGATGGGAACATATTCCGACAAATAGGGATAAGTTTTGTAAATTTCAACTTCAAACGAAAAATGAAGATATTTTGGCAACTGCCTGTATATCTGAGGTTGTGTGGTAGAGTTATGGCGGGGGCACACATGGGCCTGTATGTACACTGCTCAGACATCCGTTTCATAATTTTGCAGTGTGCAATTTAGATAAGCAAATCTTACATTATAAACATGTGATTTTCGGCGGTTTCGCCGGTTTCGGGGTAAAGTCCATGAAACTACGTTCTGGTTTAAAAAACCACAACTATTTGTACTCGCCATCAAGTCATAAACACTTTTCTTAAGAACCAAAGCGATTGAAACTAAAAGCCAAAGGTAAAGTTCAGTTCCTCGTAGCAGCAGCTGTATGAGTCGATGACTAATGTCGGCAGTTAGCCAAGAGGCCGCGGCGGCACTTAATGAGTTTTTAACTCCGCACATTACTTCTCCGGCGTGGACCACGGATTAATACACAAAGTACCTTCTACTTATTCAACTTTAAGAAAGGCCTAAAGCCTTTTGTTTACGGTCAAAGTTTCAAGAAAGAAAAAGTCTGCATTTTAACAAACAAATGTGTTGGAAATACATTTTACATTTTCATTTATAATTTAGGACTGAATCAAAATTAAATTGTTAGAGACAAGTTTTACAAGTCAAATGGCAGATACATTGTGTATACTATTATTCCTAATAAAAGAATACCAGTAGCATATAACCTCATTCAGTATCAGATCGGGTCATTTACTGCGCCAAACGATTTTTTGTACACACTCATTTCAGAACTCGATTGAAAAACTACAAGTTGCATATAACTCAGAGATCACCGTGGCATCGATCAGCAGATGGAATGTTAATTCAGCTCTAGATCGCATGTGATCACACGGAGAACTGTTTAAAATTGAGTGTTGACTAGTGTCGATGTGTGAATGATACACCGATGTTCAATCGAGGGTATCATTAACTGAGGAAATTACACTTTCTGATAACATCACGGAAAAATAAGTGTGGGCTATATCAACAAGCGTGGTAGTATCTTGCAGAGAAACGAAATAGGTTTTAAGTACTATTTAATTTAAAAAAAAAGTTGGTGTCAAATATTCATAGTTAAAAAATATATTTCCAAAACGATGTACACAAAAAAATATGAAAATAAAACAAACAATTAATAACAAAATTCCGCGAAATAGTAATAAATTGTAAACATTAAAAACCGGCAACCCGTTTTTATTAATTAAAACCCATCGGGAACGTTCCAGGGCTACATAAATTTCGATTATACAAATTTATTTTTAATTAACCAAGTTTACAGTCGTCCTCCAGCTTTCATCTAAACAAGCTGGACCCCAGTGCTCGGATTCAAGGGGTACCTAATTGAATTTTAAAAAGGTATTGCCGTCCACCTGCGCCACCTAGTGGTCGTCGCAACTTACAGACCACCGCGAATAAACGACTTTACTCACTATTAATATTAAAGCAGAAAATATTATGAGGCGTTTAAAACTTCGCAAGTCCATTAGGCCAGGGGAAAACGTCAGAAAGTTATGTGCCTTTTTAGAGCAAACTATAACTAACTTCAGCCAAATAGGTCATAGAGTAAATCTATCTTGTCAAATTGTGAAACTTTAGACTGAAAAACTATATAAACAAGTTTTAAAACTTTTAAATTCAGAACAAAGAACAAGCAAATGATCCAGTACCAGTGGCCTAGATTCGATAGTTGGTCGACAGTGTTTTGTTTCGTGTGTAATCAATATCGCGCGGGCCCCAGCATTGAAACGAATCGCTTCTTCGGATAACTTCCAACTTAATAGTTTCTGTCTGAAACTGATAAAAACTGGGCAAGTTTACAAACAGACAGACAGAGCTCGGTGCGGGATGTATTGGACGCTGTCGGTAAATAAAAGGAAGATTGGGGGAGAGGAAACAACATCGAGTTTGCAGTATTACGCTGCAGATACTAGTTGCGATATTAAACGAATATTTCCTGGTAATAATGTTGTTTGTTATTGTGTAAAATTTACGTTATATTCTTTATGGTACTACTTGATATCTGATAACTTTAAGGCAACACATACAATAACTGTGAAATGAGCGACGTATATTCTAAAATATGTTTTAAAGCTAACTGCATTGTTTAAACAGCCCAACAAACTTGGGTTCTGAACTTAGTTGGACCGTAACTTATTTATATCAATTTAAATGAACATCTTAAAAACCGAAATTTCTCTAACCCAATGTAACGACCCGGCCATTGTCTTTGCCGATCACTTCGGATCTAACGGCCGACCGCGTCCCTCTATCACAGTTTGCAAGCAATCTTAATAGAAAAACGCGGTATTAGTATTCCCGCGGGCGACGCGTTATTTACGCCCGCGTCGGTATTGCAGGCACGTCGCACCAAACACCGAACACAGGACATGAAACGAACCGGCTTGTAGCCAGCGCAGGCGGCTCCGATGTCGCAGGATGAAGGAAAACAATGGACAATCGACCCGGTTCGTACAGCGTGGCGAGAATGAGCTAATTTATTCTGTTTAGTCTATGTCGATGGTATATCTGCTTACTCTTTAATAAACCAAGCAACTGAATGAAGTTTTAACTGACTTTTTTTATACGTAAGGCATTACTAAATATTTAGTTACTAAGCATTCCAACATTGCATTATCTGTCATGCAATAAAGAGTGATTGCTTATCATAAGTTTATCACGCGAAGCTAAGTCTAAGCAATAAAAGAAAAACTTTATTTCTACTAACTTTTAACTGCAGAAGGAAAGAAAACCAAGCATTGAAAAACAAACAAATAAATAAACCTATCAGGTTGTATCCCGGGAACTGTAATTTGGAGGAACTCTTCTAAATTGGCTCACGTGCCACCGAGCTATCCTGCAATCCACGGCGCGACAAATAACTATCTAACTCAATACACACTAAACAAATGAAAACTAACCGACATGTGAATTTTTATAAAAATTACTATATATTTTTATGCGTTAATAAAACAGGCGACAATGTAATTTAATATAGATATATGAATAAAGTATGAATAACCCCGATATTGTGGTTTAAAATATGTTTTAACACATCATTATAGCAAACATAAATTTCCTCGCGAATTTGAAAACCACAACACAACACTGAAACACCACTGCAATTCTTGGTATTCTAGCAATCATTTTCAATATACATAATACTCAGTAAAATATGCTAACAATATTATTTCCAACGTTTAAATAAACTCATATTTAGTATGCAGTAATTCTGTTCCACGAAATAGCAGTTCGCTACGACGACTACGAAAGTTCGTAGCGCTGCTACGAGCGACTACGAGCGATGTCGTATACTAACTCATGCGAGAGAGGCAAATGTAACTTATGATTCCGATTTGTATGGAAGGTTCCACCATTTGTCTGTAGAGGATGGCGAATAAACTATCGATAGTGTAGACAAATATTAGTTTTTGTGACAAATATGGATGTTGGTAGAAGTTCTAAAAAAAAACATTTTACGATATTGTTGCACAACTTGTATAAAGAAATACTCATTAAAATAGTTATGCATACATAGGTTTAATGTTGTATTTATCGATTTATCAAAATTCGTACAAAACTCTTTTTAACACAATGTTCTTAAATTGTAATATTTGAAATTGAAATTATTTAATTTATATTATTTTTCACCTTAAATTTAACCTTTTGAAGCAAGTTAATGTGCTTCAAAAGGTTAAATTTTCCAGGAACACCGACTCGCTAACCCGCGGTTGTAGAAATCTCTTTTAATATCCGCTCGCTAAACTTCATTGCACTAAACGTTATGCAAACACGCTGTATAATCCGGCTCGCGGCTCATCCCCTCATGTAATGTAAAATTTCCATTAGCCGTGAGCCAGCTTAGCCCCCGCCCCGGCTTAACACGGTCGGAAATGCCTAATAACCGGCCTAATATTCGGCTGTATATGCCTAATAACGGATAAAAAGCTCATATTTGAACAAAATCCATGCTAGCTTGGTCACCAAACAGTGAAAGGAGAAAAATCTATAAAGACGACTCATTAAAGATATTCAATACATTTTTGATAAAATGTTCATAAATAATTATTTTAACTACACAATTGCACTTCTGCATGTCATTAATATACAAGAGATCTAGCTTTTGCCGTCGATCACGAAACTAAAGTGCATTCATAAATAAGGTTTGCTTATCACGAGTACTCTATTTCTCGTTCCTCCTCTCTCTGTTTTAACTTATTGTTTCCAATAAATTAGCTGTTTTGTGAGGTTCCTTAGTGACTTGTTTGGCCCAGAGTAGTCATGCTCGCCTCGAAAGTTACTGGGGCGGTGGCGTTGTGTCAACGGGTCGCCCAACTCCCTCTAATATGGTTGAGTAGGACGATGGCTGGAGCACACGTCATACTTGTGATCAGGTGCCGCCTTCGGGAAACGGTCTGCTCTGGTTCCGAATTGTGGCGCGGGAAGTTTCCTCAATTAGTTTACTAGCATTTTAATATTTTTTAACTTTAATGATGTTGAGCGGGGAGGTACGAGAAAATAATTTATATGTTCACTGTTTGTACAAATTTTTAATGAATATAAATTATTGTTGTATAATTTTGAAAAGAGTGCCGAGAGTTTTTTCCGCCAGCTTTTTCTCTCGGTCTACTACGGCTATTGCTGATGAATGTAGGGGTGTCCCGTGACATCTTTTTATTTTTTATTTTATGCTTTTGACAATGTATAAGAGATTAGTTTTTAATCCTACGTACAATAAAGTAATTTCATTTCATTTCATTTCATTTCATTTCATTTCATCTCTGTTTCTCAAAACTGACATACATTCCATAGCTCAGTGTACATAGGAACACCCTGTATAAAATTTGCATATTATATTCTCGTGTACAGAGTCGCCTTACCTCGACAGCGCCAATTAAAGTTTTATCAATTAAAAACTTTTATTAATTAACTGAATTTGCCGAGTAAACGTAGAATTTTGATAACGTGACCCTTTCCACAGAAGTTATGAATAGTAATTAAAATGGAGGCTCGTCACTGTTTTTGTGAAGTGAGGAGTTATTTTGGTTAATATTTATTTTTAATAGGGTTTTTTGTTTTTATTTAAATTTAATTAAAATATGAAAACAATGTTAAAAAAAATACGTATATTAGGATCGTTTCATGGTATAGTCGGTTAAGGCGCTTTGTATGTTTTATCCAAGAATTTAACAATTACACTCACTTTTATAAATAATATTTTAGCTATGATTTTGGTTTAACATATATCATATACGGGGTGTAAAAAGACTACTTCGGAAAACAAAGTGGGCGTTGCTGGAGGGGTACTGGTTAGGTTTTAAGCAAAAAAAGTTTTTCTATGATAAAAAAAAAGTTTTTTTTAATGTAATTGTACAAACATTCATACTATCAGATTTAGTGATTTTTATTTATTTTTATTTGATTTGCAATGCAAATAATCGCAGCTAGACCAACAGTTGATGTGTGAGCGATGATTTTAAGCGCGCGAATACGACTTTTCAATTCTTAATATATTTTTTAAATTGAGTTTTCTGCGTTAACTGTTAGTGAAATTAGTTACTTGAGGATCAATAATACATGGTTTCAGGCTTCGGATGTGGTCTTTTTACACCTGTAATACACTAACACGCTTTATATGTACACTTCCCCTCATAAGCCCTTCACTCATGAACTTAAACCCTCATTAGATAAACATGTTGTGTCTCTGTCAGTATCGGCACTGTCGCATAAGTTCTTCCATGTCAATCAAGTCATAATTGTATGGTGTTTGTGACGTCACACCACTAACCTCCCCTCCATTGTTGCCCGCGCGCCGCTCGTAGCTCTGACGTCACCCCCACAACTACCCGCAATGAATACTAATCAAGTGTATATCAATTTGTCCAGATCTTATGGCGTCTTATACCAGTTGATGGCGACCGTTTGCTTTAATAACTGACGTGATGGTTCCACAAGTGGGTCACCCGACTAGAGCTCGATATTAAATATTAAACACAAGAGTGATGGCGAATATTATACCACAAGATAGGCGTAACTCAATCTAGGTCTAGTCGTTAGCAAAGTGATTTATGGTGAAGAAAACTTTTTATATTAAGGCTCTTCATTAATTTTCTTCAGCACGAGCTTCGACCAAAAGTCGTTCATCTTATTGCTTTGGGTGAAATTAAGCGGCTAAGGAGCGAGAATATTTTTTATTTGGGTTTGATGGTGTCTAATTTATCGACCAATTATTGGTAAAACTATTACAGCTAAGGCTTACTCTGTCAAGTTATTGTAATGGGTCAAATCAAGTATTTAAGTTTTACCACTGTATCTTTGAAACTTATAATACTTTTGACCAAACATATCATCCCTCGTATTTCGGACGTACTGTCTGATCAAACGAGTGATATTTTGATGGATGCCTGCAGTGGGCAGTAATACATTAGCGGCCGCAACGCCGGGCTATAGTTAGGAATCACTGCTGGCTGGCGATCGATCACCAAGTGTCGGTGGTCCGTCATCTATGAGTTTACCTTGTTTCAACTATAATGCTATTGATATTTAAATTTTAGGTAGGAAACCAAAAGTTTGCTGACACACAGAAAATAATACACAAATCAATTTATATTTTTTAAAACCAAAACATAAAATTGAACTTATAATTGAGAATAAGTATTTTGGAAAAAAAAAGCAATAATTCCTTAACCAAAATATTAAATAATTAGCGGACATACATACACACAGACACGGATGGCTTTATTGTAAGTTAGGATTAGGAACGTTGAAACACGATACAACCTGTTTTTTCTAGTCACCTTTTACAAATCCTAACAATTAAAAAGAGTCTCACTACAACACGGCTTTAGTCTCACCGATTGTTATTTGACCACGTATAAATAGTCAGCAAATAGTCGTACATCACCGGCCCGCGAGTGGGCGTCGAGTTCAACGGCGGATTGATGAGGCAATGGACGAGGTATCGACGGAGACACTAACGACCGCTGCAGTTCAATTTGTAGGGGCCTCGGAAGAAAGGAGGGGTCTTTGTCTTAGCAACGTCGATACGGTCCGGCTAGAGATGGAGAATTTGTGAACTTGGGAGAGCGAGGCACAGATTTTTGTAGGTTATAAGAGCATAGAAATCAATGAAAAACGGAAAGTTAGAGCGAAATTGAGTATTTAAAATATCGTAGTCTCTTTTATAATAATTATAGTGTTAAGAATACTGCAAAACGCAGTTTAAAGCCTCAGAAGAGGCTTCTATCCTAAAGAAACGTTACTGTTAGAATTTATCAGACAGCCTACTACTACTACAAAGCAAAATGCACCCAAGAACAGCAATTTCAAAGTACGGAAAACTCGGAACATTGAAAACAAATAAGTATACCAAAAGAACTAATTTTAAGTCGCAATAATAACCGAGGCGCGTGTACTGAATGCATTTAGTGAGTTATTGGAGAATTTCTGTCGCAAAATACGGACGAGCGGCGGCGAACCTACTGGACCGCGAACAACCAGGGCTGCCAAAACGATTGACTAACTTACCAAAGTCGGGATTCTGTGATAATTTATTTATTTATTTATAGTTGGGATGTCATTTCTTTGAAGAATGTTTTATAAAATACTTTTTCTTCTTAATTATGAATCAAATAACTATACCCTTCAAGTTTTATCAGTAAAGCACAGTAATTAAAAACATTCAACGAATTTTAAATATCCGAAATTTTAAATTAGACGCGTTAATTCGGTAACCCTGCTGGACCGCAGTGGACGGACCGCCGGCTGATTGCGTTACAGCCGCGCGGCGCACCGACGACGCCCATAATGCAGTTACTGGACATCGTTGGTAAATTATGTCACGGACGATAAATTGCTTTATTTCGTTTAAAATCAAAACCTGGCCTGTTATATATATTATTCTGTTTGTGATATAACGCAATACGTATAAAAAAATACTTGTTTTAACTTTTTTTTTAGAAGCCATGAATAATATAGACTTGAACGAAAAAATCCAAAAGTTTCAATAACTCGACCGTCCTAGCTCGCGATATATAAATAAGTAATTACCTTGCGTACATTTATTTTCCCTTGAAGAGTTTCTAGACTGTTCTTCTTAGTTCGTCTTCCGGCAACCAGCAAGCGGATATTCAGATACAAGAAACAATCTCTACACATAGCAGATACGACTTTCTATTTATTATACTATTTTTCGTAAATGTGATATAAGAACCACTGTTTTATTTTTGAGCACTTTTGTCCAGTTTTATCTTGCAACCTAACTATGGTGTTACCATTTCGAGGGCTGACTATTGAATGATCTAAAATAAGCATTAATTAAAATTTAAATAAACTTTTTTGCGATAGCCAATTACAATGTATTTTACTGTTAAGTATGTTATCGATCATAAAAAAGTTACATTTTGATAACGTATCTACTCTTAATTAGAACAACATTATTTTTTAAACTTTAATAAGCTACAATTTTTTCTATAATGAGCTTTAACTACTATTTAATCTGTTAAAATCCAAAACCTTTTTGTAACAAACGGATATAGTTATTATTAAAATATTGGAATGGACGACCTCTGTGGTGCAGCGATATATATACAGGGTGTCCCAAAAGGTTACGTAGCTGGGAAGGGGGGTGGTAGGGGTGGTCACAAGGGTCACCAGAAAAATAATAAAAAAAATCCCCTCTGGATATTTCAATAAAAAAAATACATTTTTTAAAAAACTAAAAATTATACACCTTGTTCCCCTTTTTTGCTTACTGTACCTACAGATATTGCTGTATTTGAAAAAAAAAACCTGTTATGTAATCGTCAATAACCCTTTATCAAATTAAAATAAAAAAAACTATACATATCTAACCAAGTTTTAAAGAAAATTAAGTTCTTGTCCAGTCAAGGACTTAGTAATTACGACTTCACTCAACTTCCTCCAAGCATACTGAAAAAAAAACGTACTACACATCTCCGGCGAGTAAGTTAAAAAAATAGGTAATTTTATTGCAATTCCAAAATGGTATAACACTTATTTGAAAAATTCATACTAGGACATTAGGTATGTCTGTACTCCAATCTTGAGAATTATACCGGGCAGTAACATCAAAGCAACAGAACAGACATTTAAAAATGTATTTGCGTACGAATTTGAGACTATTGTTTTTTGATATTTTTATTTTTGCAGGAGTATTGTTCCCGAAAAATATTTTTAAATGTCCTAGTATGAATTTTTCAAATAAGTGTTATACCATTTTGGAATTGCAATAAAATTACCTATTTTTTTAACTTACTCGCCGGAGATGCGTAGTACGTTTTTTTTTCAGTATGCTTGGAGGAAGTTGAGTGAAGTCGTAATTACTAAGTCCTTGACTGGACAAGAACTTAATTTTCTTTAAAACTTGGTTAGATATGTATAGTTTTTTTTATTTTAATTTGATAAAGGGTTATTGACGATTACATAACAGGTTTTTTTTTTTCAAATACAGCAATATCTGTAGGTACAGTAAGCAAAATAGGGTAACAAGGTGTAAAATTTTTAGTTTTTTAAAAAATGTTTTTTTTTTATTGAAATATCCATAGGGGATTTTTTTTATTATTTTTCTGGTGACCCTTGTGACCATCCCTACCACCCCCCTTCCCAGCTACGTAACCTTTTGGGACACGCTGTATACCGGACTGCTAAGCGGATGGTTCCGGGTTCGAACCCCGGGTCGGGCAAATTTCGTGAAAATGGTTTTTCGATATAGGATCGTGTCTGGGTGTAACTAGGTTCTCCCCTAGTCCATTGTGTGGTACCTATAGTGTAAGCTTTGCTTAGTTTAGGGTCACATAGTTGGTGTGTCAGTCTGGAGATTTATTATTTATTATTGGAATCATCTTGATCTCATTTCAATCATACCTTAAGATGAAATTTTGTACATTCCTCATCGGCAATGCTAACAATGGTAACTGATATTTACCTGAAACAATTTCAATCAAACTGATTTGTTGACGTCACACGTCGGCCATTTTGTTTTCGTTCGTTCTGTCACCAATCACGCGACGGTTGCACGCGAACTTCGCTCGGGTCCGTGCTAGCCACGTCATGCTTTTTGACAAAGTTTAAAATTAACCGCAACAGTTTTATGAAGGAAGTTGTAATTTAGCCATGCAATTAGGTATGCAACGGTTTGTACAACATTTCAAAGCCGATGACGTGTTGGTAAACAGTCTTCTTATTTTTACGATGTTGTAACTAAAATTCATTGTAACCTCCAAAACTCATTTTATTTTCGCGACATTTTGGTTATTAACCAAACATAACAGATCAAAGGGGTCCTAAAAGACAAGACTCTGAAACATTGTTTTACAATTTGCCGCCAGTATAAACCCCATCACAATCAGGCTATGACAATTTGTTTGGTCGCAAACGATGTTCGTTTGTTAACCGACATCCAATAGCGGAGTTGTGTAATTTTTTCCCGTCAGCAGCGCCCTGGACGTTCATTCATCATGGTGGAATTATTGGTGAGTCTGTATCGAAGCACAAAGGGAGTAATCTATCAAAGGGTACGAAGGTTAACGTTGCGAGACCCCAGATGTTCGGCGATCATTAACTCATCCTTCATTCGGAGCAGCTACGCTTAACCTGCCACAACCATTTATTTATGTTTGCTACCTGTTTAATAACTCTATCTAGAGCTTTGCCATTTGAAACATCTTCATCATCTTATACACCCAAGTAATATTATTCCTACCGTCTTACCAAATACACAAAACGTACATTTAGAATCTCTTCAAAAGCCTTGCACGTGAACAATGAAGAAGATATAGATTTTCAGTCAAATATAACCTACATGGAGAGCAAGTATAGAAAGCTTGTATTTATCACTTTACCAGAACAAGCCCTATTTCTGCCATCAGGTCATTACAGCCTCAACCACATGATGTCCGCCATGAAGCCGTCACCGCCCCCCCCCCCCCGCGACCTTCACCCTGCGCCACACTTGGATGCTCTCCAAACCATGCGATGTTGCGTCAACTAATCTTTGCCAAATATTTGTAACTCTTACATTCTTGAATCGGAGGGTAGTAAGAGAAAACGGGGTCAGTAGTCCGATGTTGTTGTCGTTGCGTCTAGTTCGTCGTGATTCATCCTCAAAGGTTAAGTTCAAGGCTTTGTGATCTAATATGCTACGCTATTATAATATGCGCGTTTATCGTTCGTGCATGCATAATCTTATATTTATGGATGCCTACATAACAGGTAAACGGTAGTTCGAAGAATTATTTTTAAAGTTTTAAGTTTTGTTCGTCCGAAAGGGAGAATATGCATTCAAAGTTGGAATTCTTAAATGTCGCAAATAACACTATTCTATGTCAAAAACTTCTCCCGTTTACTAAAGCTAAGCGGATTGCCGCAGGAAATGGAGCGTTATGTTACTGAGAGCCTGGATGCCTGCGAGCATTGAGAGCGTAGCGAGCGAAGTGGAGCGAAAATTAGGATTTGTACAATGAACGGCCATGACAGTATAGTCTTCTTACCATCTTTGTTTTAAACTGAAAAGTATATTACATTTAAAACGCCTGAAAGAGTAACCTCAAAAAATAATCAGAGTTTATTTTAAACTTGTTTTCAACAATCTAGTATGTATCGTTTGAACTATGTCACTAAGAACATATAAAGCCAGTATATCCCCCCTCGCCCCGCGCGTCCCAGACCGCCGGCGTCGCTGCTTGTCAACATAGATTGTTCCTTGTATTATGTATGACTGACGCTAACACTAACCACCTCCAGACAACTGTCTCGGAACTCTGACATGTTTGTAGGACAAGGAGATGAGAAAGCTGATGTCTTGGGATATATTCACGTTAATAGCTAGTTACATATATGTTTTCAGTATCTATTAGATCGAACTATAAATATTAAAACTGCTTATTGAAGGCTTAAAGAGACTGAAACTCAATTTTTTATGTTACCAAAACGTTTTTATTTTAATGAACAACTGGTATATTTCATTTTACTATTACAAATATTTATCAATTTAAGCTTTTTCGACATTCCAATTAACTTTAAAATCAAATGTTGCTATCTGGAGCCGTTATTTTTAATCACGTTGGCTCGCGCGACAATGTTAATTGAAAATCGGCAGATAAAGGGTTAAATCGGTAACGCTGATAGAACTGTTACTGTGGTGGTCCAACGCTTTAAAAATAATGACTATTGCAAATGAGCGTGTGGGGTCATTAGTTTAAATAGGAGTCGTTTAGATTGTATTTAACAGACTTCGAAATAGGAGGTTGTGTGTACATCATTTTGTTCTTTTTTGGGATTCTACACGATAGGTATGTACCATAAAATAGGTATATGTGATCCTATATCACACGATTGGATAATTTTAAAATAATAGTCATAATTATCTTTTGAAATCAAACCACTTAAATTACAGGAATTAATTCCAGAGTTAAACCCCTTTCTTTAACACCCAAACTTTACCTCTATAAAATATCAGTATAAATTTTATGGTAAATTTCCTACTGCATATGATGTTATGCGTTCAGAAAGCGATTGAAAAATGTAGGTATGCCGCTCGCCCTCACGCAAGTATGAACTTCAAAGGGCTTCGGCGAAGGACTACTTTACACACACTTCAGGATTATGTAACGCAGCGCTAATTCAAGGCTCCAATTATAAAAATTGCACAAAGATGTAAGGAAGGAAAAGATTTGAAGTGTCTCTTATACGGGACGAATTTCATTAAGGTTTATACAAAAAGTATCCACAAAATAAAAAAAATAATTAGGTAAATCAACTTTTTATAACAAAAGAAATTAACTCGATAAAAATAATTCATTTCTTTATACATTCTGATATGCCTTCATATCAAGTGCGGAAACTAGTTTTTAGATTTATCTTCTCATTCTCGGTTCTCGGGATACAGAATGCATGACATGTCTTATATTTCAGCACAACTTACATCAAACTAGCATTAAAAAAGAATAGTATCCATTATACCTACTAATGTAAAAAAAAACACAAATAGGTACACGGATTCAGTATAAAACAACGAACTTACTTGATAGTAAACTTTTAATAAAAAAAACTACCCCTATCTCAATCCTTAATCTAAACAACCCTGCGCATCCTAATAAAGAACCAAATGTCCTTGCATTCTGTTTTAACGTAGACTGTTTAATTTGCGGCAGTGCCCGTCTCCGTCTGCAAGCGGCCTTATCTTCCACCGAGTCATTAATAAATTGCGCGAAACACCAAAATTCTGCCAAGAACCCACCCAGGCGTTGTCAGAGGAATAAGAACCCAATTTCGGGTGGATAGAGACATTAATGCAATGGCAGGCCGGCGCGGGTGAAGGTCGGGTCAGACGGCCAGTCCGGTAGGGCTGACTGCTTGGACACGCGGATTTCAGTAATATTCAAAAACTAGAAACCAATTCCAAGACGTCATGGCCACGATAAAATTTAAGAAGATGCGACAAATCTTTAGCCAAAACAACCATTTTTATTTACTTATACGAGTCAGCCTTAAATAGGTAACACGGAGAACCTGCATGCCCGGCGACGTAGCGACTTCACCCGTCGTCAGCTGGTGGCACCAGATTGAAGTCTGGATCAAAGACACGGGTTAACTCGTCACATAAAGCTTACAGCTTGTTCATTGAAACTTATTGAAGAAGCTTACTGATATTTAGTCACAATATGAGACCTTCATTTGAAAGAGGTGTTATCAATGTAACTCGTGCGGATGACTTAAGTAAGTAGTAAGCCAGGACTACTCACTATTTTAGGACCAAGTGACCGATATTAGGTATAAAATTTTCAACAAAGTTATGTTTATGATTCTTTCTTTGAAAACTTTGTAGACTAACATTTTTTACTGAATGTTAAATAGAAACACACTTAAACAGTTAGGTAATACATCATTTTATAAATAAACTAGCTTTTGCCTGCGGCTTCGCACTTGTTAATAAATAAAACCCCTTTCCCTAAACTATGTAAATACAAATAGAAACCTTCCTTTTGAATCACTCTATCTATTAAAAAAAACATCATAAACGGTAGCGTAATTTTAAATATACAGACTAAGATACTAAGCATACAGCCACACGGACGGAGGAAAGCGACTTTGTTTAATACTATGTAGTGATAGAGGTTTGAACTTTTGTCCCCTGAAACCTAACTTTGTTCGAATATTATGATAAGGAAAATACGAAAAGAACGTATCAGCGTATAAAAAATATTTGTAAGTACTTTTTGTAAAAAGTCTTGTAAAAGAATCCCCGCGTGGATTGTACATGTCAAAGAACGGCTACAAGACATCATAATCTTCGAAGAATATAAGAAAATACATAAATATTAAGAAAACAGCGTGAATCATCTAGTTTTAATATAAGATTCCTTGGTGACTGCTATAAATGGTCCTTTCGAATAATTTCTAGACAAACGCGACTCATGTATGGAATTTTATTGTGACTCATCGTTTATGATAATACACGGCGACGGCTTAGCGCGTTGTTCTGTGAATAACTCTCTTTACGAATACAAACGGCGCTATGTCTATGTACTCACAGTAGCCTTGTACAACTGCCAGGTTAAATGTTACACACCCTAAAATACCTACTACATAGTTACCCTGCATTATGTGTGCTTAATTGACACGCGCAGATTAAACCAGTATAACCTTTAATTAACGTTCTGTCAACAATATTAAAGATGGCAGTTATTCTGATATGGTCCCCATGCCCAAATTGTAACCAAATGCGTAAGGATAGATCAAACTGCAAAGTGTGTCTAAATAAACCACTTTGAATATTCCTAAAGCTAAACCCCTTCGTTAATCTGCAGTATCTACAGTAGCGCAGTAAGTAGCGGACTATTTAGATGCAATCGGCAACTATAAAGACTAAACACTTTCGACCACAAAGTTCAATCTGGGCCACAGTCAGGTTTTAAATAAATCTAGACCGCAGCGCGATGCTCCGGCTATCTTGCATTAGCGCGGGCGGGCATCGAATCTGGGGTAATGTGTTGAGGCACGCAAACGAAACACGGGGTGAAAGAAACCATGCTCACTAATTGAATTGTATGGCTGTTTTACGGGTTTTAAAAACGACGATGTAAGCCTTTTACTTTAATAGCTTTGGTAACCTCAGAATAAGCATGAAGACCGAAAAAAACACGAAGAACGAAAAGTATGAAGAGTTATTTTCATATGAAAACCAGGTCAGATTACATAAATTTAAGTATTGAAGAGGAAAACTTAATTCTACTTGAAAATGAAGAATAGAGAACTTGTAGCGATCCATTTAATCTAGTTCTAGATACCGTCTGCTACATAATGGATGAGCTGCCGGTTAAATGCAGCTCGACTGCAACACATTATAGCAAATACTAACTAGGATATACACGGGAAACTCTTACATTGAATGGATTTGTTTAGTATTCAATTAACTTCATCAACACAGTGGGATTCTTTATAGTGGTTCTATTTTTGTGAAGTCTAACGAAGGAACACGGTTTATTGGAAGTAAAGCGTACGTAATGAGGTATTAAAATTAACAATATGTCTTTAATAACACTAAAACGAACTATATTCGTGATTCTTGTCACTCAAATAAAATCTCGAGCAACCATCGAAAAACCCGAAACGTCTTGAACCTTCGGTCACTTATTTATTCATTGTGCTCGTAAAAATGTTGTTTTAACTCGATGCTTACATAAACACTGACCGTATTGTCCTAAAGCTGGCGTCGACACTTGTATAGAAAGGGCCACGTTACATTTTATAGATGGCTGTAAAACTTGGCGATCAAACAAAATTGTATCTCACTGAGAGGTGACGCTATCACCCCCACCCCCGCAGCCCCACAGCCCCGCACCGATACAAGTGTGATATCATTTTTACGACACGAAGGATATTACCAAAGTTTCAAAAATTATGGACAATAAACTGTAAATTGAAACGACGACGTTATTAAAGATAGAATTTCGGATGCGCAGTCCACTTTATCTAGAGCAAAAATAGACTACACCAAACAGCAATGTAACAATGTTGGGTGAACGAGTACCTATTGACTTAAATACCAAGGTTGCTGACTTAAAAGACCTAAAATATTCCTTATTTAATATAAAGTTTGTGAGACTTCTCTTTGAAGTCATTAGAGGCAGGTTCACTTGTATAAGTCAAAAACAAATTGCCTGTACACTCCACGTTCAAAGTTCCCTTATTAGAATACTCGAGAGTAATTTAAAACTCCAAGCCATGACGAGAAGAGCGTCCTGTAATCACAGG
The DNA here is from genome assembly GCA_916618145.1 of Emmelina monodactyla. Taxonomy (NCBI): domain Eukaryota; kingdom Metazoa; phylum Arthropoda; class Insecta; order Lepidoptera; family Pterophoridae; genus Emmelina; species Emmelina monodactyla. The sequence goes on from OU745311.1 coordinate 10,110,424, forward strand.
GCTCCTACTTGTTCCACTGAAGGCTTCAGCACTTTTTAATTAGTGTCTTTCACATTTTCTTCAAAACCTCTCAGATAAACTCCAACAAAGGACGACACTGAGATATTAAAAGCAATTACTCTTTGAATAAATTAAGAGACAGCACGTTAGAAATATTTTAGAAAAATCCCAGCAGTTTATGTTTAGAAGTTTTAGTAAGTTGATTAGAAAAGTTCTGCAACTGGTTTCCTTCATAATGTAAAGTTACACTCTGGATAGTTGAGATCAATTAAGACAATAAATCTCCATATTCTAGCTTGCAATCCTCGCGCTAGAGATAAATCCCTGACTTGGTCGCTTGGAACCGCACCAGGAGCGCATAAATACCCACCGATAGAACCTTCTACAACACGGTCAGATACCAACTACTCGCCGCGACTAATAGCACTGCAATGTTAAACGTTTGATGCGCAAAACAACACACTACATTTGTGAACTCTATACCCGAAGTTATTTACCAAACAGGCAATTTTACTACGAACATACACGATTCTACAGTCCTTTCTTAACTTAAAACTAACGTTTTGGTCAACCTTACAATTCAAACATGTTATGATTCGAGTTAAAGTTTTATATCTTGACCATAGAGGAGGCCATAAAAAGATATTACTTTTGTTGGTACGTTAACTTAACCCAAACACTCGTAAATCCTTGAAGAAAGTCTACACCTCGTTTCCTAGCCGGACTCGATAATCCATATCCGCTGTCTTCACTGCATGTGACAGCAGAGCCTCCGCAAACCACTCCACACCGCTTCCGGACCAGTAGCCCCGTCCCGCTCCGACCGCACCGGCCCGAGCGAGATGCAATATAGGTCGCATCGAAAGTAATTCCCACTCAATTGTATTGTATGTAGGCACGCCACACAACCTTCGCACCGTGTCGGCATAGATCCCGGGTATTTGTGTTTCACCGCTGCGGCTTGTTTCCAAGTGACAATACATGTCATTTTGTTCCTCTAGTTCCACACGTGTAGATACCATGTAGATAGTTCTGGGGTAACTTGTGTAGAGCAAGACACGTGGGACTTTGTACACAGGCGTCTTTGTTCTGACTCCTATTCTAAGTGAAGTGTGCTTTGCACGAGCGGTATTGAAAGGAATAAATGGAAAGTATTGTTTAAAATAACATAACGGATGGGAGTTTCGTTCCAATTCATCGGCTTAAAGTTTCTCTGTGAAAAGCTTTTACTAGTGATAAGGTTTCAGTGTCCACAATAAATATCCAATAGCAGCGAAATACCCAGCAAATTAGAGTCTGATCGGGTAAAAGGATTACACAGAACGAACGAACGTCTCGCTTTTCTCCGGACTTTATCCTTCGAAAGCTGAAAATTGAAACATTCCCACTATTGAACTAAGAACGAGAGACTCAGCTCGATTTCATTCCGAACTGCATGCGACGAGTCAACTTGGAACTTGACATTCTGCCAACTCATGCCGTGTCGCACTAATATAAAACGAAAAAAACCTGCTTCGTCTCAAATTGAGCCGGAGATTTTCCTCTATGAAGCAGTATTTCCAATTACAAACATAAATTCCGAAAACAAATACCTCCATTCCACAGAGGGCTCACAAACGAAACCTTTCATTCGAAACATCTTGCGGAACAACGGGAGCTTTTAAACCGAACACCGATTTAAAAACGAGTTTCCGCCTCCGTAGAGAGAATTTTCCGCATATTTCAAAATTCAAAGATAATAAAAAACTACGTCGGAGCGTGCTTAATGTCGGAGTGGTAATAAAACCGAGAGAGAACTCGTGTGGGATAGAGACGAGGTTCATTGAGATTGATGCTTGCGGTTAGAGTTAAGTTGTCGATTACTATTTGCGGTTTGATAGTAATTGATGGGTGCTTTAGCATTATCGTAAATAAAATTTGTTTATATCCCTACGAAACAACATGAATTTTATTAGCACCAAGAGTTTTTTCGTAAAAAATACAAAGATTTTTCATGATAGTGAAGTCGCTTAAAATAGTTATTTATAGTAGAACAATTTGTAAACAGCCTTGCAAACGGTAACGACACAGGCCACAATCCTCGACCTTTCTAAATTGCAGAACGAACCACCCTCGCGGAGAAACTGCACTACGCCGAGGAAATTGCAGCCTCCACTTAATGAACACTAGCTGCTGAATAAAAATGAAATTGTAGCGGTCTCAGCTTGGAACACGTCCCAAACAAATGAAGACCTTACTTGTCTCAGAAACGACCCAGACATTAAACAGCCAGAAAACTAAAACAACTATTTGAAATCCTTTGACGTCCACAAGTTCTCAGTGTTTCCAGAAATAATCTAATAAACCCCCGAAGGCTTTCAGTAAAAACATTTTCAGAAACGCCTTCTGGCGGTAATCTAATAACCTAGATCTCCCGATTGGCTGAGGGTCGAAAAATTGCGATGAAAGATAATCTTGAAGAGGATTAGACAAGTTGACAGTTCGAGCAGCGTGCGTGCAAATGTGAACTTTATTTCATAACAAACAATAATGCTGGGATCTTACTTGAAAATCAGTTTTTATATCTAGAAGAATGTACATTTATTAGTTTTAATTATTAATAAAACATTTTGCAAGTAGAAACAGTTATTAGGTTAGATCTCATCAGCGCAGTGTAAACACTCGACTGATTGAAACCGCCACACCGTGTCTTTAATCAAAGGAGCGGGGCTCGAGATCGCGCCAACTCGCTCGTAAACAGAAAATCAAAGAGAAAAATTGCAAAATCGAAACAGAAATCGTAAATAAGCTTCAGCAGGACCACCAAAGCTGGAGTAAGCCGATTACTGCCGCCGAAACAAATGATGTCGACCGAAATAACAAACACGAGGTCGCACAACTTACTTAAATCCTTTTGGTCCCCAAAAAGAATTTAAAAGAAACCGTCACCGAGAGTTCTGAAGACCGTAGTTTTAAATTAAAAGACAAACAAAGCCCAGCAATATAATTAAGTTGCTTTCAGACACTTCTTTTTTTTTAAATTAAATCTTTTTATATCTTACGTAAACATACATCTACTAAAGTTTGAAGAGACAATAAAATACGTTGTCTGAAAAGTTAGGCGACGATTGGATGTCATCGCAAATTGAGAACCGTGTAATTTCAAAACTTTTACGAACAGATGAATTCTGATCTCAAAATGCTAACGTACAAAATGAAAACTCGAGTAATATATTCAAGATGGCATTCAAATACCAGGTTTAAGAATACTGCCTCGTAGACAAAACGACGCTGTTCCAATCGTCTTTGAACCGCCGTCGTTCCGTGACTGCAGTTCGTTTTCACAACTACCCACACTATTATAACTTTACGGTATCGTACTATTTATGAGCTTTCAAGTGTTTAGTGATATTGTCGTGAAAGTTAATGACTTTAGTATATTGTTATAGACCTTTGTAGTATGAAAATGCAAATACAATTAAATATTTACATAATTGTATTTGCATTTTCATACAAATACAATTAAATATTTATAACAAAATAAAACATTTCTAATGGTATCTTACGAAATCTATTATATTTAAAACTAAATAAAGTTATATAGCCGATTCGCTTTGTTACTTTAAAAGGTATATCTTTGATGGTCAAACGGACTAATCACGAGATGAGTACAATGCGCGAACCGCATGACTCCGCAGAGCGTGTATACCTGTGACCTCGGCGGCGTGCGCCGGGGCATGCGCGCGCGCCGCTCATTCATAGTGAGCCGGGGTCTAGTAAACACACGGGCCGAGCAACGGCAACTTATAATGGATGACCGACTCATTATATGTGATTACATCTTTTCCAATACGTTATTCTAATGCTTGAAAAATTAATAAGTTTAAGTCTTTTAGAATTACACCGAATAAGTAAAAACCCTGAAAATAAGAAGCACCATTCATAGTCAACACGTACTGTACGTTTTTCTTATAAACCAATTTTCCTTATTATATTCTCCATCTGGATCCAGACAGATACGATCAGCCGCAATATTTCAATAAAGAGGTAATCGGTGCAGCATGCTCCACCTTGAATGCATTGCCGTTACGTGATCCACCTGCTAATCTGATCAACAACAATCCAATAATATTGCCTTCTACTTCCTAGCGCGTGCTAATATCGTTGGCATAATAACCATGAGGCGTGAGATTTTAATACAGAGTCGTTCGCCTCGACATACCCGAGCGTGACGTCAGGATACGTTGCCCTTCCTCGGATCATAGCGTGTACTATGACATCACTTGGACCGTTTATTACTCACAGCGTTCTCAATATGATTTTAATATATCGCAGCGACAAGCAAAGATATAGGAAAAATATTATTTTGTGTTATAAAAATACAGTTAAATCAAGCGACACCCGCAAGTCACATTAGATATTATCATGAGTACGTTACATGATCTCGGAGTTTTCCTGCTATTCATAAACGAACATGATAAACAGTCGAGAAGAATGCGGAAAGGGAAAAAGTATCGTAACGTAAAGTAATAACGATATTGTGTGTTATAACAGAAATCAAACTCAACTTAAAGTAAATATATATTTTCTGAAAAATACGCAAGAGACTGATATTATCAAAGAAAATAGGTATCATATAACGTTCCATCTCGACACGAAATTTTACGGAACGTTTGTACAGCTCTCGGTATTCAGTGTAATTACAGCAATGAATTCTATTTCTGTCAAAGGCTAAGTAGAATTGAGTGTAAGTTCAATACGAGACAATTAGTCAACGAGCATATTTGATGTGAGGATCATTACCGCCTCCTCTCGCAGCTTGTCTCAAAACTCAATTGAAACAATTACTCCGGAATTATCCAATAACGAGCCCACTCTTAAGCAGAATGTTTCAAATTAAATCAAAGCTATTTACATTTAGAGTACCTAGCCTACGAGACGTTTGATTATGAATTTAGATTAGAAATGATAACTTTGAGCCTCTGTAATTTAATTAATATTGAAACTGTGTTTGATTTGAACAACACAACATTTCGTAAAATCAAAATCTGCTGTTTGAGTTTGACTTGAGGGGAAAGTTACGCAGTTGATTCAATTCTATTGAGTTTGTGTCGAAAGTTGTGAAATAAATCGTATTTAGCAATTGAATTATTGATATTGACTGACTGACTGTTAGCCGCTGTTGATTCAAGTTTATTATAACAATAATCAGATCTATGAACGCATACGCTCATTACAACACAACGCAATTATATAAATCACTTACAATTACATTATACTTGCTATTAATCAAATGTACGTCGGACCTATTACGTCATACCTAAATAAGTGGATCGGATTTCGGATGCAAATCAGTCAGTACTTACCACGATATATGTTACTAATGAGATTATTAAAATACAACTCATACTAGTCCTTGAATGAACTGATGAACAAGGAAATAGGTATTCTGATAAATACAACCGGAGTATATTTTTTTTATACTAAACACAGCAAAAAAAGTTAAAAATACCGACGTCAAAGAAAGGATAATGAATAACATCTTCCTCTGGATATGAAAGTGACATTTTAGCGTGACGAAGAGCAGGTCACAGCCGACTGTATAATTTATATTCGGAGGAACTAACCGACAGCAGATTAACTCAATTACTGGCAACACAGAGGCTGTCCGGAACAGACTATCACTAGATGGACATCCAGATAACTAGGGCCATGTGAATTGTTACAACATCTAGGTTTACTACAGTCAATTGTACAATATAACATTGCGGAGAAGTATTTCCACGAATACCTACTAAGATATAATTAAAATGTGTTTATAGCAATACAGAAACACGTTTAAGATTGGCAGCGTCGAAAAAACCAATAGTTTTCCACTGGTAGGTTTAGTAAAAAAAAAGCCTACGGGAATATAACAACGTTTTTGTTACAAATTAAATACATTTACACATATCCGTATTTTATACTAGTGGCCGCCCGCGACTCCGTTCGCGTGGAAGTCGGTTTCCCGTGGGAATAAGAAGTTTTCCCGCGGTAAAATGTACCCTATGTCCTTTCCTAAGTTCAGTTCTTTCTCCATACCAAATTTCATCACAATCGGTTCAGTGGTTTAGGCGTGAAAGCGTAACAGACACACAGACAGACAGATAGACCGACAGACAGACAGAGTTACTTTCGCATTTATAATATTAGTAGGGAAGTAGGGATTTACGAAAACGAATGCACAGCACACAGAAACACTCCATATTAGCTAGAAATACAACGTACAAACACAATTGAATGAAAATACCAACAAAGCAACAATAGCCGTCGATTGATAGATTACAGTGGAACAAATAACTAAATTGATTTGCTGATAACCCGGGACAGACATCGCCCCGTTTCCACTGTGTACAACAGACGACCCAGCGCGGGCATTTGCTTATCTCACTAATTGCTCCGTACACTATTTCGTTGATGGCTTTAAACCATCATAAACTTCCTAGTTTAAACAGCCAAGTTAGAGTTTTTATAAATGCATGAAACATAACTGAGCTTGCTTTTGCACTGTACCGAAACAAGAAAATAATAATAAAATTAAACTCTGGAAGAGCCGAAATTAGGAAAGAAGGGAAATAGCCGTTTTAACAATTATTTTAATCTGAAACTGAACCATAACTGAAGTTGAACTGTTCGAGTTGGCAGTTAGTTGTTTTCAGCACTTCAGGGAGTCCATTAGCATTAATGGAATAGCTCAACTTTTTACTTAACATGTTTTGTAGAGTGCATTTTGCTATAACAACATCGTGAACGAGCTCTTCTCGACTTGACTTTGTCTTTGCAAATCGGCCTTGATTTATGATCTCACTTGAGATTACATATCACAGATTCATAAAATATTCTTATTATCCTTGCTTTTCTTTATTTCTGTATGGTTAGATGAAGTGAAGTTTGAGTGATGAACTTATTACTTTATTCATAGCAACGATTACGATGCATTAGTATAAACGCGTAAGATTTAAAATGGAAGGTTCCTATTTTTTATTTTTGCTAAAAACTGGATTAAAAGAATAGACCCATGTTTTTCTACCGAAGTGCATTTTGCAAGATTCATCTGCTTAATTTTAAATTGACGAGCACTGTGTCTTAATTCTTCAAACAATCTTACCATTTGATTTGTTCAGCAAACAACAAACGTAAAAGGTATTCTGACCTCAGAAAAATTAAGGAATTTCGTCACGTCGTTGAGACGCGTTACTTTATAAATTGAACCTTCCAAAGATATCGTAGTCCATGAAAGCTATTTCACGGATTGCACCATCAACATTCAGAAGATATTCGCAGGAGACAACGATCTGATCGCGACTTGAATATTCAACGGAATCCAGCTCAGGTTACCTGGCAACGCCATCAACTCTACCGATTTAATAATCAAATGTTGAAAAACTCAATTAACAAAAGCCAAGCTGCTTGTTTAGCCGTTTTATCCCGGCCACTGCTCATTTCCCTAACAAGTTTCCCCTCGAACCACCTGATAGATATTACCGAATCCAATTTGGTTGAAAACTTCGGATCGTGTACTTAATTTGAAGATAAAGATTGAAGCAGCCAAGTTTTGAAAGCTTTCCGTTTTAAAAGTTAAGTAGGATGTAGGTGGGCGTAAATACAGACAGCTGATACCCGACGGAGGTACAATAACATTTTTATGTTGAGAACAATAAAATAAAGAGAAAGGGCCGTGTGCGACTAACAATACTAAACGCTTCTTATGAAATTGTAATAATGGGATTCGTATTCTATGTCTATCCTTACAGCGCTCGCTGTTACGTTAATTATTCTGATTGCATTAACTAAGTTTTAAACCTCTAAATTTAATGAGAAAAGCAAGCGGTTTTCAGAGAACTTCAGGAAAGTTTTGCTGCGATCCATCATTAGCGCATTACGTCCATGGCGTTTTCTTATTAATGAAACTTTCTAAATCAATTATAATTACTGTTACGGCTTGTTTGACGTCTGTTGGTACATTATGATTGCAAAATTGATCATTTCCTGGACCTTTTTATGAATTTACATTATCAGACAAGGTATTATTAAGCGCAGTCTTTATCTAATCTGTTATCTCTTCAATATGATTGCTATTTCGCTGCCTAGCAGGTGCTTTAGTGACGCAATATCCCTGAATATGTACAATATTAAAAATTACAATGTTTCTAACTTGTCGAGGCGGGTAGTCTTGTAAAATATTCGACAGGGCAGCGGCTACGGCCACCTGAAGTAAGAAAGGTTGTATAAACAGATTAGCATTTCATACGTGAAACTTGGTCAAGGTCTCACAATGACGTAATACGCGTGTGTGTAACGATGCAATGGCAATCACGATAGCCACTCGCCTCCGACGTGACACCAGCCAACCAAAAATTATGACGCAGAAAAATAGAAAATAGCTAAATCACGGTTCCGACCATTGCAAATACAATCTAATTACAAAACATACCCGCAGAAAACCCACACGATAACAACAAAATACACAATAATAAAACCGTCGAGGTTTATCTATTTCGGAAGTTATAACAACGCGCAAAACGTAAACAAAATCTACTACGGCGAGCAGGAGACGTGGCTTTGTTGATAAATGATTGGTGGCACTGCAGTCTTATAAAGTTAAAAGTAGTTGTAAAGTAGCACGAGACGGCAGTGTGTCATTGTCACGGAGCACGCAGCCTGGCCGCCGCGATGTCAACACACGCTGCAGCACAATCACAAGCGAGCTGGGAGGGCGAGTGCGGGAACCGTGGACCTAGCGTGCGGCGCCACACACAATCACTCACCTTTTTAACCTGGAAGTGCTCAGGACGCAGCGTCTCCTGGATCTCCTGGTCGGGCCGCGTGGGCGCCTGCACCGGAGCCCGGAACCCGTCCAGGACGCTCTTGAACGTGAACTTCTTCATCGCGAATCGACGACGCGACTCCTTTGTCCGAAGGCCGCGCCGGCCCCGGCTACATCACAGCCGTGCCTACTCCGCGGAGCGCAAGCCGGTTTTGGCGGCCGAACGGCGCGTTGCACGCTCTCCCTCGCCGCTACTGCGCAAGCCGACGGACCGCCGCCGACGCCGACACCGACGGCAACTAGCCGAGCCGCCGCCTCCGGAATGTACGCCAATGCGGCTCCCGTGACAGATCAATAACCGGGACACCGTTGTCACACACGCGCACTGCGCAGCATACGAGAGCTCACTACTCGGCACTCACTACAGCCCGCCCGCGGGAAAGCGACGGCCGATCGATGTTCAGCCAGTGCTTCAGAAAGAGAAAAACGAACAAAAATTGCGCATGTAGGTGCGGCCCACAATCCAAACACCTCCTCCACTCTGCTCACATCACCATCACAGCTGATATTGTTTTGCTCACGTGGTAGCTGTGGATTTGACGTTTCGTGGTTAATCACTGTCAAACTTTGTATTTCCAAATAAATGGTTCTTTTACTTAAATTTTAATAATTAAAATTTTTCACAGTGTTTTTTTGTTTAGTGTGTTTTTCGAAACATATCCGTTAGATAATTTTAAAAAGCTTATGTAATCATACAGTAAGATATTGATGGATTTACGCCAATTAACAAGATAGATTTATTAGTGACTATTATCACGACACATACTATTAGAATTGGGAAATTTTATAACTTTTATTAAAATTTTATTAAATGAAAACATTAAACTACTCATTTATTTGTTAAAGATGTATTTTATGACTTTCATTCTTTCGGGAACACTGTAAAAGTCAATGTGACCGTCATGTCAAAGTCAAATATCTTTGTTTTGATTTGATTAAATATTGTTTTCTTTCACTTTGCACGCTCGTCGTTTCCTTTTTTTCTTTTGTTAAGAAATTTAAGTAGATTTTTTAAATAAATAAAATGTCTCTAAAAGTTATAGGAAGAAGTTTTAGTACATTGGGTTATGTAGGCAGTTATAAAAAACTACGGAACCGACCACTTAGGTAAGTGTAAATTAAGTTTGTTTGTTCTTCAATGAGGATAAGTGCCGCCTTAGTGTCGTTGTGCTTATTTCACAATAATTATAAAAAAGCGAATAGATCTACAATAAATATTGTAGCCCCATCTTCAACATGAGGGTTTACTTATATAAAAAAATATATGTAGGAGAGCATGAGCAACATTTTCATGTTATCAGATAAGCTCTGATAAATAGTTAAAATAAGTACTTCAAGCTAGACAAAGTTACTGTTAAAGATATAAACTACATATCTACTAAAGTATTTATTCTAACATGATTGGCTACAAAGAAAACTAATTTCCAGACTGTACTGTGCTGCTATAATCGGTTCAGGCTATGTAGCCTACAGGCAGTACCAAAGCAGTGCGGAGATGAAGGAGGTTATACAGTTAAAGAACTACATGGCAGAGCCGATCACTCCAGTCGAGCAATTGCAGCGGACACCAAATGACATGAAGACACAGATGGAGCTTCTTATCATGAGAATACAGGCGGAGTTCTGTCGAGCACTCGAGAAAGAAGAGGATGCGGTATGTTAGATGTAGTTTTAGTACAATGGAGAATGTTACTAGGTATGCCAAATCGCTTAAAATTTTGTCTCAGTAAAACCTGTATGCATACAAATACATTAGTTTTTGTTGTAATCAAAAATACCCAGTAGGTTTGATTTTATAGGCATTCAAAGTTTCGAAAAATATCGAGTCCCGCTAACAGTCACGTGACCGCTTGTGACGTCATACAACAACGCGCCAGCGGTGGCGCATATAGCTGGCGCAGTATTTTATTTTTTTATTTATTTAACATTTAATTTTTTTTTTTGTGTTTTCGGTCGCGTATTAGTAAATATAAATATTATTCGTTATTATACGTAATAGTAATTATTACACGTTAATAGTAAATATTATTCTATTAATAAATTTGATATAGGATTCGAAAAAAGGTAATCGTGTAATCTATCTAAAATAGATGAATTAATGGCTGCGCATTATTTATCAAGAAATAGTGATTTTGTTGCCGCCGAAATGTTTGATATGTTCTAACGAAACTGTTTTATCAAAACAAAATATGCAAGTCCAATAGTAGAAGTAGGTACCTACCTACCTATCATTATTTTTTTTACGTTAAAGACAACAAATCATGTATCATAGTTTTGTAGCCATAGGTAGTTACGTCCTTCTAATATTAAAAATGTGAAAGTTTGTGAGTATGGATGTATGAATGTTTGTTACTCTTACACGTAAAAATTACTGCCCCCCCAAGTCAAGTGGCAAGTGATATTTGCGATAGCGAGTGAATAGAAAAAATATGTATGAAACTGTCAAATTGCAAGATTGTCAAAAATAACAGTTTTATTCATACAAATTTATTCTATTCACTTGCTATCGCAAATATCACTTGCCACTTGACTTGGGGGGCTGGACGGATTTGGATGAAACTTTGCAGTAGGTTACACATCAGAATAACACATAGGGTACTTTTTACCGCGGGAAAACTTCTCATTCCCACGGAAACCGACTCCTACGCGAACGGAGTCGCGGGCGGCCACTAGTATGTATACAAAGATACCGCTCTTCTAAGTAAATTTAAATAAATACATGCATTGATTTAGTACTAACTAGCTTTAGTTAGCAGCTTCGCCCGGGTTTCCCTCGGGTACTGTACATTTTCCCAGGATTAAAAGAAGCCTATGGATTATTTCAGTCTTCGTCCAGATCCGTTCAGTACTTTTTGTGTGAAAGATAACAAACAGAAACACAATCTTTCGCGTTTATTATATTACTAGGAAGTAGGATACCTATACAATCTAGATGTAGTTGAACGTTACAGATGCACTTTACCTTTACTATTTTATTTAAGTAATTTAATTTAGTTTTTATTGCAAATGTAGATGATATGAACTAAACCTTTTTTATTTATTTGTATTTTTACGAACAAATTGTTTAATGGTTTTAGTTATGTTCAAGTTAAAAGATTTGGTGATGTATGTATCCTTTGGAACTGTAAAAAACAACTTTTCCGGCGAATTGATAGTTGTATTTTTACATTTAGGCACAACACATGATTTCCTAGTAGTTGGATTAGACATTTTTAAAAGTATTTAGGTTTAATTTAGACGACAAGTGCGCGCGACCGCGAGCGTACTGAGTGAGCCAGACCGAGCGAGTTGTGGTATGACGTCACACCGCCACCGGCAGCCCGCGTCGTGCGGTAGCAACTTATTTTACTTACAAATCGGAAACTAATTGACGCATCGAAATAATTCTTTCACCAGTATTTTTTATTTTTGACAGAGAATATGAAGAGATAATAATCAAAATTTGTTAACATTCTCCATTCATTTTGCTAGTAAGATTCCCGTAAGTTTCTTACTGAAATAAAAAAAAACAGTTCAAAATGTGTGAAAATCATATTCTGTTAAATATAACAATTGTAGTTTTTATGGCATAAATATGTTATGCCGTAATTAAATAACACCAATCATTATCCCCAATCTAATTAGATATTATTAATGTAACAATTATTAATGTTTATTAATATTCACATCTAAAAACATCTGTATATATACAAGTGACCTCATTTTGTAGTTTCATTTTGTAACAATAAAATCAACTATTCTTATTTGATTCTAATTAGTATATTTTCTGTTATAGGATTGGGAAGATGAGAAAACAGTAGCAGAATATGATTTTGACAATGACGAGTTTTTACCAGCTCCGGTACGGATATTGATATTGATTGCACACTTTATTTATAGCTCATTGTTTTTCCATCCTTATAACATTTTCCTCTAAAGAGTGTGTAAGTTGCGTCATTTTATCCATCAGCCCTACCTCACAGCTTTTGCATATAAAGTCTCAGTTGTAACATAGATAACCCATTACACCCAAACTAACAACCCTTAGCCTTTACAACATCAGCAAGAATTCCAATAAGGTGACATTGTAGGAGTCGAAGTTCAAAGTGGACCGCTGGACGCGCGCGGAGGGCGGCGGCGGCATCACGTGTGTGCTGCAGGACGGGCGGGTGTTCGAGAAGGCGGGCGTCAACATCTCCGTGGTGACGGGCACGCTGCCGCCGCAGGCCGTCGCGCAGATGAGGACTAGGTACGTACCCTGTCTGGAGGGGGCGAGGAAACACTGTTGAAGCCGCTTCCAGGTACAAGGTGAAGGTTACATGCGGAGAGTAACTTAATAGTATAATTCAATACAAGTGTGGAAAGGCTGTCATTACAACGAGTTCCGACAGATGTCTACCCGAACCGAGGCACAGCCGAAGGCGAGGGTTGACAGGCGGACAAGTTGCAATGACGGTTCCGCACGTGTACTGGACGACTATTTTTGATACAGTTGCGAAAAAATACAGCAATTTAATAAAATATAAAATTAGGATCGTAAATGTCGAAATAACTTATTTTGTGCAACAAACAACTAAACTCGCAAAGAAAATTTCTGGAAAAGGTCGCCATTTTTTCTTCCCCCATTTGGTAGGCAAAAGTTACTATGCCCATACAGTCAAGTCTTCAGTTGATTTTTTTTATTGATATGAAATGAAAATGAAATTTAATGAGATAAAATGAAATGAAACCAACCTCACTAATTCAATCAAATCATTAAATCTGATATCGAAACAAATTAGTAGCTTTTTCTAGAAATATACCTACGATACGTAAGTATTAACATGAATCATAAAAACTTCTTTGTTTTTTTTTTGGTTTTTTAATTTTTCTTTTTAATAGACATTATTTTGACAGTTGGGAAATAGAACGCACGAGTGCGGGAAAAGTAAAAAAAAATTACGAGTGTAGTAGCCCACATCCCGAACGTCCCTGCAATACGCCACTTTTTGAGCAACTGTATTAAAAAGGTTTATTTATATTTTACATGTAAACAATAGACTACTAACAAATGTGGTGACTAGTAAATACATCATAGACAAACCATCAATATGGTTTTGTGCAAATTCCATTTAAAACCCTCTAAACTAAACTAAAAACATTTAGTAACTTAATCGTAGCTTTAATGTCATATTTTGAATGATTACTAGAGTTGTTGTATATGATAGGTTTCTAAACTTACAAACAGTAATTTAATTGATCAGATGGCATAGTTTTATTTGACAACAATTAAATAAGTTATCTTATTTAATTTAGCGGGCCTACCAAGTTTGTATTTGTTTGCTATCTGGGGCACGGTAGCCAAGGCTTTGCCACCTTATTAATATCAGAGGTAAATATGGGTAGTTAACGAATTAGCAAAAAATATTAACCTGGCGTGATCACAGCGTTAGGGTTCAAAATCAAACGTAACAAACGGACTGGTGTTTCCTTACTTAGTTTTTGTCAGTTTTTTTGTCCTTGTTTCTTGAAGATCCTTGATTTTCTTGAAGACATTTTTCTTCCTAATTCAGTTTTTTTACGCAGTACAGTAATATTTCCCTGCAAGTAAATAAGTGTGTACACGCAGAGGCAAGACCCTGGAGAACGCCACGCTGCCGTTCTTCGCGGCGGGCGTGAGCGCCGTGATCCACCCGCGGAACCCCATGGTGCCCACCATACACTTCAACTACCGGTACTTCGAGGTCACCGACAAAAACGGTCAGGTTTCATCCTATACCTGCATTTAGGAGTTAATAATAATAATAATGAAAATTACAAGACACTCAAATATACACACTTTTACAACGTTAATAAAAGGTATTAATTTCTTAAAAGAAGATTTCTTTAGAGAGCTTGATAAAACCGTTTTCAATTTTGTGGTAATAGCAAAGTTAATTAGTGTTTTTTTTTATTATATCTTTATAAGAAAATGCTAATGTCATACATACATACCGTGCCTGTTTTTACACAATATCAGCTAATTTGTAAACCACGAAACAGATCTGCATGCGGTTTTCCTCGTAATTTAGATATTTTTATCGTACTTACAAAATTATCCTAAAAAGTGAATTGTATGTGATGAATTGTGGCTTTGTTTTATAAAATGTCATGGTCATCATCATTATTAGTTTTTACCATCTCAACCCCCTGCTCAATCCTCGTAGTAATTATCGTAGTATAAGTTATTAGTTGTTATACTGTATAACTATATGTACCAGGCGTGCAGTGGTGGTTCGGCGGCGGCACGGACCTCACGCCGTACTACCTGGACGAGGCCGACGCCGCGCACTTCCACCACACGCTCAAGCAGGCTTGCGACGCCCATGACAAAACTTACTATCAAAAGTATGTGTATCATCATTACATAGTATAAATCCAAGTCGCTATTTGTGTCTGTTTGTATGTTTGGCCGCTAACTCCTCCTAAACTCGGCCAAAACTACACCATTGCGAAGCGTGGGCGGGTCGCTTGTTATGTTATATCCCACAGTCCGACAGATCCGGCGTAGAAAAAAGGTCCCAGCTAAAAGCTACAAAAAAAACTTTATGTAAGTACTTTGTGAGTCAATTTGCGCACCGTGGAACCCCACTAAAAGAGATGTAAAAGAATTCAAGTATTTTTGTCAAACAAAATTTATTCGGGTTTCTTTACACCTTTTACATATCACAAGTTGTTAAGGCTTTGATTGACTTACGGTAAATATAGTACCTACCTATACAGGGTGATTGGTAATGCGATACATTCCTTCTAAGAGGTTAAATAAAGTAGAGCTTATTTGCAGTCAATCACCCTTTATACAGATAGGGTGTTTGATGCAAAGTCAGCCGAAAAATAGGTTCTAAGGTCCCCCCTACCCACCCATCACTAGCCATGCTGTACCAAACTCATTAACAATAAACTAAAACATTAGTGCAATCTCGACAATGCAGTTTAGATTCTTCGATTCCTTGTATTTTCTGTCGTTTAATTAGGTAAATATATGTACCTATAAGTTTAATAAAATAGTGTAAATGGATCAGTGGCGGACTTGCAGACTCGGCCGCCCTAGGCCCCAAGCTACTAGTCGCCCCTTTCTCAGCATCCACCATATAGACTACTCTAGAAAAATCGTTTGGGGCCGCCCCTAAATCTGTCCGCCCTAGGCCGGGGCCTACCTGGCCTTAGGGTAAATCCGCCACTGAACTGGATGATATTGCGTTAGATTCAAGAAGTGGTGCGACGACTACTTCTACATCCCGCACCGCGGCGAGCGGCGCGGCGTGGGCGGCATCTTCTTCGACGACCTCGACTACCCCGACCAGCCGCGGGCGTTTAGCTTCGTGGCCGCCGCCGCCGACGCGGTTATACCCAGCTATTTACCATTAGGTAAGTAGTAGAATATAAACGCTGATACATCTGAAATAACGAGGTTAGATTTACACCTTAGATTATTACCACACATCCATTGAATACCCCCTTTTATCGTTCATACATAAATTAAGAAAAGGTTTTTTTTAATACAGTTGCTCAAAAAGTGGCGTTTTGCAGGGACGTAAAGCTCTAGGGATTTTCTCGCACTCGTGCGTTCTCTTTCCCAACTGTCAAAATAACGTCTATTAAAAAAAAAAACCAACCATGAAGTATATACTAAAAAAAAACAAACAAGTTTTTATGATTCATGTAAATACGTAGCGTAGGTATATTTCTAGAAAAAGCTACTAATTTGTTTCGATATCAGATTTAATGATTTGATTGAATTAGTGAGGTAAGGTTTCATTTCATTTTATCTCATTAAAGGACAATGGACAAAATGGGCCCACCCTCCAATAGCAATAAGATATATTTCGTTGAATAGGTCTCTTCAATAGGAACAACTATTGCTATGACAGCTTTGTTGTTACAACTGTACGTTTTCAGTTATGAGACAAAATAAAAATCTAAAAAATACTACTTATTAATTTATTTATGTTAAATATATATGTATATCTATATGCTTTTTATCTTACTTAAAAAAAATGCACCTTGATCAGCTTCGGAAAATCTATATCGCAGAACATATCAGCGACACGATTTGACAGATAATCTCCCAAGAGCGCGACCAAAAATTGCTGCATAGGTACATAAAACAACATGCATTATATTTAAAGAGTGTTTTGATGTTAAAACTAGCTATATTTTTATGGGATCTATTCCCAAGCAATGTTGTATCTTTAATATAGTTATATTAACAGTTGTTTATATCTGTAATTATATCTTCTTTATTTTACCTATTTAAAGAATCTTATAAATCATATGAAAACATCATAATAACAGAACATTACTGTACGAGGATTGAACAGGTTGGTGACGATCTGCCAGTGCCTAATGCAATTATTAGTATTTTGTTCTCATATAAATATTTTTTTTTATTTTTCATTTAACATATAAAAAATAATACTGTAATAGATGATTCTGTAATAATTGGTTGACAAATTCGCAAAAAAAATTGGTTTTCTAAATCAAAAACTTATATTTCTAACCTAAAAAGAATATATTTTTTTATATCAAATAACTCCAACCACACAGCGAATTCTGGCATGCGCCTTTCTGATAATGGTTGCTTGTAAACAGACCTTTAATTTAATATATAACACGTGTTTATTGGAAGTGGGCCCACGGTTCATACATTTTTGCCCATTATCCTTTCATTTTCATTTCATATCAATAAAAAAATTCTACTGAATACTTGGCGACATAGTTCTCTTTGCCTACCAGAATGGGTGATGAAAAAATGGCGCCACTTTCCAGAATATATATGTGAATTATCTTTTATAATTAATAAATGATTAGTTAGTTGAGTTTAATGTGTATTTATTATTTTATTATATTGCTTTATTTTTTTGCAACTGTATTAAAAATAGTCGTTCAGTACACGCGCGGAACCGTCATTGGAACTCGTCCCGCATGTCAACCCTCGTCTTCGGCTGTGCCTCGGCTCGGGTTGACATTTGTCGGAACTCGTTGCAATGACAGCCTTTCCAAACTTGTAATTAAATATACTACTGTATAGGTAATCTGCAAACAATTTCGTTCGGAAAAATACCAGTGTTCAGTTCTATTTTATTGCATAATACTATGCCAACAGACTGTAAATCTCTGGATGATTTTTCTATTGGCCCTACTGAATTTTATTAGTAGGTACGTCCGCCCCATCCAGTCTAAGCGCTTATAAAACTTTTCTTTATCTATTGCCACATCCATCAAACCATTTGAAGTTGCTGAAGTTTGCTGTTGACATCTCCATCTTACTTTAACATACAAGGGGTATTATTTCCACTGAAGAAGCTCAATTCACCTCCACATTGCAGTGAAGAAGCACAAGGACGCGGGCTACGGCTACGCGGAGCGGCAGTGGCAGCTGGTGCGGCGCGGGCGCTACGTGGAGTTCAACCTCATCTACGACCGCGGCACCAAGTTCGGCCTGCACACGCCCGGCGCCCGCTACGAGAGCATCCTCATGTCGCTGCCGCTCAACGCCGTAACACACCCACTCACTTACTTACTAGTCATGTTTTAAATGTTTATGTCTGCCTTTCTGTATGTTTGTTTGACTTTCACGTAAAAAAAACTAAACCGCTTGTACGAATCTTGGTATAGGATACTTTTTACAGCGGAAAAAAGCCTCCAAAAAATTACTCTTATCTACTCTATACTGAATTGGAATCCACGCAGGCAAAAACGCGGTTTCAACTAGTAACATTATGAATATGAATACCAGATTTAAAAAACGTGTAAGCCATCTGTGGATTTTTGATAAACTAACTGATGGCTAGAGGTGGTTAATTTCTTGTTCTATAAAAAACAAAAAAATAAAAGTTTTGTTATGTTTAAAAAATATTTGCCGCTTGAAAATTATGGCACAACTGAACCAATAAAAAAAAACATCAAACATCTGTTTTTTGTACTGATTATTATATATTTTAGCTTATTTAAATTCCATTCTATGGACCGCGGACAAAGGCTCGTAAAAAATATAAACATGATTTTTATATTTTTTTTATTTATTTATTTTAGAAATGGGAATACATGCAAGAGCCGAAACCTAATTCCCGTGAAGCGAAACTCATGGAAGTACTTAAAGAACCGAGAGATTGGGTCAAAACCGACGCCGCCAAAACAAGAGCAGCAGCGTAGAGTGTAACTGGCAAAAGCTGAGCTTTACAAACTATAAGATGTAAATGATTTGGAATTGTGCTAGAAACTATGAACTGTAAGACTTGTTATTGTTAAATTATAAATTAGTTATATTTTTGTGTAACTTTTAATACATTATGTGCTGTGAATTCGTTTTTTTATTGGTAGTATTGTGTTCTGTAAATATTATGTGTGTGGCTTTAGTTAATTGAATACTGGGTTTATTCCTCTTCGCCTACCTATTCAGGGTGGCTCATTCAAATCAGTCAGTATGGGAAAGTCGGATATTTGGACAAAAAAAGCAATTTTTAATACAGTTGCTCAAAAAGTGGCGTATTGCAGGGACGTATAGCGTTCGGGATGTGGGCTATTACACACCTGTGCTTTTTTTTACCTTTCCCAACTGCCAAATTATGTATATTAAAAAGAAAAATTTACCAACCATGAAGTTTTTATGATTCAAGTTAATACTTACGAAGCGTAGGTATATTTCTAAAAAAGCTACTAGTTTGTTTCGATATCAGATTTAAAGGTTTGATTGAATTAGTGTGGTTGGTTTCATTTCATTTTATCTCATTAAATTTCATTTTCATTTTAGATCAATAAAAAAAATCTACTGGAAACTTGGCTGTATGGGCATCGTAACCTTTGCCTACCAAATGGGTGAAGAAAAAATGGCGCCATTTTCCAGAAATTTTCTTTGCGAGTTTAGTTGTTTGTTGCACAAAAAGAGTTATTTCGAAATTTACGATCCTAATTTTATGATTTACTAAATTGCTCCATTTTTTCGCAACTGTATTAAAAATAGTCGTTCAGTACACGTGCGGAACCGTCATTGCAACTCGTCCCGCCTGTCAACCCTCGCCTTCGGCTGTGCCTCGGCTCGGGTAGACATTTGTCGGAACTCGTTGTAATGACAGCCTTTCCACACTTGTATTGAAATATACTATTCTGTCGTTTTTAAAGTTTTTTCTAATAAATCAAAGTGCTCAGAGTTTGTAAAACGTATATTCCTAACCACAAAGCGATAGACACAAAAATACCGAAGCATTGATTTTCAGTTCTCGCCAAAACATTTGACACTCGATTTTCTTTTTTTTTCTTTCTTTTTATTACTCTTCGGCCAGTCACACCGAGACGTTCCATTTTCAAATGAAGTTAACCTTGTCACTGTATCTACAATATTTACATCCTTACTTTTAGTGAGCTTTTTAATTGATACAAGGGTGGATCCAGGGGGGGAGGAACATGACCCCCCTGGGCTGGGTCTAGGATCTAGCTGACCACTGATTAAAATGATTACTCATATCCTGTTATTACCTTACATTAGGTATTACTTCTTGGGTCCTGACGAATTGGTACGTGACCCCTGCCCTGGCACCTAAACTGGATCCGCCCTTGATTGTTAGTGTTTGATTACTGTAGATAACAAAACTTCTTTAAAGGTTTAATGCAATGCTAATGACACACGATACGATGTAACAAGTAGAGATGTACAAACAGCCACTGAGACAATTTTACATGTCTGAACTTGTTGAATATTGTAACAATGGTAATTTCGAACATCTACTATGCTTTCGAACATCTATATTACTAATAAATTTAATTTATGTGAAAACAATGCATTTTATTCATTTTAGACATCATGTTTCTTAGAGCCATTTACAGCTTAAGACCTACACAACCGATATTAAAATAGAAAAAGTGTAAGTTTATTTTTTCAAAACAACCGGGTTTGATTCTCTAGCTGGGTAAAGGTTTTTTTCAAATAAATTAATGTAGTTTTCTTTTTACCAAAATCGGTGACATGGTTCCTAAGAACAAATTTTTGTATGTCTTATAGTTTCAGACTTTCCCATACTGACCGATTTGAATGAGCCACCCAGTAGTTGTTGGTTAGATTTTATATCTTAGAATAAACTAATATTATAAATGTGAAAGTTTGTGAGGATGTATGGATGGATGGATGGATGGATGGATGGATGGATGGATGGATGTTTGTTACTCTTTCACGTAAAAACTACTGGACGGATTTTGATGAAACTTTACAGTAATATAGCTTATACATCAGATTAACACCGATTTTTCACCGCGGGAAAAATTTTTATTCCCACGGGAAACCGACTTCTACGCGAACGGAGTCGCGGGCGGCCACTAGTCTTAGAATAAATTGATGAATTGTATAAAAATTTTGAGGCAACTAGAAAACGCTACTATTTCAGTTGCCAAATATTTTGTTCTGTCTATCTCTTTCTTCTTTATCTCCATTACTGCTGTTCAATAAATCGTAAACGAACAATAACTATCTTACCAATATTATGTTATATTGGCAGAAAACTAAGTCTCAGCAACAAAAGGAAAGTGTCTAGAGCCGTAAAATAACAAAAGTAATCCTCTTAACTTGTCATTTTTTCCGTCAATGTCACAGCTGTCACTTGCGTCATTCTGTCAATTGCGATGGCTGGTTGGTGCGTTGTGTTATGAATTTTTATTTTTGTAATGTGTTTACTTTGCAAAATTTATTACAGTCAGTACCGCTTTTCTATACGTCACCGGGATTGTATGGCCGTATCTATACTTACCGCTCGCCTTGATCGTTATCCTTTCTGTGAGCTTCACGAATATTCGGCGCGATAACGGGTTCTATATCCTACAGCAGTATTGTGTGTACATATACGGCGCGGAACGTTTCGTGTGTGATGTTAGCGTTATTCGGAGGCGGGTAACGCGAACATGCCGTTCAAGTTGAAGCTGAAGAAGACGCGGCAGTACAATGTCGCGTCGAAGAGCCTGTTCGTGCTGAGCGTGGAGCTGCTGGACGGCGGCGTGGCGGACTGCACGCTGGCCGTGGACAGCACGGGGCAGGAGTGCCTGGACAACGTGTGCCAGCGGCAGGCCATCAACCAGCCCGAGTTCTTCGGCCTGCGCTACCTCAACCACAGCCACCAGCCGCGCTGGGTGCAGCTCGACCGCCCGCTGAAGCGACAGCTCGACAAGTACGCCTCCTCGCACCAGCTGTACCTGCGCGTCATGTACTACATCACCACCGGCATGAATCTCATCACGGACGAGGTCACCAGGTACCACTACTTCTTGCAACTGAAGAATGACCTGGTTGAAGGTCGCATCATATGTGACTGCCAGCAGGCTGTGTTACTGGCCTCGTACAGTAGACAGGCAGAATATGGAAACCATGACCGGGAGAGACACACTGTAGAGTACCTAAAGAATCTGCTCATGTTTCCTAAACAAATGATAGAGAATGGTCAAATAATTGAGAGCAGCACCCTGGCGGAGACGGGCAGGCTGGAGTGGCTCACTGCTGCTGTTATCCAACAGCATATGGCGTTACATAATATGTCTCAGGTATGTGTATTATTTCATAATGAAAATATGATTCACCTACATAATGCTTTAATGCACTATTAACTCCATAACATAGTAAGTAATAGCTTTTTGTTTCTATTTGAATGTTGGGCAATTTCAATGTGTGCTGAGCATCAATTAACATTGAGCTCTAATTCTAATTGCAATAATGTAGAATTTTATCAGACTTAAATCTATTGAGCTACCTTTTTAATATACAGTTTATTTAAATTTAAATGCATTCATCTTAAAATAACATTTACTATGAATTAACAGCATTCACAATAGTAATAAGGTGCTCTACAATTTTGTCTTAAATGTTTAATTAAAAAGTTGATCACAAGTGAAAGTTTAATCAATTAACATAAAATTATATAATAAATTAGTGATCTTATAAAGGCATTATACCAGCAGACAGACCTTATCTAGAAATGTTATCTAGCAGGTATCTTCCAAATAATTATACTGTTGTATGTATCACCATACATAAAACAGATAAGGATTTTCTCTCTACCAAATGTAATGAAGTCTGTATTCACAATAATGTCATAAAAAACTAAGCCAAAGCTGTATTTATTTAATGAATATTACTATAATTTCATGAATGGTTGTAATTGTTATTGTTTACATGAGGAACAAAGGACAGTTGTTATACTAACAATATGTATAATAGTATAGTAGTTGAGTAGACTGGTAGTGTAGAAAAAACCCAGTTCAAAGTATTACCTAACTGGATGTGTCATTTAAAAATAACTATGAAAAAAAGCTATTAACATACAAGTGTGCATGCTGCCTTACTATCTCTTACCTAGATAACATAATTAAACATTGTTATCAGGCAGAGCTATGGGAAACTGTATCAATTTCACTCATGTGAACTTGCCATTGTTTCACACAAACAACTGTAGGTCCAACAACCTCTCTGTTTAATTCCACTGTGCCACTAAAATATGGCATTTTACATTAAATATTAATTAATTCTATGGGAATTTTAGTAAACCTACAGTAACAGGGTGTTGGCGCCGCGCGATCGCGTAGTATGTGTAGGGAATTCCGATGACTGCTAATATAATCGCATATGCAGACGAAGCAGGAAGTAATCAAATTAATGCATCACACTCTTAACCTACATAACACCTCACAGTAGGATACCAAATACATATTATCAAGCAGAGGATGTAACAATTTACCTTCCTAAAACAATTAGCTCCGGTAGGTAAGCGCGGAATTCTGATTGCCTGCAGATTCGTTGATGAATAAGTTATTAACGAATTTGAGAAGTGTCCTTGTTCGGTGCGCTTACCGGTAACTCTTAACTCCATTTGTAAGAACTCTGACTAAGACCTTCAATTAAATGCATAAGTAATAAAAGCCAATCATATATTAGCATTTAAACCAGATTGGAATACCTCCCTGTAAAGTCGTGCCTGCCATTGTGTGCTCTGATTATCAACATTGTCTTTTCTTGTTGATAAAAAGATGCGACAATTGTTCGCTTCCTATTATTCGTTTCCTGCACGCTCGGGATTGTATCCACTTTGATTCCAAATGTTATTATATTATATAACAGCTGTAACTGTACTTCGATGATTAAGAGGGGGCGTTTTATATCTTATTATATAGTGCAACAAACACATTCGAATTTATGACGAATAGCCAAAACTGAGAATAGAAATCAAGGTCTTATAGTTTTCACTCGGGTATTAATTTGCATGAATCTTACTATACCTAACAAAATTAATATTTCAGCCAAACAAAAAGTAAAAAAAATATATTTTTATTATTCACGATAAAAGTAACCTAGGTAATTGCTGCTATATTTACGTTACTAATTTGTTGGTTAATCTCCAAAATTGTTAATAATATATTTAAAAAAGTCTTAATGACTTGGAATTAGACAAATTCAAACTGCCCCCATTCCCTGCAAGCTGCCTGCAACCCATAGTAACATCCTTAATCATCGTTCTCTCACCTTCATTGTTTAAATGATCACATTGGGGTCCCCAGGCACAAGCGGAGGAGGGTCTGATCTCGACCTGCCAGCAGCTGCGCGGCTACGGGCAGGAGCAGTTCGCGGCGCGCGCGCAGCCGGCGGGCCGCGAGCTCACCGTGGCCGTGTCGCTCACCGGCGTCGCCGTGCTCGACCACGACCAGACCAGCTTCTACAGGTGGGTGCGGCTACACGCTTCTACAGGTCATGGCGGAGAGACCCGTCTAATTCACTGATGATGTAGCTCTGTATATTGATATTTACGAACCCTTCCCCCCAAGTCAAGCTGCAGTAGAAATTTGCGTTAGCGAGTGAATAGAATAAATATGTATGAAACTGTCAAATTGCAAGCTTGGCAAAAATGACAGTTTCATACATTTTTAATCTATTCACTCCCTATCGCAAATATCATTTGCCACTTGACTTTGGGGTCTGGACTTCTTTTAAATAAATCTTGGAAGAAAGACTACATGTCATTTGTACAACAGATAGCTAGTTAACAAAAACAGAGAAGTTAGTGACCATAAACGACGCGTCGCCAGTCGAATGTAGCAACCGAATTTTGAACAAAACACACCAAAATCAACTTATCCATTTAGATGCTTCAGGTGCACCGATTTATACGTCTTAACACTTAAAACACTCCTTTTATTTCCCTACTAAATTAAAAATGTTATCGTGTATTATTTAGGTACCTTTATGTGGTTGGTTGTCACGCGTACATTTTGATAAGTTTCGCATCGGTATTGAACACTCTTGAGCGATGAATCATAATAATTGTACTAATGTAAATAAACTACTCATGAACTCTACTGACCTATTCTTAATTTATTAATTCACGGAAAATAATTTAAGTATGCATTTATATTACCTCGTTAGTTTTAATTTATGTGTCTGTTAAAATATGTAGAGCGAACAGCATATTATTCGTTACCCTAATCGTTGAAAAACATTAACTTTATCAACTACATTTAACTTGAAGGTAGATAATTATTTTCCAAACAAATACCTTTGGCTTATAAAATAGTTGGTGTGTTGTACGGTTTAACAATCAAGTATGAGTAAACTCGTTATCGCGATGTGTTCGATTACAATTACCTACTTTGTACAGTTTGATCTAATTAACATTGTATTGAACAGATATCGAGTTTATATTGTAGGCTACCTACAGTTGTAGGGTGTGTTTGATAACTATGAAGTCATCAGGACTATCTTATCGCAAAACTTTAAGTTGCAGTTATTTTGCGTAATATATGTCTACAAGTATTTACGTCTTATCAGAATAATGAAAACACCCTAATGGCCTAAGTAACCGAATGTATAGAAAACTGGACCATTCTAAGGGGTCTAACTAAAATGAAATTTAAAAAATATCGTCTCTATGGGTTTTCTCTCTCTGAGTCTACGTTGTCGACTCAAGCCATATTTCCAAATCTCTTGGTCCGCTAGCTAAACTGCAAGTCCATGATCTACAACCGTGTTTGTTCCAGATGGATGGACATAACGAACGTGATCAACCACAAGCGCACGTTCAAGATCGAGTGCCAGCGCAGCGCGGAGTCGGCGTCGTTCGTGCTGCCCTCGCCGGAGGACGGCAAGTACGTGTGGCGGCTGTGCGTGCTGCAGCACACCTTCTACATGAAGAGGAGGGGGGACGCCGCCAGCCACGCGGACCAGCCCGTGTTCCAGGTAGTGTGTGTGTGTGTCGTAGATGTATAGCGCACGTTCAATATCAAGTACGTGTGGCGGCTGTGCGTGCTGCAGCACACCTTCTACATGAAGAGGAGGGGGGACGCCGCCAGCCACGCGGACCAGCCCGTGTTCCAGGTAGTGTGTGTGTGTGTCGTAGATCTATAGCGCACGTTCAATATCAAGTACGTGTGGCGGCTGTGCGTGCTGCAGCACACCTTCTACATGAAGAGGAGGGGGGACGCCGCCAGCCACGCGGACCAGCCCGTGTTCCAGGTAGTGTGTGTGTGTGTCGTAGATGTATAGCGCACGTTCAATATCAAGTACGTGTGGCGGCTGTGCGTGCTGCAGCACACCTTCTACATGAAGAGGAGGGGGGACGCCGCCAGCCACGCGGACCAGCCCGTGTTCCAGGTAGTGTGTGTGTGTGTCGTAGATGTATAGCGCACGTTCAATATCAAGTACGTGTGGCGGCTGTGCGTGCTGCAGCACACCTTCTACATGAAGAGGAGGGGGGACGCCGCCAGCCACGCGGACCAGCCCGTGTTCCAGGTAGTGTGTGTGTGTGTCGTAGATCTATAGCGCACGTTCAATATCAAGTACGTGTGGCGGCTGTGCGTGCTGCAGCACACCTTCTACATGAAGAGGAGGGGGGACGCCGCCAGCCACGCGGACCAGCCCGTGTTCCAGGTAGTGTGTGTGTGTGTCGTAGATGTATAGCGCACGTTCAATATCAAGTACGTGTGGCGGCTGTGCGTGCTGCAGCACACCTTCTACATGAAGAGGAGGGGGGACGCCGCCAGCCACGCGGACCAGCCCGTGTTCCAGGTAGTGTGTGTGTGTGTCGTAGATCTATAGCGCACGTTCAATATCAAGTACGTGTGGCGGCTGTGCGTGCTGCAGCACACCTTCTACATGAAGAGGAGGGGGGACGCCGCCAGCCACGCGGACCAGCCCGTGTTCCAGGTAGTGTGTGTGTGTGTCGTAGATGTATAGCGCACGTTCAATATCAAGTACGTGTGGCGGCTGTGCGTGCTGCAGCACACCTTCTACATGAAGAGGAGGGGGGACGCCGCCAGCCACGCGGACCAGCCCGTGTTCCAGGTAGTGTGTGTGTGTGTCGTAGATGTATAGCGCACGTTCAAGATCGAGTGAGGCAGGGTATTCTGAAAGGGCTCAGACGCAGAATGTCCTTTTCGCAAAATGTCCTCTGGTTGCAAAATGTCCTTTTCGCAGAATGTCCTTTTCGCAAAACGTCCCTTTCGCAGAATGTCCACTTCTCAAAATATCCTTTTAGCAGAATGTCCATTTCTCAAAATGTCCTTTTCGCAGAATGTCCTTATTACTTAGGGCCGGTTTTTCAATAGTCAGATAAATTCTATCAGACTATATGACAGAAAATCAGTATGTTTTTGTTGCACGTCGAACATAAATATTTGACATATGTATGAAGTTACAATGAAAACATACCTCTTATCAGTCAGTTAGCATTTATCAGACTATTGAAAAATCTGCCCTTAATCATAATTCATTTATAAATAAGCTTACACAGATCGTTATTTATATGGATATGGCTAAGAAAATAAAATAAGAATATAGTAAAAATCACGTTTATTTCTTTTCACAAATAACGATGTGCGTAAGCTTATTTATAAATGAATTATGATTAAAGATAGAAAGTAATAAAAGGACATTCTGCGAAAAGGACATTTTGAGAAATGGACATTCTGCGAAAAGGACATTTTGAGAAGTGGACATTCTGCGAAAAGGACGTTTTGCGAAAAGGACATTCTACGAAAAAGACATTTTGCGGAAAGGACATTCTGCGTCTGAGCCTCTGAAAGGATTGTTAACGTATTTTTTCGAGTCGATGACTTTTCGGACACAAAAAACTCGGACACCTTGGCAAAATTATGGTTTTTCAATTTTAATAATATTTATTTATTATTTTTTTAATTAATCTGCATTTCTTGAAAAATTTAAAGAAGTTTTCTTCTCGTGTAACATCTCATTTTTGGGTTCACTACAGCTTGACAAAGGATGAGTACTTATCTATGAGTTTTGTTTCATAAAAACTAAATTTAACTAAAGGTTTCAAACAATATGCATTTATTAGACGTATAGCGGCAGACGGATTTGTAATTGACGTCATATACTTACAACATGTAGTAAATCTGCCGACTGATTGCATACGTGATGAGATTTATTCTACCTAACTGGCTTTTCCGCAGTAAAGTAGCCAAGATATGTTTGAATTCCTACACACGTTTTAAAGACAAATGACTTAATTATGATATGAATCACTAGTTCCGTCTGCTAATAATCCTACATTGAATTCCAAACTGACATAAATTGTTACGAAAAAATACACTAACAATCTGCTTATTAAAAAAAGCTAATATTCTTTGTTTTTTTTGTTAAAACTATGGGCAACGCAATTGTGAAATGAACGCGACCGTTACTATCAATAAAACTTATTATAACTCTATATTACTTGTTTATTATATTTTAGTTCCAACCTTCACTGGCAGTACTAGATCTCATTTTACGATAGGCCTCTGCAGGCTTCCCCTGATATGTATCTGTCAATCAAGAGAACTGACTGAAGCACAACTAACAACTTTATCGACCATCGAATAGCATGTCAATCTTCAATGATTTCTGATATATATTTTCTAAGTATTTTTATTATTTAAGTGTTATTGAGATATTATAAAATAGTTGCAATACTAGTATTGTACGTCCAAGTAATTTGTACCGGCAGCGAGCCTGCACGCTACCCAACAAATAATTGGATTTCTTGAGGAATGAGCTGTAGTTATTTGTTTCAACATTGTATTGACTGAAAGATTCATGTTTCGTTGAAAACTATTTAGTTAAAATGTATATTTTTATAGGTGGAACATGTTGGGTAATAAACGGTCTTTTCATACATATCAGTCAATCGAGACAAGTTAGTATGCACCTAGTCTATTGTGTTTATAGATCGAAGCAAACGATTGCAATAACTAATAAACTACAAAACCATTAAATTATAATTGCTTTATTACGATATCTAGTTGGCACATGGCTAAAGTTTCGAATATGAATCATAACAACATGCATTTGTCTATCACTCAAATTCGGTTTTACAATGTTTATCTCTTGAAATTTAGGCAATATGTTACAATAATTTTAAGTATATGAATTAATTATTGACGTAGTTAAATAACATTAGTGATAGCTATAATGAAAAAATAAATTATTCTATAGGTAATATTTTATTTAACTAGAAAATAAGCAGTTTATCCCAGTTGTCCGTTGATATCTCGCTGAAAAACATGTCGATCGTAACGTCGTTATTAAAGACGAAGAAATGCAGAGTAACTAAGTTTAAAAAATAAAATAAAGTCTTCTTTCAACAAAATATCCTATCTACGATATTTAAGGTACTCTCCCTTCATGTACCGTAGTCTTGGGACACCCTGTATAACATTTTTTTAATATTTCAAAGTAAAGTTATTTACCTATTATCTGTTGGATTTGTTTTGTTAGATATGATAAAGTCTTGCTAAAGCAGTTAGTGCATTGATAAACAGAACAAAAAAAACATTTTTTTTTATATAGAGTCAAAACTCAGGACTAATGAAATAGATTTATAGGACGACACAATTCATGAATTTGCGAATAAAAACGAGAAACTTTAGACGTTCGCGTGCGGTAGCAGCTATTCCAGTCATGGTATGGAAACATTTTTGACAGTTCTGAATTAACCGTATTTTTAAAAGGCTCCTATGTACTAACTCTATGATAGTAGCAATAACAGTCAATACCGTTGAACCAAAAACTGTGACAACAAACTTTCATAGGTCATTCTTAGATGAGCACTTTTTTAACACAATGTCATTCTGCTGTAGCGTCATGTTTTTTTGTGGCCGCTGTATTAAAAAGTGATCAGAAAAGTGACGTTCTAAATTACTATGTTACTTAGTGTTGAGTTTCTACGATTTTGCATAGTTTTCGAGTTACGATTTTTGTCAAAATTCAACTGGGACAATTGAATTCTAATTCTTTCCAACATGTGCATTTATGCACTAAATAATCAGCCTATGAGATTGACGGAAGTTACAAAAAGTTTGATCTAAAGTTGAGAAATTATATTGTGTCATGAGGCTGACTATTTTATGCATAAATGTTGATGTGACAGTTCGGAAATCGTAGCAAAAAAGAAATTATTCAAATTGATCCAATCGCATTTTTTTTAAAGTAAGGCTTTTTCAGATTCTTCATAACACGAGAAAACTTTAAAAAATGTCGGGCGTTTCTTTTCTGGCCATCCTGTATAATTCTTTCTTGGCCGACGCTTCTCTATCATAGTTGAGGCAAATAAGCGTTTCACTTTAGAATTTCAACAAGAATCAGTAAAATCGTATGAGCCCTAGTTTTGACGTTCTATTTAATAGTACATATACCTTCCAAAATCTGATTAATCTCTTCTGATTAAAATTACGACAAACGGCATTTAAATAATATTTTTGCAATTATCTCACGTCCTAAAGATTTAAGGTCATTTGCGTTTTAATATTAGTTGTTGTTGTTAGGCCTTGAATTTCTTGAAACGTGAACATGAAATTGAGTGAAAAATAGTAGAAAAAAACGTTATTCAGAGGTAAAATGTAGTGTTAATGCAAGTCGGTGTGTTACAGCTTTAAAGAAAAAGTAAGTAACAGATAGACCGAGCGTATCGACCGAGGGCATCACATTACATAGGGGCGGCAAAAAATTAATTGCCTACAGGCGGCAAATCTGAGAATCCGCCCATGGTCAAAATAAATTATGTTTAACAATTTATGTGGTCCACCAAGGATCTGGATCCAGCCCTGGGGCGGGGGGGTCATGACCCCCATGACCCCCCATGGATCCGCCCTTGGCTCCAACTCCATCTAGAACCTACTGCTACAGTGTATGCATTGTTCAGGAGCACGGGTTGTCGGAGTCCCGCGAGGAGCTGTCCGCCGCGCCGCCGTCCGCCGCGCCGCTGTCCGCCGCGGGCCGCGCGCGCTCCGCCAGCTGCCTCGAGCTGGACCGCCGCCCCGCCGGGAACAGGTGGGTGTGTGGGGGCAGATATCCATTCTTCTTGCACAAACCGGTTCAGTTTTTAAACAGATTACTTTGTTGATATCGCCTCTTCATAACAATAAAAGAAACAAGTTCTAAAAAAAAATATATTTTATTATTAACTAAAATAAAACATATTCTCCATAAATTAATCAAAGGAGTTTTTCTCATTGTTTTCCT
Source organism: Emmelina monodactyla (assembly GCA_916618145.1). Taxonomy (NCBI): domain Eukaryota; kingdom Metazoa; phylum Arthropoda; class Insecta; order Lepidoptera; family Pterophoridae; genus Emmelina; species Emmelina monodactyla. Next base: position 10,141,743 of record OU745311.1, read on the forward strand.
GGTTATAGTATTTATGTTCTCCTTCCATTCCATCCAATGAGCAGCACAGGGCTGGTGTCGTCGCGGGCGCTGCTGCCGTCGTACCGCGCGGCGCCGGACTACGAGACGGCGATTCTGCAGAAGCAGTCGCAGGCGCTGTTCCCGGGGGCGCGCGCCGCCGCCGCCCCCGCCCCCGCCCCCGCCCCGCGCCACTACCTGCTGCCGCTGCAGCCGGAGCTGTTCGTGTACAAGCCGCCGCCGCCCTACCCCGCGCCGGCGTCCACGTCCACGCCGGACCTGGCCGCCAGCCAGCTGTACCGGCTGGCGGCCGTGGGCGGCTCCAGCCCCGACCTGGTCTCCGGGCGCTACCTGGGCGTGCTGCGGGCCGGCGGGCTGGCGCGCGGGGACCTGGCCGCGCTGCTGGAGCGCCACGAGCCCATCTACGAGAACGTGCCGCTGCCGTACGACTGCCGCCCGCGGGACCGCGCGCGCAGCCTGTCCGCCGCCGACCACGGCGCGCGCCGCCCGCCCCCCGCGCCCGCGCTGGAGCGCCTGTCCCTGCGCGACGCCGACGACACGCCCTACACCAGCCTGTCCCCGCGGCGCGAGGGCTCGGCCGGCCGGGGGGCGCACGTCACGTCCGTGGCCGTGCCCGACGTGGCGCAGACCGTCATCGACGTCACGCTGCCCGACGACCACGACTCCACCACCACCAACAACACCCACAACAACAACAACAACAACAACACCACCGTCTCCAGCAATAACACCATCTACAGCACCAACACCAGCAAGAGCAGCATCACCAGCACCAAGGAGAAGAAGCGGCGGCGGTGGGGCGTGTTCATGGGCAGGGGGAACAAGGCTGAAGGTTGGTAACGTTGTCCGTTGTCTGAAACAACAGTTACAACAAAGCCCAACTAACTAAATATATATTAAATCTTAGCACTTCGTAAGAGTCAACCAATATGCGATTTCTAAAATATAAACTTATACTTAAAGGTCTTGTTTGCAATTCATAGGCAATTTTTTAATAATAATTAAACGTATCTTCAAATAGTATGTGCATTTGAGAAATAAGAAAAATTTAAATGTAGAAATTAAAGAATTCAAAACAATTTAAATCTTTAGTAATAAGTTCAGTACGTCACGTAAATCTAAAGTTCTTAAACTCTAATAGAAACGTTTTACCTACCAATTAAACGTATATTAAACATACTTACCTTCTTCCAAGCCTAATCTAAAAAATGAGACATGTTTGTTATCGCCTGATGGTTCTATAAGATTTGCGCTTTTCTTTCTTAGGATCGCTCCTGCAGATGACTCTTTTTTTGTTATGAGTCGTTTTGGAAGATACTTTTGATTTCTCCACGCATCCCATATCACACCCAGAAATTACAGTTACAGTCTTGCTCAAATTTAGTTGCCAGCCCCAAAATTTTCAGAACCTTAATGGTTAACTTGATTCGGTCTGAAAGACATATCGGGCACTGGTTCGCTATAAGAAAGTCGTCTAAGTATATTAGGACGCGGATGCCTTTGCTTCTTAAATATTCGCCGATCCAGTTTGAAAGACTGGCAAATGTTTTTTGGGGCTTTGTTCAGCCCGAAAGGTAAACAGGTCATTTCCATTAACTGGCCGTCGTAAAGCAGACGAAGAAACCTCCTGTGACTTTTCTTTACTGGAACGTGGAAGTAAGCTTATTGCAAATCCAGTTTTGTTAGCCAGTCTTGCGGTTGCAGGAAGTTTGGTACCCGTTGTACCTACATTGATCGCTCGAAATTTTTTCGGATAAATGAACTTGTTTAGCTCCTTTAGGTTGAATATTGGGCGCATTTTACCATTGCTTTTGGCGCGTAGAAATATCGGCATTTTGAGTGTCATTTATCTATTTCCATTTGTAACTTATAATAATATTCTAAAATAAAGTTATTTATTATCTTTTTGAATTTGTTTTGTTCGGCAAATCTAAGGAGCGGCAGATTTGCTTCTAATTTTTGTTTGATCAAAAACATACATTGAGAAAAATTGTCTTAACATTTTGCAAGTGGGTACTTTCAAGCCATTTTGAGTGTTACATCTCCATTTTTAAATATTATAACATTCCAAAGTACCTACAGTTATTTATTATACTTTTGAATTTGTTTTGTTAGGCAAATTCTAAGGGGCGGCAGATTTGCTTCTATTTTTTTGTTTGATCAAAAACCTACATTTAGAAAAATTGTCTTAGCAAGTGAGTACTTTCAAGCCATTTTGAATGTTCCATCTCCATTTTTAAATATTATAACATTCCAAAGTACAGTTATTAATTATCTTGTTGATTAATTTTATTTTTTTTGTCTATGGTAAAGCCTTGCTAAAGCAGTTAGGGCATATAGATAAACGGTGCAAATCTAAAAAAAAAACGACGACACAATCGCTGAATTTAATGTTAAACAACGAAATACTTTACTCGTTCGCGTGTGTTAGCGGCTATTACCTACAGTCATGGTATGGCAGCATTTTTGACAGTACTGAATGAACGGTATTTTATGCTCCTATGAAATTGACACTATGACAGTAGCAACATCTGCCAAAACTGTTGAGCCAAGAACTGCGTCTACCAACTTTCATGATACGTAGTCTTAACACAATTGATACTGCTATTCAGTTAAAAGGGTGGCCAGAAAAGTGACGTGCAAAATTTTTTTTGGTTCTTAGTATTGAGTGATCCTGAAACACCTCCATGTATGTTCTACGATTTTACGTAGTTTCCGAGTTAAGATTTTTTAAGCTTTCTTGCAAAATCAACTGTAACTTCAATAATTTCATTAGGCTGATATATTTATGCATAAGTTCGAAAAGAGTTAGAAGCAAAAAGAGTAATAAAGAAAACCTATTATTTTTTTAAGACATTGGCCAAATTTTTCAAGTAACTATTATGCAAAAAATCTTAAACAAAATCGTAACTCGAAGACTATGCAAGATCATAGGGGGTATTTCAAATTCATCTCAACACGAGGCACCTAAAATCTTTTTAGCCACCCTGTATACTTATTCTTTACCGACGATTCAATATCATAACATATCGAGTCAAATATTATTTCTCTTCGGAATTCCAACAAAGATGCTGTAAACTCTATTTTCTATTCATTAATACCTCCCACAAATCATCTGATTAAATTTCTTTTAACTTCATTTAAATATATTTTGCAATTATCTCCTATGGGTTTTGGGCCTTTTGCGTTTTAATATTTGTAGTTTGGCCATTATATCTCGAGACGAGGACATAAGATTAAGTGAAAATTAGAAAAAAACTTCATTCATCAAAGAACTCTGTTAATACAAGTCGGTATTTTACAACTTCAGCTTTAAAGAAAAAATATGTAACAAATAGACCATGCGTAATGTGAACAAAGGCATTAAATTTCATAGGGGCGGCAAAAAATTTAAAGCCTAGAGGCGGCAAATCTGTAAATCCGCCACTGGGTTTGCTCGTTGCGGCTTTGATCAGGGGGTTTTCTGGTAGAAAATTTATCCTTAAGTTGTTTAATTTCTACCACTGGTTTGTCATATTTATGGTCGCCACGTTGTCGCTTGCGCATTTTAGATTTTCGATACTTCGTGGTCGATGTCGAGCTAGAACTCGAATCACTTGAAGTACTACTGTCGGAATCCGAGGACGAGTTAGATATTGTTCTTATTTTACGTTTTGCTGGTCGATCCTTTGTCACTCCACTTTTTCCCACGGCAGTTTTACTGGTAGACGGTTCAACTTCCATATTCAATATCTGAAAATTCACTTAAAAAAGACAACGAACGGTAACACCGATACTTTTAAAGCATTTGGTTGCATAAAATAAAGTTGAAACAAAATAAAAAGTTAAAGTGTGGGTAGTTTTTTAAAGAAAAAGATATCGTTAAATTACTTACTTACCGATAAAAAATACAGATCAGTATGCTCACCTGTCAGGGCAACCGACCTTGTTGCTTGAGAATCAAGACGCCAATGAATTCAAAATTTTGAAATTCTGCCAGCAGCTACCTGGTGGGGTTAAGTAGGAGGGGGTCCGCATGCGCAGAGGAGTGAAGGGGAGAAGAAAGGAAGCTCCTGATTGGTAGACGGATACTATTAGGTACCTAACTAAACCGGAAATCATCATGTTTTAGATTAGGCTTGTAAGACAGGTCAAGTGGTTTAATCTCTACATTCTAAATTCCCCCGTGCTTTGGAAGGCACATTGAGAAGTTGTTATTACATTGAAAGTAAGTAAGTATAACATTGTTCTGTTGCCTCAGTGAAGAGCGCGTCGCTGGGCCGGCCGCGGTCGGGGCCGCGCGCGCCTCCGCTGCCGCCCGGCGTCAGCAAGGAGACCATGGTACACACACCACCTCACACTATACACATACACATACACAAACACCATACACATACATAGACAGTCACAATAACTACTATTCATTATAGTATTAGTATAGCTGACTTTAACGCGATTACCAGGACAAAATAGGTATACTCTGGCAGCGAGATCGAAAACCTAGTAGGTATCTCTTCGTCATCGCTCTTGCATATCCATTACACGGATACTGTAGGCGTATCATGAAGAAGACCTATTTTTTCACATTTTACTACCTCAAAAACAGTGTCAATAAAGAAGCTATTATACCGGACAAACTTATCTTAACTTCATCACGAGGTTTTCAATTCCTCATCATGTTAAATTCATTAATACATATGCTTACAAAGAAATACACAACACAAAAGTTACTCTTCATCTTAACTAAGCTTCATACGTCACACGAAAGAAAAACAAGTATATCATTACATAGTATAAATCCAAGTCGCTAATTCTGCCTGATTTAAATGCGGTTTTCTCCATATGTATAGGTATTTATTCATTTAAATTTGTAAATAAAGAACGTTTAGAAAAAGTTTTTTTTTAAGTTAGCAAAAATGCAAGGGTTTGCGAGCAAGTTGGCAAAATTACACCATTGCGAAGCGTGGGCGGGTCGCTTGTAGTATATAAAAACATCTGAAAACGTTGTTCATCTTATCCCCCCTCAGTGCCAACTCCTAGAGCGCCGCATGTCCACGTCCGAGCTGCAGTTCTCGTTCGAGCAGATCCCGCAGTCGCGGGCCGCCCCCGCCCCCGCGCTGCCGCCCCCCGCCCCCGCCCCCTACGACGACAACAGAGTCCGTCTGGCGCCCACGCCCGCCAACCCGCAGGGGTACATCAACGCGTCGCATGTCACGGTGAGTCACTAACTTAATGAAGGATGTTCAATGTGTTTTGAAGACGAAAAGGGATTTTTGATACAGTTGCTCAAAAAGTGGCATATTGCAGGGACGTATAGCGTTCGGGATCTGGGCTATTACACACTCGTGCTTTTTTTCTACGCGCCTTCGGCTGTGCCCCGGCTCGGGTAAACATTTGTCGGAACTCGTTGTAATGACAGCTTGTACAACCTACATTAATTAATCTACATTTGACAATAATTTTGACCTAGTGTTGGCAATGAGTCCAATGTTCAGGGACGGCCGAGTGAACTACATTATTTCGCTTACTAGCAACCTACATTAATAAGTTTACATTATACATTAAGTTTTACAATAAATTAAGTTACCTAACGGTACTCGTTGGGTTTGGTTATTTACATACCTACACCACAATTAGGAAAATAACCTACCCTCCTAACATTTTAACTGTGCGGTTTACGCCCGTACATGTTTTGCTTGACCTAAATCCAGAAGGCCATTATCGGTCAATGTTTTTAATTGTATTTGCTTCGGACAAGATATGCGGACTGTGCATTCTTCGCAACATGAGAACAACCACCTGTTATTGTTATGCAATTTGATTTGCTTGATTAATTACTAAATCCGTCAAACGACTGTGGCTTGGTAATATTAATTGATGTTTCGCTGACATATTAATCAAGGAGTTCTTGAGCCTTCCTCCTACTCTCAGTAGTCCTTCCCATCTATAAAGGGAACCAACCTACTGTTTCTGTTACCATTTTGTTTTACTAAATTAATTTCCTTTGGAAAATGTCTTGATTGCTTATCCTTGATTATTAAGTTATAGGCTTCACTTTACTCTCTTGTAGTTATGTGCATATTGTTGTCATTAAACTCACATCGCAGTTTTGCAATGAACCTCAATACCAAGGCTACAGTTTTTGCAACCTTGGCAAACAGCTGTTATTAATTAGTAATTTCTCTATGAATGTCGTTAAATTTTTCTGGCATAAAGAAGCGTTTACATTTGTTTTTTCTTGTTTCGATATCGTGACTCTGATATGTTTTGTTTTTTATCGATGATGGGTCCATTGCCATAGCGGTCCGTTCCACCATAGATGGTTTTGTATTAATTGTTATGTAGCTGACATGATGCCACGTTCTCGTTTTCTGTTGGTTTCGAGTTTGTTGATTATGTCAACTCGTTTATGATACGACTGTTTGAGTCTAATGACTTCCCGTTCGTGGGATGTGGTGAGGAACTTGATGATATGTATCGCCTCTTGAAGCGTCTTTGGTTGATGCAACTCGTTCTTCAAATCGTCCGTCATTTTTGTAATTGAATTTGGGTACTTTAACCCTTTCTCTCGTGTCCAGCTTACGACTGCCTCAGGTCTGCATTGTTGTCCTCAAGTCCTCTAGCTCAGGCGATGTTTTTATTGTTGTTTGTTTGATTGTTTTTTTTTTTTAAAACTTCTTTGATTGTTAAAACTTCCCCGCACTTATGTTGTAACGGAAAATTATTGTTCACACTCCACTGTTTTGTTAACTCTTGCGCGACTGTTTGTCACTGTTAATTAAAATCTAAACTTGTTCGGGCGTAAACCGCACAAGTTACGTTACTGTTAATGTTAAGCGAATTATTCGCAAATGTTAATGTTAATTCGATAGTCACTGGTATCTCACAGAACGCGACGCGACACGATAAAAATCACTATATCGAAGCACTCGCGAGATCCTTTTAACTGCTCGAAGCTGATCCGGCTCGACGGACCAAAACATGTACGGGCGTAAACCGCACAGTTAAAATGTTAGGAGGGTAGGTTATTTTCCTAATTGTGGTGTAGGTATGTAAATAACCAAACCCAACGAGTACCGTTAGGTAACTTAATTTATTGTAAAACTTAATGTATAATGTAAACTTATTAATGTAGGTTGCTAGTAAGCGAAATAATGTAGTTCACTCGGCCGTCCCTGAACATTGGACTCATTGCCAACACTAGGTCAAAATTATTGTCAAATGTAGATTAATTAATGTAGGTTGTACAAGTAAGCAGAATTATGTAGTTTACTAGGCTGTCCCTGAATATTGGGCTCATTGCTAACACTAGGTCAATGCCTATAAAATATTATCTGTACGCATCGTAGATCGTACAACAGCCTTTCCACACTTGTATTGAAATATACTATTTCAGTCCACAATGTAATATTGGTTTGTTAAAGTATCCACAGGTTAGAATATAGATTTATCGTTAATTTCAAAACGGACAAAGCGTATAAGGAAGATAAAAAATTATTGTACACTTTATTTTTCTTTTAAAAATAGGTTTTCATTAGGAACCTTTTTTAATGTAGAAATTGAACAGCGTAGGTACTATGACTCGAATGTGTAGAAAATCTGTTTTGATGTCACACTCAAGAGTTACCTCCACATTTGACCGTATCTCTCCGCCGCCAGATGACGGTGGGCAGCACGCAGCGGTTCTACATGGTGGTGCAGGTGGGGGCGGGGTCGGACGCGGGGGCGGGGGCGGGGGCGGGCGCGCTGTGGGAGTGCGCGTGGCAGCACGGCGCGCGCGTGGTGGTGTTCGCGGGCGACGCCGACCGCGCGCCCTACCTGCCCGACGACAACACCACCCGGGACTACGGGAAGGTGGGTGGGAGATTACAGGTGGGAGGTAGAAGGAAGATGAGGATGGCCATCCACGTGCTCACTCAGCGTGTAATGAATAGAATAAAGTATATACTAATACTTGATATGAATCTAAAATTGTGTTTTATTGGTTAAACTCTTGAAACTTATTTGTTGATCCTTCTGTTCAAATTTTACATTGACTTTGTGCAGAGTTCGGGCAAAAACGACCTCTTTATTCAAACTGCTCCATTGACTTAACTGTGTGTGTGTGTGTAGATGAGTGTGAGCGTGCAGGCGTGGTGCGCGGGGGGGTGGGGGCGGTCCTCGCGCGTGCGGCTGCGGCGCGGGGGCGGGGGCGGGGGCGGCACCGGGGGCGGGGGCGGCACCGGGGGCGCGGGGCGGGTGCGCGAGCTCACGCATGTCACCTGCTACACGCACGCGCAGCACGACCCCAAACTTATGCTCGGTCAGTAATATGAATACCCTACAAGTCCAACATTTTTAAGTAATAGGTATAAACATGTCAATATACCTAAATATCAGTTAACTTCTTCAAAACAATGTAACGCATTTTAATTCGGTTTTCACTATCTTTTGGGTGTTTTCATCGAAATTAAAGTTGGGTGTAATCGATCACGCATGTGATGAAAACGGGAATTTGGGATGTTATTTTTTATTTTTATAAATAACACGTGAAAGCAAATCTCTTACGTATGCAATGTTGTCAGCCGCGGCAGATCAAAACATATTTTTTTAACCATTAAAACCGTTTTTGGCGTAAACTCGCACTTAGCATATCGAACCAAGAAACTCTTGAAGAATAGGTATTTAAACATTAGTGCGTGGTGCAGAGTTTCTGTCGGAGGTGCACGGCGTCCGTCTGGCGGCGGCGGCGGGCGGGGGCGGGCCGCTGGACGCGCGCAACGCGCCGCTCGTGTTCTGCGGGGGCGGGGGCGGGGGCGGGGGCGGGGGCGCGGGCGTGGCGCTCGCCGCCGACCTGCTGCTGCACACCATCGACTCCAACCAGGTACGGTGAGGCGGGGGAGGGGAGGTACTGCAGCGCGGGTGTAGAACAAGGCCATAATATATATGATAATCATAAAAGCATATTCGTCTAAGTTGAGGCGGCCATCTTAGATGCCATAGCTAGATAGGTTTATAAGTGCATCTGCATTGAGTGTTCTTATTTTCAACTTTTTGTAAAAGACGTGATTTTTTTTTAAGAAATTTTGTAAAAAAATTCAAAAACTCATAGCACTAAGTCAAAAATTTGTAAAAGTTAAGTTTAATAAGTTATAACCCATAACCCAAAACATTGAATACTCCTTTCAGACGTTTAAAACCTAATGGCAAGGTCTAAATCATAAAAAGTCCTAACTCTGTGAAGATAGTTTTTATTTTGCAATTTATAAAGATTTTTTTGTGAAGAATTAGTCAAAATCTTCTAAGCAATTAACATATTGCTAGGATGTGATCTTACAGATTAATTTCGGTTTAAATGAAACACTCAATTCATACGCTGTCTGAACTGAGTGGTCTCCAAAATACGAGTTTGATCAGAGAATTACATCAATATGAAACATTGATGGTATAGTTAGACTCTTGAAACAATTCGTAAAATAGAAATAATGGCTCAAAAGTTTTCCGTAGAAGAATAGCGAAAGTACAATTTCTTCAAAATGTTTGCTGACTGTTCCATTTAAACGCCTTTAAGCTTTACAGATTAAACTAAACTTTGTACATTGAAGCAAATGAGGAAAAAGATTTTACTATTTTTTAACTAAAATATGAAATTCAACGGTTTCTCTAAATGAGGAACCCGAGAACAAATCGATGCAGAAGAAAAAAACTTAAAGAACTGCTATCCGTTTCCTTTTACTTTTGTGCTTTCATACCTAATTTTATAAAGAACTGCAGTCCGTTTCTCCTCTTACTTTCGTGGAAGCACTCTAGCATACCTCCTCTGCCCCCAGGAGCTGGACATCCCGCGCACGCTGGCGCAGCTGCACCAGCAGCGCGCCGGCCTCGTGTGCAGCCTCGCGCAGTACCGCCTGCTGCACCAGCTGCTGCTGCTGTACCTCAAGCAGTCGCGCCTCATATAGCGCAGTACCGCCTGCTGCACCAGCTGCTGCTGCTGTACCTCAAGCAGTCGCGCCTCATATAGCGCAGTACCGCCTGCTGCACCAGCTGCTGCTGCTGTACCTCAAGCAGTCGCGCCTCATATAGCGCAGTACCGCCTGCTGCACCAGCTGCTGCTGCTGTACCTCAAGCAGTCGCGCCTCATATAGCGCAGTACCGCCTGCTGCACCAGCTGCTGCTGCTGTACCTCAAGCAGTCGCGCCTCATATAGCGCAGTACCGCCTGCTGCACCAGCTGCTGCTGCTGTACCTCAAGCAGTCGCGCCTCATATAGCGCAGTACCGCCTGCTGCACCAGCTGCTGCTGCTGTACCTCAAGCAGTCGCGCCTCATATAGCGCAGTACCGCCTGCTGCACCAGCTGCTGCTGCTGTACCTCAAGCAGTCGCGCCTCATATAGCGCAGTACCGCCTGCTGCACCAGCTGCTGCTGCTGTACCTCAAGCAGTCGCGCCTCATATAGCGCAGTACCGCCTGCTGCACCAGCTGCTGCTGCTGTACCTCAAGCAGTCGCGCCTCATATAGCGCAGTACCGCCTGCTGCACCAGCTGCTGCTGCTGTACCTCAAGCAGTCGCGCCTCATATAGCGCAGTACCGCCTGCTGCACCAGCTGCTGCTGCTGTACCTCAAGCAGTCGCGCCTCATATAGCGCAGTACCGCCTGCTGCACCAGCTGCTGCTGCTGTACCTCAAGCAGTCGCGCCTCATATAGCGCAGTACCGCCTGCTGCACCAGCTGCTGCTGCTGTACCTCAAGCAGTCGCGCCTCATATAGCGCAGTACCGCCTGCTGCACCAGCTGCTGCTGCTGTACCTCAAGCAGTCGCGCCTCATATAGCCTACAGGCTAGGCACTGGGAGGGTCTTGAGAAGACTGGGGCTTCATGAACTGTGACTCGACTACTGCTATGTGACCCCATAAGAACAAGCTGCGGGTCAATTACCGTATTTTATGCAGTGCTGCTTAGTTGCGTTTACGTCTTAACCTCTAAATCCGTATTACCGTAATGCACGAAAACCAAAGGATTCGCAAAGTTTTTAACGCTTAAACGTGTCGTGTAGATTTTCCTGTCATTACGGTATACGGATTTAGAAGTTAAGACGCAAACGCAATTAAGCAGCACTGCATAAAATTACGGTCATTGACCCGCTGGATCCGCCCTTGCTGGGTGACTACTTGTAACTCCAGGCCAATAACATGTTGGACGTTTCATATAGATTTTATGCATGTTGTTATTGTATTTACAATCATAGTCACTGCCATCTTTACGTTAATGCTCAATTGGAACTTAACTATGTTATTAACTCGTTTTAGTCAATGCATGACTTGTAAGTTATTGGTACTACCTGTGGTGTACAATAAGCAGAGTTTGAAAAACTCATTACCACTGAAATGCTATATTTAAGGTTACAAAGTATGTATTAAGTAAGTATTAATATTGTTAGTAAGACGACGTGCCTTAATACTAGAGATTATTTACGATCTGATATTGTGTGCCTAAATTATTATTTATAGTATTATTTTGTGTATTTTGATAACATTTCACCGAGTGCTATATTTACGATAGTTTTTTATCAATTTGTATATTTTTGTAGAGCGCATATTATACATAGGAAAACATGAAAACAAATATTTTGTAAGTTTCTCATTATTTTTATATAAATAAGATGAAATGTGTTCATAGATCTTGTATGTTTTGGTGTATATTATCTAGTCCGAGGGCAGCCCCGTTATATTGTTTATGTACATTTTGATATACATATACCTAACACAAGTTTGTTAGCACCTGTATGGTTTTTTGATGTGTTTTCAGTATTGTCATTAATTTCTATAATATACACTCATGTTTTGAATAAATTAATAAAGCCTGATTGATTTTTACAAAAGAACTTTTCAATGAAACACCAAATGGTCCAATCTAGCAATTGTATTTCGGTAAAAAATTATAATTATAGTATAACCTATAGCTTATGACTAGGGAAGGGTTACGGCGGCGGATAGTAGGGGCGTGGCGGCGGCGGGGGGGCGTGGCGGGGGCGGCCCGTAGTAGTTGGGGGGCGGCACGTTGACGGGCGGGAAGTGCGGGGGCGGGTCTGCGTACAGCGGGGGCGGGGGCGCCAGCCGCGGCGGGGGCGGGCCGGGCGGCGGCGCGCCGTACACGCCCGGGAACGCGCCCAGGTACCCCGGGAAGCCCCCGAACCGCGGCGGAGGCTCCAGCTTGGGAGTCTCCTTCACATCCGACCCGTTCTTGAGTGGCGTCGCGACCCTAGCGGCGAGCGGCGCGGTAGGGGCGGTAGGAGACGCGGAAGCGGGCGGTGTAGTGGAGGGGGGCTTCTTGTCGTTTTTTGGAGCCTTCGGGGCTGGAGGCAGTGGCGGGGAGTCACTGCCCGAGGTCTGCACCGTCGTGTAGAGGTCCAGGACCTGCACAAAATATTAGGTCAGATTTATTTTCTATAAAGTGGGCAAACTAATGATCATATTAGCAAAAACATGGTGCTCTTATATAGCATATGAACCCAGAAGGTGACATTTAATCTGAAATACTGTAAATGATGATGCTGAAACTTCTTATTACCTTTTTTTCTTCTTCTTTATTTCTTCTTATAACCTATATTACTGCAAAGTTTCATTCAAATCCATCCAGTAGTTTTTACGTGAAAGAGTAACAAACATCCATCCATCCATCCATACATCCTGACAAACTTTCACATTTATAATATTAGTAGGATACATAAATTGTAATATTACTAATTTGGGTTCCCACTGATTCCGTTTGTGTGAACAAAACTAAATATTTTAACATTGAACAATTTTGACTGATTGAACTGTGTAGACTTATAATCACCTGGTGGCAAATATCTTCTAGTAGATCAGTGGTGATGTCTTCCACAAACATGTCCCACCAGGCGGTGTGCTTGGGAAGACGTCCGTTCCAGTCTACAACCTCAAACTTGGACAGCTTCCCCGCTAGGAACATGAGTGCCACAGCAATCACCTCCGGCTCCCATTTCAGGCACAATGTGGTGCAAAGGCTATCAAAAGAATATTATATAGTCTATGTATTTTTATTTGCTTGCTGTAATATTTTGTCCTAACAAGGATAGGCTACAGCATTAGCAGACATTACAGCAGCTCTTGCTAAACACTCATACCAAAGGGTTCTTATCTTCAGGTGTGTTCTTAGGTCTCTATAAGTATTATTTTACTTATTAAACAAACACTATGTTGAGGGACATTATAGCTATAAGGAATCTCCTCATATATGCTGGAATTTAATTCACAAAGCCATCATCATAGATAATAGCTTGATGAAGATTTCTCTTACTTTAGGCTGTAATTATAAATCATCAAGATCCATCTCTGACTTTAGTCTCATTTTAAATTCATGTACTTATTTAAATAAAAAATTGTTTGAGAGCACTCACCTGTCATTGACAAAGGTCCATGCCATCTGGACCATCCTTTGTAGCTTGGCTTTATCTCCTTTTAAACTTTTGGCATATTTTAACAAATATCCATATGGATGTTCCACCTGCAGGTCAAACTTGATGGTCTGCAGCAGTATTCTCTCTAGGGTCATCACTTCTTCTTTTGGGTCATCACCGAACGTAGCAAACTTATCGTCAGTCAGCAGCGACTTTGCAACTTTGATTATATCCTTGCACTTTTTTGGAGTCTCCTCCACTTTACCCGCCAGAAACAAACAACAGCACGCAGTTATGTACCGAGGAAAAGTTCTAAACGAGTGGAACATGTAAAACCGATGAAAATAAACTACACCAGTAGCAACCGTATTATAACCTAGGTCCATTTTTGAGCCTGTGTCAATGATAAATCGTGCACCTTCTTTCCGATAGCGGTTTTCGGTTTCGTTGGGAATTCCATCGCGAAATGATGGGGTATTTTGTAAGTCCTTTTTGTCGTAATACCAGTAAGGCATTTTTCACTAAAACTATTGAAATTATCAATAAAACAAGCAACCATAACCTACGCGACTGGTTGTTTGATGTGCCAATACTGCCAATGCCAAAGTCAGTCCAGACATGTCAGCTGTCAAACCAAGTCAACTCACATGATTGAATGAATGAACGTCAAACATTTCATTTGTCAATCAAAATGAGCGGTTTTCAAAAAAATAAAATAGTTCATACAAATTCGCTAATTAATATTTTTAATATTTTTATTTCCCCCCTTAATATTTTTATTTTCACTAGGTATTTGTTGTTATAGCGGCAAACGGCACAAATGATGTATTTCACAAATATATCATTTGTGAAATTTTCCGCTTTCTAGCTATCACGGTTTATGAGATACAGCCTGGAGGCAGACAGACAGCGGAGGCTTAGTAATAGGGTCCCGTTTTTACCCTTTGGGTACGGAACCCTAAAAGCAAAGCATTTTTTTTTTTCTCTAGCAATAAAAATCATCTATTTTTGTCTCTAACTGGCCATTTATTTAAAAAAACTAATTTTTAATCTTCGTAGTTGGTATAGATAGAGCAATACATACTAGACTACATATTCAGTGCTTTCTGTCCGCACACCTGTATGCTTAGGCGAGTTAAAAGGTTTACTCCAATAAAGATGTTAACGTCAAACGTTAAAATCTCATTGTAAAAAAAAATATTTTGTTGGATCTGCCACAGAGGCGCTGACTACATTGCAAACGGTTGATATTTAATTTACTTTCTACGCGTTAAAGTAAACTCGCACTAGGTACTACGGTAGTAGGTAGTTAGTCAACTTGTTCTCTCCCCCCCCCCCCTATGTGTACCGAAAGGACGTAAGAAGAGATTTTGATTATGAAGAATTGACCCAAAAATAAACACCCTTTGTTTCATATACTACTAGTGGCCGCCCGCGACTCCGTTCGCGTGGAAATCGGTTTCCCGTGGGAATGAGAAGTTTTCCCGCGGTAAAAAGTACCCTATGTGTTATTCTAATGTATAACCTATATTACTGCAAAGTTTCACCCGAATCCGTCCAATAGTTTTAACGTGAAAGAGTAACAAACATCCATCCATCCACTATACATCCTCACAAACTTTCACATTTATAATATTAGTAGGATATCTATACTTACTAATATTATAAAGCTGAAGAGTTTGTTTGTTTGTTTGAACGCTCTAATCTCAGGAACTTCTGGTTCGAATTAAAAAAAAAAAATTGTGTTGAATAGACCATTTATCGAGGCAGGCTTAAGGCTATATAATATCACGCTGCAACTACTAGGAGCGAAGAAATAATGGAAAATATGAAAAATACGTGGAAAATTATTCATCCTTGAGGGCTTCCGTTGCGTGCGCTGCGAAAACGGTTCTAGATACCAAAAATATATGTATGAAAGAATTAAGGGAACTTTTTACCGCGGGAAATCTTCGCATTCCCACGGGAAACCGACTTCTACGCGAACGGAGTCGCGAGCGGCCACTAGTTTATTTATATATTTAGATAAGTAGGACTAGTGGCCGCCCGCGACTCAGTTCGTGTGGAAGTCGATTTACCGTGGGAATGAGATGTTTTCCCGCAGTAGAAAGTACCCTACGTGTTATTCTGATTTATAACCTATATTACTGTAAAGTTTCATCCAAATCTGTCCAGTGACAGTGAAAGAGTAACAAACATCCATCCATACATAATCACAAACTTTAACGTTTATAATATTGGTAGAATTGCTGAGTGTGTGAGGGCAATATTTTAAATAGGTTAAGATTATGTTAATAAATAATGACGTTTTCTCAATTTTCATCTACAGTCCACTATTTAGCGCCAGCGATATTAAAAAACTATATTTTTGTTTAAAATTAACAAGTTATCTTTCAAAATAATCATGGTTTAACTATCATTCGTACCTACTATCAGAGCCGTGGCCCTTATCTCCATTGCTAATGTTTCGTTTTATAAACATTTGTGACGAATATATAAATTTTTAATGAGTTTGCGTCAGTTAAGGCCAGCATGGCGCTAAAGTCAGCCGTTAGTTTCGTGCGGTCGTCCGCGCTCCGGCAAACGAATAGAGTAAGTTCTATCACTTTCATTTACTCAAAGTTCATGACGTAAACCATGTCTCAGTGTATGCTGAAATATATTTGATTCAATAAATAATCATATATTACATTTTTTTGATTAAATTTACTTATAACCAACATTCTTCAAACTAAATAATAGCTATACGAATGTAAACAAGTTTTGTCACCATGATGAGTAAATATGATAAGCGACTTCATTAAATAAAACATGAACGTGTCATTATCTTCTGAAATACGTACCGCCTAAATAAATTTCATGTTTTTAAGCTTCTTACTACGAATTCGGCGCCGGAATTGCAACAAAATGGGGACACAAAAATGGCCCACTTTCCCGGAGTTAGGGCTCCCTACGTGAATAAAATAAAGTTCTTGGACGAGAGCAGCTACGACCCCATACCTATTTACCGTGTGATGGACAGTAATGGGAGAGTTATTGATAAAAACGAGGATCCCAATCTGGATAAGGACACCTTGTTAAATATGTACAAAACTATGGTGCAACTTAGCAACATGGACAAAATATTATATGAATCACAAAGGTATCTATAGACTCTTTACCATACTTCTTTATTTTGTCAGCTGGTAGGCCTTTCATAGCTTTCTTTTTTTATAAATATTGAAAACTTATACCGTAAATAAAGCGAGCTATTTTAATTTTGAGTATCGTCTTTGTTATACTAGCCCTGTTTTTAAACCAATAATTTGTAGACAGGGTCGTATATCATTCTACATGACCAACTATGGGGAAGAAGGCATCCATGTGGGTAGTGCTTCTGCCCTTAGTCCACAAGATATTGTATTTGCACAGTACAGAGAGGTAAGAATATAAAACTCAAAATTGAACGGACACAAACGTGATACTTTTTTTTTGCTTACCATTAATAAAGTACCTACCTACTTAGTCAAATTTAAATGATAAAAAAGCCAATACGAAATGCTAGTAAATATACGATTTCTAAAACTACCATTAAGTAAATGTTTAATCAGGTGGGAGTTCTACTGTACCGCGGCATGACAGTGACTGAACTAGTGAATCAATGCTACGGCAACCATGAAGACCCTGGCAAGGGCAGGCAGATGCCTGTCCACTACGGAAGCAAACAGAGGAATATCGTTACTCTTTCCAGTCCTCTCGGTTCGTTATTAACTTTAATATATTTCTACATATTATTCTGATCAAAATTGAAATACTTAGCATTTTTAAATTAATTATGTTTTTTTTGGCTTTTTTTTTAATTATCGAACACTTGATGATAATTTTAGCAATTGATTTCAGCAACACAGATGCCACAAGCGGTGGGTGCTGCGTACGCGCTGAAGCGGGTCCCCGGCAACGATCGCTGCGTGTTCTGCTACTTCGGCGAGGGGGCCGCCTCCGAGGGCGACGCCCACGCCGCTTTCAACTTCGCTGCCACTCTCGAGTGCCCAATTGTATTCTTATGGTAAGTTGGCAAAATTTAAGCACCTGAATTTGACCCGATTTAAATACCAATTTTACACCGAATTTTATACTAATAATATTTTAAAAATTGCAATCTTATTTCAAGTTTCTAAATCTTAGTGGGTAATTAAAGTTATCTTAGTGGGTACCTACCTGTCTTAACATTCGACTCAACCCAGCTGAAATCTCTGGTCCAACTGCAATCAATTTCAAAAATGTAATTATTAGGACTCGCTCAGTAACTAACCGTGGTGTGTGTTGTGCGGTGTCAGTAGAAACAACGGGTACGCGATCTCGACGCCGACGGCGCAGCAATACCGCGGCGACGGCGTGGCGGCGCGCGGGCCGGCGCTGGCGCTGCGGAGCCTGCGCGTGGACGGCACCGACGCGCTGGCCGTGCACCGCGCCGCCGCCGCCGCGCGCCGCCAAGCCGTGGCCGCCCGCCGCCCCGTGCTGCTGGAGGCCGTCAGCTACAGGTGCGTACCTCCCCGCGCCGCCCCGTGCTGCTGGAGGCCGTCAGCTACAGGTGCGTACCTCCCCGCGCCGCCCCGTGCTGCTGGAGGCCGTCAGCTACAGGTGCGTACCTCCCCGCGCCGCCCCGTGCTGCTGGAGGCCGTCAGCTACAGGTGCGTACCTCCCCGCGCCGCCCCGTGCTGCTGGAGGCCGTCAGCTACAGGTGCGTACCTCCCCGCGCCGCCCCGTGCTGCTGGAGGCCGTCAGCTACAGGTGCGTACCTCCCCGCGCCGCCCCGTGCTGCTGGAGGCCGTCAGCTACAGGTGCGTACCTCCCCGCGCCGCCCCGTGCTGCTGGAGGCCGTCAGCTACAGGTGCGTACCTCCCCGCGCCGCCCCGTGCTGCTGGAGGCCGTCAGCTACAGGTGCGTACCTCCCCGCGCCCCCCGCCGTGGCCGCCCGCCGCCCCGTGCTGCTGGAGGCCGTCAGCTACAGGTGCGTACCTCCCCGCGCCCCCCCGCCGTGGCCGGGTATGTACCAAGTAGATCAAATGGCAAGGGATGCTGAATGGATTCACGGGGTATACCTAAAGACTAGGTGCACTAGCCAAGTACCGCACTGCAGCACACACAACACCACACACATCATAGGAACGGCTGGCTATCCAAATAAGCGCTTGATGCTGGGTATTTAAAGGCTACACTTTACGGAGTGCGTCGCACGGTTTGTGGAACCGTACCTTAAAACATCTCTCTGCAGGCCTATTGCCTATCTTTGCCAGTGACGATGACTATCAAGCTTTGGTTGTACACCGAACTTTGATGACAACTGAGAATTTTATTACATTGGTATTGCGTAACACAATCGGTGGATATCAAGTTACGGTGATTAACGTGTTCGGGACAGTGCTCTTCAAAAAGCCACTTCACATCTCTATTTTTTATCGACTATTATACGGTTAGGTAGAGAAATCCCATTTGAGCGTTATAATGCTTTGACGTTATTAACATTTTGTTTTATGAGGTTTATACGCTTGACAATTGTCGTGGTCCTTTAATCGAATACGTGAAAACGTTGGTAAGCGTGCAAATGCGTGGACCAAAAAAGATTTCATTACTCACAAACGTTAGCACTGATATCAATTTGGACCGGTATTATGTGCACTGTTCGTACAGTTACATGTTGACATGTTGACAGCTGGCGTAGTGTATGGAAACCTTTGTTTGAGACGATTGTTTTCTTGATTTTTGCGCCTTTATTTGTTTTGTTGGTTGTTTGTCACAGTAATTGACATATTCACTTTAATGAATGTCTTTATAGAAGACAGTGAAGATTCAGAGTCATCTTCAAGCGAAGAAGAGGAAATTCTGGGTATTGTGCTAACAATGCAATCACAAAGGATCACCAGAAAGAGACATCCCAGGCTATTCGGCAGAAACGTTTAAGACGCACTTTAGGTGTGAATAACTAAATTTTTTCATCCTTACTTTAAGCACTTCTATATGTCTATGTAATTACTTGCTGTGAATTTAATTATAAGAAATAACTGAAACAGTATTATTTTTATTAAATTCTTTATTTTAAGAACCTAATGTTTCATTAAATAATCCTGCATCCATTACATAAAGTAAGTACAAGAAATTAAATTAAGTAGGTATAACAAAAACTAACAAGATTAATCTAACATGATAATTTTTTGGAGATCTTATTAACTATAAATCACAGATACTTAAAGACAGCTATTAAAAGAGTCAACATATTTATAACTTAAAGTTATCTTAGTAAATATTGAATTCTATACATTTTGAGATAAAGCTAAAAACATTTTTTTATAATTAAGTCCACCAATTAAATAATATTAACTTATAAAATGCACATTTTAAAATCTTTTCTTATTTTTATTAGAAAACAGACTAACAACCCGAATAAAAGTAAAAAAAACTTAGATTATAAACATTTGGAGATCAAATAGTAAAACAGGAGATCAGAATTAACATTAATTTACAAATAGAGGAATCACATATATCACATTCTATTTAAAAAATCTTTTACACAGACAGTTTTTCTTTATGGTGTTTTTCCTTAATTTCTAACATTTTATTAAACCCTTCTTGGCGTTTTTTTTGTTTATCATTTATGAGTGTAACAATTTTTTCAAGCTCAGAAACGTTTTTTTTTGCTGGGTCTTGAATTTTCGTTTTCTTCAATGTATTGTTGGGATGTTGAAGGGAATGGCCCCCTCTCAGAAGCCACAGCTTGTACCACTAAAGAGTTCATGCATTCTCTACAAAAAAACAAAATAATAATAGTTTTAGTTTAGAAAAAAAAAATGGTAACTTAACAAGCAATCACACCTTTACCAAGTGTCTGTATGAGACATCATACAAATTAATGCATTTCAATTTTATAACAGACCATACTAACATCTGTGCCTATCAAATAGAATGTATATAGTCGTTTATATATTTACATTCCACTAAATCTTTAATAGCTCTAGTTTAGTGCTAGTTGTCAGTTACCTAGACTAACAGTATCTAAGTGCATATTCATTTAATACAAATTTTCAAAAAGCGAAAGTCCTCTCTAATTCATAATCACATTGCAAAATATACCTAATTTAGCTTAGTATACACTAGAAGCAAACATACCTCAAAAAATGGCCATTATGGTCCAATATCTTTTTATAGGTCCTTTTTAGTCCATTTAGTTTGCTCTGGCATTGAAGTCCGGTGAAATTAAAAGATGTGTTTGTTGAATTCATTGTTTGTGCAATTTCTTCCCAAACCTTCTTGTGTCGCTTTTGAGAAAAAATCTCAGTTTGCTCTTCATATAGTGACAAAAGCAACAAGACTGCCGCATTCGTCCAGATGAATGAAGACAGACTTACTGCAAACAAATATGTATTTATAAACTTTTTTATTAGCTATGAACTTCTCAAAATCTTCACGATCAGACCAATCTATGTTATGTCATTCTGGAAAAATTCAGGAGTCTTACAACTACTATCTTCTTGCTCGTATTTGGCTGCAATGTTTCGTAACTCTCAGACTCAGTATGATGTTCAGCTTCTTGTTGTTGTGAACTTCTGAATTTGTAAACTAATTGTTGTAAGTATGCTGAATCTGAAAATATATTAATAAGAAACAGCTTTATAAAAATAGATTAAAGACGATCAGCACAACTGTGATGTGGTACAAAATATTTATAGAAAGTGAGTTTTACCAACCTCTGGTAGCTCGGTCGTATTTTTCTGGTGTCAAGCTAAGTTTTATCGTCCCTCCTGTATCGTCGCAAGACACTTCTGTGTTGATTAGCGACATTGTGTATTAAATGTTTAAAGAAAATAACCCAGACAAAATAAAAACAAAACACCGTATGAATGAAGGTTGATATTTTTTTCCAACAACATTGACAATTTGACATATTTCACATTAACTGACATTCATCTGACATTGCTGCACACAGTGCACTACCTATCTTTTGTTTGCACTGTGAGCACAGAACGGTGACGTCACTAATGACGTCAGATTGCTCAGAGTATGCAAACGTTCGTATTAATGGACCGACCGTGTGCACGCAAATAGTGCAGAAAGCGCGCTGACAGCAATTTCGGACCAGTATAAATGACGTACTTCAAATGTTGTTGTTTGTGGCGCGGGTAATTTCCTTCAGTATTCTTTATTGTTTTCGAATGTTGTGTTAGTGAAACAAAGTTTTCAAATAGTGATTATAGACTTTTAGTACTCACTTAGTTTTTGTGTTAATTGCAAAAATGTAAGTAGATGATGTTTATTTTATATTACATATTTTACCCACGTAGCTACAAATTCAAAGAAAGGCAATTAATATGCTGTTTAATATCTATTTAAGATGCCTGCACGAAGAGTATCGGAGAGGCAAATGGAATAAATGATGGAGTTTGCGGTGTTCCACCGCCGTATAGCGTTGGGCTGCATTTAAGTGAGTTGCTAGAATCACACGAGAAGTATGGAAGTCTGTACCAGGCAGATTTATTGTTAAATGTAGTCGCAGGGGGAACAACGAAAAGGCCTGACCAATGGCGAAGAGTAAGTCCACATTAAAATAGTTTATTTAAATAAAATCAAGTTTAATCCTACTCTTCTTACTTAAGCCTTTTACATACATTTTAAAAATACAACATGAACACTAATTTTAAGTTTGTAATTAATATATATGAAAAAGGTGGCTTCCTTACAAATTTTTTGTTACCAATTTACCCTTAGTTGGCCCCATACACAAAAATGCACTCAAAAAACATAAGTGGTTAAGTGCCATAATGAGTACAAAAAAAAAGACTTTTTTTGGTTGTATGTAAGTCATCTATTTGGTTTTAATTTTATTCTGTTAATGTTTTAAAAAAAAATTCTTTTAAGTGCTGGGTTGAATAGAAGAAATGCAGCAGCAACAGATGTACGACCTAATAAGCCTAAAGAGGAGAATGTGCTGGCGATAATAGGTCATGCGGCGGTGGAAGGATTGTCTGGGGATTCACTTGCCTATTAACTTTAGTATATTTAATTGGTTTTTAATATGTATTTGGAAAAATATACATAATTATACAAAACATTGGTTTGTATAGAAATACCATCCCCATTTTATATAATAATTGTGAAAAGGTTCAGTCTTAAATCTTAAGGTATTATAGTCATCATAAATATAAACTCAATTTTATTTAGAAATGTATTTATTTTTAAACAAACTAATTTTCAATTACATACATATAACCACAGTATACATATATAGATCCTAAATTTCTTTAAAATGATTGTAAATGCCGGTAATGTACACAAAACATACCAATAAGGAGTTAAGTTCATAAACACTAACCGTAATTTAAAAAAATATGTTTAATAGTATCTTATAATCTAACAATTATGTTAAACAGGTTCATGTATGTAAGTATTGTAAGATGATTAACAATATTATCATGTTAATTATTGTAAAGACAAATTATTTAAAATAAATAAGTTAAAGAAATCAAAAACTCTTAAGTTATAACTATAAAAACCTGTAGGAACAATATTATAGTGTATTATATATTGAATTGATTGACTATAAAACCATGTTAATGAATGTAAAGACAAATTATTTTAAAATAAACAAGTTAAACAAATCAAAAACTTTTAAGTCATTACTTGAAAACATGCACAATATGAATGTATAATGAGTTGATTAACCATAAAATTACATAATTTAATCTTGCTTAACACTAGTATAAATAAGAATTAATAGAAAACAAATGCAAAAAGATATACTTAAGATAACTTCTAACTAAAGACTTCTAGCATTCCGTAGTCTGGACAAGGATACGCCTAGAGTTATCTGCGCGAAGGCGGCACTTCTGAATTCGCAAAATATATCTTCTGCGCTCTTCTTTAGCAGATGCCAACAAAGTTGAGCTATTTCTTTTGATAAAAACTCACAACAACAACAAATCACAATCAAACACTTGTGAAATACCCACTTTTTCTTCCTTAAGTTTCGGTGATAATCACTAAAAGTCTATAAAACACTGCCTTTGAGTAGTGTCTTTCAAAACAATAGTGATAATCACGGTGACTAACAATTTGATGTCCACTATGCTTACACAATCGCGATTTCAAAAGTATCGATACGAAAACTACGTTAAAAATGTGTTACGGTGACGATCACCAATTTTCGGTGCTCATGACGTCATCGCAGTTAATCACCGAGGTTAGAGAATACGAAACTTGACGTTTGACAGTTAATCGTTGTACACTATACCAAAGTGATCTTCACTATAGAGATACGGAATAGGCCTACTGATCTTTATAACCACATAAAACTTAATAAAGGCTAAAGTTGTGGAAAAGGCTGCAGTTATAAAACACCAAAAAGAGTTCTTAAATTTACAGAGTGAGCCACCATTCTACATCAGATGACAGTTCAGCCTACAGATCTAAGGATGAAATTGATACGTGGACCAAGGAAGAGAACCCTATCCAGAAATTTAAACTTTATCTCCAGCGGAAAGGTAACTACTTTGTGTTTAGCTATGTAGGACGATATTATAAAGAACCCACGTACGTATTAAAGACATCATGCTGTTACAGGTTATTGGGATGAAGAAGCTGATAAAGAATTACACAAGGAATCTCGAAAAATTGTTGTTAAAACCATGCAAGAAGCAGAAAAAAAGAAAAAACCAAACTGGAAGGAAATGCTTGAAGATGTGTACTACGAAATGCCTCCTAGGCTTCAGTAAGTCTTAAATGTTAGATACGAATCGAACCTATCCGTATCAAATCTTATCAATACCTATGATTTAATATATTAAAACTATAATAATTTTCACAGGAAACAAATGCAAGAAATGGAGACCCACTTAAATCGTTACGGAGAACATTATCCAATGAACCAATTTCAAGAAGAATAATATCTTAGTCTAATACCCATGAATCTACCTACTTACTGTTTTAATAATGAATGAATAAACGTTGCCTTTAATACTTTTATAAGTTATTTTTTACCATAATATGGTAATAAATGGGGCACATATTATGTGCTCGAGTTAAGAGAAGGTAACAAGTAGACACCTACCTACTTCTCCAAGAAAAGTTAATTGTGATAAACACATAATTAATGAGATATTATAATCCGTATCAATTGCAAATCAATGATTTGAGAAGGGATGACACCTAATTTAATACTAGGTCTGTCTTTTTTGATTGTAATAAAACGACAATACCAATATTTCATACTTAGTAAGATTCGTTTCAAAATACGACCATGAATAATTTTTTTATAAGTATTAAAGCAAACGGTGAGCGGTGATGATCACTTGAACACGCACGTCGCTCCCTTTTCTTTTTATTATATTATAACATTTTTTATTTTCGCATAATTTAAAACTCCCGTGGAAAACAAGTTTTTACTTGTTTTTTTTGGTTTTCTTTTTCCATAAAATTGCCAGTTATGAAAAATGTTTTCATCTTTGGGGTTTGACTTTGACAGTTGCGTTAAATCAGCTGATTGATTATTTATTTTCCATCTTGCTTACTTCTTACATTTTTTTTCTAAAACAGAAAAGTCTTGAATTATTAAAATAAATAATATAAAAAGAAAATCTTAAACATGTCGTTAGTAACGCGGGTGGATGTAACAGCTGTTAAATTATGTAGGGAAATTATAATAGCGGGTATGTGTATAGGTTATATCACGTTGTATCTTTTTCTAACTAGTAATTATTACTTTGGTATTTGTAGGAGTTGGCAGTTATTGTTATGTATATGATAGAGTAAGCTTAAAGTTACTTGAAAGAATACATTGTCTAAGAGGCCAGAAATGTTACGGATTTATATTATCGGAATGCCGGGAAAAAGTGCTTGTTTATGGTGGTAAGCAATTCACTGTTCTGATAATAACAAGCAGCAATGAAACCGACGAAAAAGCAGTGAAAATAACTCGATTATTTGACACTGTTGAGTGCAACGACTGGCTACATTCAGCTATCTGGTTAGATGATGTGCATGTGGCGGTGTTGACTGCTCACAATGTTGTGCAGGTGAGTGTATTTACTTCAACTTAGTTTTTTATATAATTTTAGCTTAATACAGTATAACTTATTATGTTTGTATGGTTAGAAATGGGACACATCAAGTCAATCGCTCACTTCTACTCACCCAAGTCCAAACAACCCAATCCTGTACAGTGGGCTGCTGCTTCCACTTCATCATGATGTGTTGGTGCTAGCCGGGACTGTGTTCTCTGAAGTTTTGATACACTGTTGTGGTGAAGACCACGCATTGCATACTTTGAAAGGCCATCGAGTAAGTAACAGTAAAAAAATATTCCTTTATTTTAAATTGAATGATTACTATATTTAAAGTTTATTTTAGGGCGTTATATTCTCAATAGCATGTAAACCTGAAAAAAAACTCATTGTGACAACATCTGATGATAGGTCCGTTAGAATTTGGAACATAAACTCCACTTCCCCAAAGTCATATGATGATATTGATTACTGGAAGAGCTCCATCATTACTAGCACTCATGAAGTTTATGGTCATTTAGCTAGAGTCATGAGGAGCTGTATCACAGGTGAACATATACTGTCTGTGGGTGAAGATTCTGTGCTATGTTTCTGGAATCAAGAAGGAAAGTTACTCAAACAAGTAGTCACTCACCAAAATAGTAGAATATGGGCCGTAGATGCAGATGAATGTAGTGTGGTGACAGGTGGAGGCGACTGTGGACTCATTGTGCATCCACTCACTGTAGCAGAATATAAACCAAATCAGCAAACTATACAGGTTGAAAAACCAAAAAGAGTTGTATTTACAGCTAGAAGAAATATAGTAATATTGAGTGAAGACAATATGTTGATGTATTATGATGTAGAAACAAACACACAAAACTCTGTACAGTTAAATCATGAATCTACTTACAAAAGTATCAGTGTTTCAAGTTGTAAGCAGCTGGTGGCAGTTGTAGACATGTGCGGTAACTTTGATGTGTTTGCAGAGCGAGGTAAAGACTGTGCCTGTTTGTTTAGAATACTCAACACTAAACTTAATTTTGGTAATATTTTATCTATGTTATGGGCTGGAAACAGGCATGTGGTGTTTTGTAGTGGGAATGGTGCAATCACAGTAATAGCTGCTGATAGCTCCGGTACTGATGTATATGCTGAATTTGAGCTTCCTCCTTGTAAAGAAAGGTGGCTTACTGCAGCAGCGATCGACCATGCAACTAGACTCTTAATACTTGGTGATAGATGTGGGAACATTCATGTTTATAAAAAAGAACAAAGGCAACCAATTAAGACATTTAGCAAAGTGCATGGCAGGTACGGACCTACAACAATAACAATCAAAGGCAATAAAATAACTAGCACAGGAAGAAATGGCGCAATCAAATATTTTACTATTAACAATAACTGTGAGGTGGAATTCATGAATACTAAGGAAGTTGATATTCAGTGGGTCGAAAAATTCTTAGACAAGAATGAGAGGGTTATTTGTGGTTTCCAAGAAAGAGATTTTGTTGTTTTTGACATTGTTAATAATACGAAACTGATAGAAGTGTCATGCGGTGGTGGACATAGATCCTGGGACGCTGTTAGATATGTCGATAAGATAAATGGTCACTTTGAAGAGATTGTTAATTTCATGTATCTAAAGGCTTCCGAGTTGCACATTAAAGTATTTGAACTAAGTAAAATTGCAGCAAAAAGTATCGTCAATGGATCCCATGCCAAAGAAATCAATTGTTTGAACAGTTTCAATTCACCTTTTGATAAAAATGTACATTACTATATTTCTGGTGGTGAAGATACTACTCTCAGAATCTCTAGCATTGGTTCTGAATTATATTTTCAAGATTTACATATCTGTAAGCAGCTCTCAAATATAAGAGCTTTAAAAACGTTATCTATTGATAATAATAAAGTATTAATAGTCTCCGCTGGAGGTCGAGCACAAGTCTGTGTTAGATTGTTGCAGTTTTATCGACGAGAAAATGAAACTGAAGTAAGAATAGATGATATTGTCAATTACTTGATCAAAGGCACTGATAAACAAAGAAAGGGATTCAAAAAATGGACTGAAACCAATGTGGACTTTGATCCTGAAACTAGAATAATGAGTCTTGATGTTAAACGAGAAAATGATCATTATTTGATATTTGCCGGTTGTTCCGCCGCTTATCTGCGAATTTTTAAGTTAGATGTTAATTTAAAAAATGCAGCACTTCAACCTCTTTTAGAGTACAAAGTTTATAAAACATGTATACTCAAAACTAGTATTATTCAATATGAAAATAAAGTATTCCTAGTAACATGTAGCACCAGAGGACAAGTTTCTTTGTTTGACGTATCAAATGAAGCTTCGATAGAGAATATTGAGCCTCTGTTTGTTACTAATACTAACAAATCTGGCATTAATAGCTTTTCGTGGCAACTAACTTCGGACCAGAACCTTCTCATCGCTACAGGAGGAGACGACAATGCTGTGCATTTAAAACTTTTAAAAATATCAAAAGAAGAAGGTTCTTTCCAAGTTCTTGATAGTTGGAGCACGGATAAATATCACTGTTCACAAATAACAGGACTGATTTTACTGGAGGGGCATCTGATCACGTCATCAATCGACCAGAGAGTGACGTTATGTAAATTGCAGACTAGTGATGAAGAGATCAGAGTCGAGTACATTACTCAGACGTACAGCGACGTCGCCGATATCCAGGGCATGGAGCTCATAGAGGAAGACAGGTATGTTAATAATTATACACCACACGGATACCGAATATTTCAATATAACGTGTTGTATAATATTAG
The DNA here is from genome assembly GCA_916618145.1 of Emmelina monodactyla. Taxonomy (NCBI): domain Eukaryota; kingdom Metazoa; phylum Arthropoda; class Insecta; order Lepidoptera; family Pterophoridae; genus Emmelina; species Emmelina monodactyla. The sequence goes on from OU745311.1 coordinate 10,169,946, forward strand.
TTATTGATGTTGCAGCAATTTTGTGAAGATCTGCGTATTTGGCATGGGCATGGAGGTGCTGCAAATGCGCAAGAGTGCACCCGAAGGTTAACTCAAGAGCGGTGGTTGGTAGGCGTTCAGCAAGCGGACTCGTCCACTTTTTGAAGGTAACGTCTATCATATTTTTATGCGAAAAACTTTTTTTTAATTCATTTGCTAAAAACGAAAATCAAATTTTGAAAACTTTAGTTATCTTAGATGGGAGCGAAAACAAGGCTCAATAAACATGTTATTCATTTAACTATACCACTTTACTTGAAGCACTTATCTCAAATTGTTAGTTGTTTTATTATTGTTGTGATAGTATTATCTTGTTGTTGACTTCGTTGTGTTAATATGATTATTAGACAAAATTTACTTCATCCATGCTTATCAAGATTATTATTTAAGCATTTCCTCTGAAGGCGGGTAATTATGGGATTAATTGCGATAAAAATGCGTGTTCGTGTACTTTTGATTTAGTTAAGATCTTCTTTTTTTTTTTTTTTTTTTTTTTTTTTTTTTTTTTTATTTTTCTCATTGTACAGACAAAAATAGACATGAGGCAAACCCCAGAAAGTAATACAATATACTTGTGTTAGGGTTGACTCGCTTCTCCCACATGGATAGCTTTAACGAGAACTAAAGTAAAGCATGCATACTTTTCCAGTAAAAAGTAGATAAAATATTAATAATAATAATAATTTAATAATAACATTTCATATTAATTTGATTTTGCGTGTATTTGTGTATAGTGTGAGTGTTTAAGTGTGAGTGTGTGTTTATGTGTGTAAGTGAGTTAGTGTTTTTTTTTTTTTTTTTTGTAAAACCTTAATAAAAATTGTATATTAATTCATTACACCATTATTGTAAATATATTTAAATTTATGTTCTTCTTTTTATGAAATTCTGGTTAGGATGCATTCAATGTCATCATATGTTTGTGTTTTTAACCACTTAGTCACTGCCTGTTTGCAATCATACATATTCATTGGGTAAATGTCAATTTTGCTGTTTATCTTATTATATACAAAAGCTGACTGGGTTGTGAACTGTCGTTCTGCGAAAGCTAAGCGGACCGATCGAGTAGGAGCAACTGCATTCGTCCTTCTCTTATTGCGTTTGTTAGGATCGTAGGGTAAACTTTTATGGAACAGTAAGGTCAAGTTTAATATATAAAGTTTGCGAACTGTAAGGAGGTCACTTATTTTGTACAACTTGTCAGTAGAGTATCTGTAAGGTTTAAAGTACATTACCTTGATGAGGGACCTTTGAGCTCTTTCAAGATCTAAAAATTTTATTTTAGTTGCTCCTCCCCAAATAGAGATACAGTATGTAATAACAGACTGTGCCAAAGCAATGTATACTCTATTTAACAGCTGACTATTCATGACGTGACGTAAATTTTTAAATATCCAATTTAATTTTCTTATTCGTCCCATAATTAGGTCAATATGAGCGTGCCAAGACAGCCTCTGATCTATAAGAATACCAAGATATTTAGTATTTTCAACTTTTTGTAATGGAGGACAGTCGCAGGCAACAATTTTAGACTTTGAGCAATTATGAATTCTTATGCGGAAGTCATTTTTGGGTTGCGATGCACAGCTAGGAGTGAAACAGATGTAGTAGGTTTTAGCAGTATTTAGTGTAAGTAGATTAGAATCGAGCCAAACAGCTACCTTAGCTAGACCTTCCTCTGCTAGAGCTCTAACCACATTCCACGACTTCCCAGAAAAAACTACAGCCGTGTCATCCGCATAAGAAATCATACGCCCGCAGTTGATGCGCAGATTACATAAATCGTTGATATATATCAAAAATAGTGTCGGGCCGAGAACACTTCCCTGAGGAACGCCAAAGGTAACCGTTTGCTCATCACTGACACATTTTTCTACCTTTAGCTGTTGCTTTCTGTTATTGAGATAACTTTCAAATAGTTTTAGAGCAGTACCCCTAACTCCAAGTTTTTCTAACCGGTGCACAAGTTGGGTAACAGAGACTGTGTCGAAGGCTTTTTTTAGGTCTAAGAAAACGGTAATACATTTAAGTCCCTTATCGACTTCATTAGTCACCGTAGTCGTTAAGTCTTTAACGGCATCCTGAGTTGATAAACCTTTTCGAAAACCGTATTGAGATTTAGACAGTAAATTATAATTATTCAAGTAATTTTCTAATCTATTGTTTAAAAGTTTTTCAATAATTTTAGATATTGCCGTTAGGACTGAAATTGGCCTGTAATTATTGATGTCTTTTCTGTCACCTCCCTTGTGCACCGGTGTGATAACAGATCTTTTTAGAGCATCAGGAAATACCCCGGTCTCAAAACACAAATTTGCTAATTTACATACCAAAGGAACTAAAACATCTCTAGAACCTTTTAAAAACTTTGTTGTTATTCCATCCCACCCAGGAGCACTATTAGTAGTTAATCCTAAGAGTATTCTATCAACTTCCGCGCAATCAGTGTTCTGGAGAACCAGAGAAGACACTTGTTGCCCCGAATTAGATACTTCCGAGATTTGTGTCACTGGTTCACGTAATCTTATAGAATTTGCTAAATTAGAGCCAATTTTTACAAAAAATTCATTGGCCAGATTCAGAGAGTCTATTGGGGTTGACGAAAGTTTAAGCAGGATAGTGTTTGCTGTTTTAGGAGGCCTAAACTGGGTAATCTCGTTAATAGTCGACCATAATTTTCGAGGATTATTTGTATTTTCATGTATTAATTTACTAGTATGTTGTCTTTTTAACTTTTTTATTAAATTTGTGCAGTAATTTCTATATCTTTTGTAACTTAATTCTAAAATTTTGTTAAACGGATCGTTTTTCAACTTTATTTGCATGTTATTTCTAAACTTAATGCATCTTAGCACACCATTACTCATCCAAGGTTTTAAGAGACGCTTGCTACTTGAAATTGTCTTAATTTCAGTGTTACGCTTAATGACATTTTGCACAAGGTCAATCAGAGAATCTGCAAAAAGGTTAGGGTCCATCATTGTATCAAACATTTGAAGTTCTGATGCTTTCAGTGCATTGTATGCACTTTCGTAATTTATTTTTGATTTTGTCCTCACTGTGTTCTTTGTTTGGCCTAAATGTTTTACATTCAGAAGGACAGAGTAATGATCAGAGACTGAAGTTTTTAAGACAGCTATAAATATTGACGAAGAGCTCCTATCGACTTTAAGCATAGCATGGTCTAAGCAATTATCGCCTCTAGTTGGGATAGTGTGACCCGAAAGTAAACCATGAAGCGATAATGCAGTTAAATAATTAAGTCTGTTATTTCGATCATTCGGTCTTTCCTCTGGCCTTGCTATTAAATTAATATTAATATCACCTACTATAAAAATGTTTTTGTGGGTTTTAATAGAATCCAAATGCGAAGCTAACGAGTTTATAAAAACATCCGCATTAATGTTAGATGGCGAACGGTAAATTCCTAGTACTGTGAATTTAGAAGTAATAATCTGAATCGCCGATGCCTGAGATATATTAATTTCAGATACTTGAACACGGTGTGTGTCTTTTATGTAAACAACGACCCCATCGTTTTGATTTAATTGGTTAGTTGTATAATGAGAATGGTAATGAGTGATTGATGGTATCGGCTTCTCTCTACTTAATCTGCACTCCGTCAATACTATCATGTCCACATCAAATTTCAACTGCGTTAGAGTTAGTAGTAGGTCATCCATATTTTTATAGACACTTCGGATATTTTGTGTAAAGATGGTGAAGTTTAGATTAGTGATCGATGTATGTGTGGGGAGTTCCTCCATTGAACATGCAACAGAATTTGCTATACCCATAGAGTCCAAGTCTTGCAGGGTTGTAAGACTACAAGCCATTGCGAAGCAAATAATCGAAGGTCAAACATCGCAAGTAGTTAAAATGTTTATATAGAGATGTAGTGAAGCATTTAGCTAAAAGAGAATGATGGCAATAACCGCAGTACAAAGGAGTATTTAGGTATCTTAGAACAAAAAATGTGTGTGTGATTGCTGAGTGTGAGTGTGTATGTGTATAAATAGTGTAAAGTGTTAAGTGTTTGTAGTACATTTTTCTTTTAAAGTTATTTATGATGTTTGAGTTAGTTAAGTTTTTTATATTATCATGCAGTTTAAGAACAAGTTTAAAATAGGGCAAAGTGAAATCGAAGTTCAAACAAAATAGTCATGCATTTTGTAAGAGGTGATGTACTTGGGATTCGTTATTAATTTGAATAACTTTAGAGTTTTCATCCTTTCTTACAAAAACTTTGCCAAAAGACGTCCAACAAAATTTATATTTTTTAGTTTTTGAGAGGTCTCTCGCCAAAAAATATAGTCGAGCTCCCTTTGCAGTCAGCTGCTCTGACGCGAAGACCGGTGTTTCCTCTTTGATTTTTATTCCTAAATGCTTAGCTCTTAGTTTCTCACTATGTTTTACATTGAAATGTTTCACTTTCCTAAGTATTTCATTTTTCATTATGGTTGAACCAAAATCAACGATGATAGGGGTATTTGTTGTGCCTTCTTTACGCGATTTGATCCTAAAGACATCCTTGATATCTCTAGATTCAATTGGGTGGTTAATGTTTTTTGACAAGCATGTTACCATAGAAATTAGGTCATCTCTAGTTTCTTGAACTTTCTTTGGTGCGTTTTTTATTTCTATACAGGTCTTTATATTTGATCTTTGGATGTCCTCTATTTTGCTTTCAAGAATGTCTATATATTCTCTGTCTTTCTTGGCCTTCATTTCAAGTGTCTCAATCTTTTTGCGGAACTCCTGATTTTGGTTAGTTAAAAGCTCGATACTGACTTCAATATTAGAATTTGTTTGTGTAATTTGTCTAAGGTTTTCAGTTATACACTTCAATTCATTTTGACGACTATCAGTGAACGATTTAAGGATGTCTTTAATTTCATCTTTAAAAACGCAGAACTGTTCCGGCAAATCATCTTCTCTCATTCTTTTTCGTAATAACGTAAACTTCGGGGTACTTTCGTCACCAATTTCACCTAAATTTGAGGTTGACAGAGATTTGTTCATACTCATGGTTACCAGGATATAATGAAATGTGTAGAGCTCAACTTCAAAAATTTGAGAGAATCCATCAATCAATCAATCACTTCAGGTAACTCAATCACAAACGGTACCAGGAGAATATGACGTCAAGTAGGCAGCTCGAAACTTAGTTTTTTTTTTTTTTTTTTTTTTTTATACTGGCTTTAGAAATTTTAATCCAAATTCTGGGTTCAAATATTGATCATACCAGGATATAATGATCGGACGTAGTATTCAATTTCTCAATACTTCAATAAAAAATACGGTTCACAATTATTTAAAAATCTCCCAACTCGAAGCTGCAAAGTACCAGGGCGACATAAACTTACGGTGGCATTCAGGACGCGCTGTCGACGCGCTGCATCCGTTACGCACACAGATGCGTAGATTACCGCGCAGTATTCTTGCCGTCTCGTTCTTTCGTCGCTGTGTAAGCTTGACCACAGTTTACGCACACATCGAAACGCACTTGAGGGCGTGGATAACAGTAGTGGCGATCAACTTCCTACGGGTTTCTGCACTCCTAATTTTAACATTGATTTAATTTTCAATATTTTTATTTAAATATAAAAACTTTGTCAGACGTAGTTTTAGGGCACAACTACTCGATGGCGAGGTCCGAGGGAGAAGGAAAGAAGGTGTTTTATTAGTTTCATTTTGTTGTGTGAATCATTATTTTTAGAAAAATAAGCAATGTTATCTTGAAATGCCCTAAAAAAATTTGCTGTGCGCCAAAAATGATTATTAAGTTTAATTTAATCATTGAATTGTTTATTTAATATTTTATCTAAATAAGGAAATAAATGATATTATAAACTAGAATATACTTAGATCTTTTAAATTACGCAACAGAATTTGGTGATATTTTTAATAGATAGATTAAAGAAGGAAGGTTTACATGTATAAAACTAGTGGCCGTGGAAGTTGGTTTTCTTGTTAATGAGAAGTTTTCCCGCATTCATTAAATAGTGGAGAAATACTATTCTACCGTTTTGTCGGACAATTTGATGAAATTAACTGTCAAACTTGGCAGTTCAACTAGTCGACGAAGCAAGCTTCGCACCCGTTAACTTTGGAGTAAAACTCCTTGTCCTGTACTATGTTATTATATATCCTCTTGAATCACTTCATCTATTAAAAAAAACCGCATTAAAATCCATTGCGTAGTTTTAAAGATTTGACCATACATAGGGACAGCGGGTCAATTACCGTATTTTATGCAGTGCTGCTTAGTTGCGTTTACGTCTTAACCTCTAAATCCGTTAACCGTAATGACACGAAAACCAAAGGATTCACAAAGTTTTTAACGCTTAAACGTAACGTGTAGGTTTTCCTGTCATTACGGTAATACGGATTTAGAGGTTTAGACGTACACGCAATTAAGCAGCACTGCATAAAATTACGGTAATTGACCCGCAGGGCAAGCGACTTTGTTTTATTTATATTATGCAGTGATGAAATACCTAAAGATCTATGTTTGTTTGGATAGTCTGACTTTGCCTTTACAGCAAAACTTCTCGGAGACGTGTGTCAAAAATAATTTTTTGTTATGACTTTTATTTGTTACTATAGTTTACTTTTATTTGTTGTTTAGTTGGTTTACATATTTTATGTAATAGACAAAAAATCGGTAAGCGTTGTGTAGTAACAAGTTTCGTTATTATGTGCTTAGTTGATATTGAGTTTCTCCAGTTATGACAAACTAGTGGCCGCTCGCGACTCCGTTCGCGTAGAAGTCGGTTTCCCGTGGGAATGCGAAGTTTTCCCGCGGTAAAAAGTTCCCTTAATTCTTTCATACATATATTTTTGGTATCTAGAACCGTTTTCGCAGCGCACGCAACGGAAGCCCTCAAGGATGAATAATTTTCCCCGTTTTTTTCATATTTTCCAATATTTCTTCGCTCCTAATAGTTGCAGCGTGATGTTATATAGCCTAAAGCCTGCCTCGATAAATGGTCTATTCAACACAAAAAGAATTTTTAAATTCGAACCAGTAGTTCCTGAGATTAGCGCGTTCAAACAAACAAACAAACAAACAAACAAACAAACAAACAAACAAACTCTTCAGCTTTATAATATTATTATATTATATGACAAATTACCTATATTTTTGATTGCACGGAATTTTAAGTGTATTTTTACCCCATTTATATATGTTACGGCTAATACCCGAAGCGCGGCTACACCTAGTTTTAGCCGGTTAGAACTAGGTGTAGCCACTTTCTCTTGGTTAAACCAGAAAAAGGAGAAAAAACATCAATAGGTTAGGTTGCTAAATCACTTGCTAATCGTAAAGAGCGTGACATAAGAGAAAGTTAACGATTGGGTTATGGTTTATTACATAGTTCTTTACGTCGATGTATTTTTCAGTTTTCAACATATCATTGTGTTTAAGACCAACGTATGATCAACCTAAGTTAGTACCTACAATACTATGGAAAGGCTAAATCTATCGCTCTCACTCCCGGGTGGGGTTGGGCCCGCCCGGCATTGCATTAGAGAGCTGTAGGTCGGACTAATTTTCCCTTTATATAACTGAACCTAATCCTGGTTATCGTATGCTGAATTTGCCTGCATATTCATCTAGTATCACAGTTCATAGGAACCGCTGTTTAAGGCCTCTGTAATCTAATTAGAGGCCTCCCAGAACCATGTTGTTTGTCCTTTGTCGTTTAACATTTATCATGAGCCAAAAGCCCGCCTATTAACAATATAGAGATGTAGATTGTCGATAGTGTAGAGATGTAATGTGCCAGATACCGCGGTATCAGAGATAAGATACCGAGTAATAAACGTTTACCGATGTTGGATTGACATCGTTTCTTTTCAGTAATCGCGGCTCCGGCGCTGGTGCAGTTGATATACGCAGTGTAGCTCGAGTGCGTGTCTACCTCAACAACCTGCAGCTAATAGCAGGTACGTTACTACTCGATTGCGACATTTGTACAGAAACTGTTATCTTATGTTATTGTGATGCGGGAGGACTACCGGAATCCCCACAGGCTGTAACAAAACACCTTCTAAATCTAGGTACTTGAAATTCTAATGGACAAGTCAACCATCATCGTTATTTTTAACTTAATACTGAAAAACGGACTGGTTAGTTAAAAAAGTTTATTTACGCTTAGTTAAAGCCATACATATTAATTACCCAGGAATAATTCCGATTTTCGCTTAAATAATTAGATACTAGTCAACAGACGCAGTGCGCATACAGTGCACAAACGCGGTCTTCATAACAAATCGTTATTTATTACGTTACCAACAATTGTTCATTATAATTATATTTTCTATAGCTTTATTTTTTGATTGGTTTTCATAAGCCATTAAACCTGTAGGTCTATAATGAAACTCTTTCTTTACATCACAATAGTATATTATCATGTGGTATTGGCAGCCACCTCGCGAAGGTAAGTTAGTGTACTACGATAATATTTGAGATAACATCAACGTATTTAACAAGAGTGACGTTTACTTTGATCCCGGTACCTATATTTTATTTTCCTTCAGTTTAATTTTTTTTTTGCCAGATCTGTTGTCAAATGTTCATTCAGTATTGATGTGGTGTAAGTAAGAAAATTATTGTTATTTAAATGATATTTAATAGTCGCCTTAAATATAAAAGTGTTTACGTGTATTTTTAAATATTGCTTCCGCTTTCTTTATCTCCTATAGGTGATAAATAATTTGTCCACTTCACAAATATGTAGTTAATGCGTAAGTGTTTTGTGTTTGAATTGAAGAGGAACCTGTTACCATGTGTATAGTTTGGCAGAACCCAATTATGTTGAGTAGTGGTTGTAATGGACACCGATCTATTGATCCTATTAGCATCGCACCGCTACTTATGACGGTAGCTCCTGCTATTGATACTACGGTTTACACTGGCTCGAGACTGGAATCTCTTGGTTTCCGTGGCTATTTAAAGAACACTACGTACGTAAGTGGAAGTAGTTGTTGTATAATCAATCTTTAAGTAAATTTCTGGAAACAGCTATGGGTGTTCACTATCGTGTATCGATTGCGGTGATTATAACCTCAAATATACCTTGATGAGATAATATTTCAGATTACATTTTTTTATCTAAATACAATCATTAAACTTAATTATAAGATATTTGAAAAATAAAAATGATGAATTATAATTGTAGTCGGTGTTATACTCACCTGCCATTCTCATAAAGTAAGATACCTGCTAAAATTTATCCTTCCTTTACTTTTAACTTTGTCTTTATCATTTACTAGTGGCCGCTATGAAGTCGGTTTCCCTCGGTAAAATAGTACCCTATGTGTTATTCTGATGTATAACCTATATAACTGTAAAGTTTCATCCAAATCCGTCCAGTAGTTTTTACGTGAAAGAGAAACAAACATCCATACATCCATACATACTCACACTCTTTCACGTTTATAATATTAGTAGGATGTCTTAACTTAATGATACGTTGTATCCACTCTTTTAAGAGTATACTTCCAATCCAAAACAGATTTTGTTCACAACATTGCATTTCCAGAAGGTTGAAATTAACAGATTTTTAATATTAGATGGGACGTGCCCAGGTATTCATGTCTATGTTTTCCTATCATCATACATAACTAAAGTGGTGTGTAATTTGCAGCATGACGCCGCAGCTGGAGCAGGTGGTAGAACCGGTGTGGCTGGGCGAGGGCCCGCACTGGAGCCACGACCACCAGGCGCTGTTCTTCGTCAGCATCTTCGACCACACCATACACAAGTTCACGCCGGAGACCAACGAACACATCAAGGCTAAACTGGGTCAGTACCTGCGTGATATGAGAAATCTACTAGTTAAATAAGTATGCCGGAAAACGGAAAACATAGGTTGTGTTGTGATTGTTTGTAAAACAATTGTTAGAGAAATCGAATCTAGGAATTCATAAGATAAAGCAGTAGTCATGTGTTTGGTAAATAAAAGTGACTAAGTAAGCCGTTGTCTATACTTATAATAAATCTGTCGAGAGGTCAATTCTTTTCATGAAATATATTTTCAAAATAACTATCAGGGGGTGATTAAAGATCGCTACTGATGCTAAAAATGCAATCAGTGTGCCTGTATAATCGTTATAGAAACAAAAACTACTCGACAGATTTTAACGAAACCTGGTACAATTATTTTTATACTCCTGAGCTGGTTATAGTATACTTTTCATCCTGCTACAATCAATAGGAGCAGAGCAGTGAAGGGAAATTTTGGGAAAACGGGAGAAGTTACTCCTTTTTATAAGCTTCCGTCGCGTGTGCTACCTTAATGGTTAAAGCTACACATAAATCATGTATGGCGGAAATGTTCTCCTTAAAATTATATAAAAAATATCCCACGACAGCCTATCTTTTATGGTTAACTCACAATAACACGTGTAACTCCCGATAGCTTAGCAGTTCGAAGCTTCTGATTATATTTGTCTACCCTTAGGTTTATAACACTCTCAGTCATCCCTAATTAAAAAAGTTAACATTATTAACTATTTCATAAAAATAATCATAGAAACTCCGAAGTTATACATGTAATACGCTAATAATAATAATAAGCCATCGCGCGTGAATACTGAATTCTACTAATATTATAAACGTAAAAGTTTGTCAATATGTATAGATGTTTGTTAGTCTTTCACGTAAAAACTACTGGACGGATTTGGATGAAACTTTACGGTAATATAGGTTATTCATCAGAATAACACATAGGGTATTTTTACCGCGGGAAAACTTCTCATTTCCACGGGAAACCGACTTCCACGCGGACGGAGTCGCGGGTGGCCACTGGTTTAATAATAAAGCTCAGATTACTCCTTATCAAGTTAATCAAAAAACCAAAAACAACGAAATCAAAATTGATTTCTCCGTATGGAAATCGTTGGGTCGAGGATTTCGATATAGGTATTAGTAATGTTGGCGTTGCCGAGTATGGTAACTATCAGCACCGAAACCATATAAGAACGGCTCTATATAATAGTTCAGCTGTCGTTCTTAAGGTACAAAACTTTCAGTATTGGTAACTGTTAGTAAATCTGCTCTACAGAAGGCATGCCGACATTCATAATCCCGGTGGAGGGGCGGCTGGACGAGTTCGTGGTGGGGTTGAACCGGTCCGTGGTGGTGGTGCGGTGGGGGGCGGCGGCGGCGGGGGCGGGCTGCCCGTGCGCGGGGGCGGGGGCGGGGGCGGCGGTGGTGCGCGAGCTGGCGCGCGTGGACGACCACGCCCCCGGGAACCGGTTCAACGACGCCAAGGCCGACCCCAGGGGGCGCCTGTTTGCAGGTAATACCGACTTGACATGATTTTGGTTTTAGGCGGACGTTGATGCAAGAGGCGGTCGAAGTCCCTTTAATATCATATTTTTACTACACTCATTTACTTTACTAACAGTACTAAAAGGTAGCCAGATCTAAACCTCAATCTACGACCTTTGTAATGTGCGGGTTCAAAGATTTATTAGCCTGAAATTATGTAGTCATAGCTCAATAAAAAAAAAGTACTGAAATTTAAAAAAGTTAAATATTAATAGCTATTTGAATTAAACATAGTTTGATTATGGCAAATTCTAATTACAAATTGTAAAAAAGGTTTTGCACTCCACTCCTATAAACTACTAACTAAAACCCTTGTCCCAGGCACGATGGGGCACGAGTACGCGCCGGGCAAGTTCGACCTCAAGAAGGGGTCGTTGTACCGCATGGACGCGGCGGGGTCGATGACCCGCGTGATCTCCGACGTGGATATCTGCAACGGGCTTTGCTGGGACGAGCAGAACAAAGCGTTCTACTTCGTGGACTCGTTCGAGTACACCGTGAGGCGGTACGACTACGATATTGAGACGGGGGATATCTGTGAGTATACCGTAGGGGTCATACGGTGCGTGAAATCTTTAGTTTGTGTGTAGCTAAATTTTTACTTTAAGTGTCGTTTTCTGTGTGCGGTGCGTAGTCTTGTGCATTGTGGGTCCGCAGCCTTTCTTTGTAAATTTATATAATGATAAAGTTTTAAAAAAATATCCACACTTAAGCTTCAAAAATTTTTTTGTCTATAGCCTCATTTACACGATACCATTTTCTTGCACGTTCAATAGCAATAATTGAAAACAATAGTGGAAGCGCAATATTTGCATTTCAATAATTGTAAGCAACTGTTTACACGTGGATATTATTTATAATGTTGAACGCCATTATTGAATGCAAATCTTGAAAAGAAATAATTGCCAGCGTGTTTTGTTTACATTTATACAATAATGGTAAGGAGATTATCGCTTTCAAGAATTGTCTTGTCTAAACATCGACTTGTACGTTCCTGTTCCATTTACTGGAACGTTGCTTCAAGAATTGACCGTATTTGCTCAGACAAATATTTTCATTCAAGTTTTGGACATCTTCGGATAAAATGGCAAGTATTGAACAAGAAAATATTGTATGTATAGTTTAAACGGAGAACATTTTTGAATGCAAAACTTGCCTTTTTTTTTTTTTTTGTTCTCGCGGTGAAATGCATTTACGCACCGTACCCCCCACCGGGGTGGCGGGGGGCGTGTGTGGGACTCCCGCCTGAACAACTGACACGTCGCCCAGGGGACTACCCACTAAAACACCGCAGCGCTCCGTCTTCGCCTTTGTGGTGAAGCCGTGGGGCCCGGACCGGCGGCCCTACGCCACGACTTCACCGGCGATGGGCCCGTCTACTGCACGACGGGCCCATTTTGACCCCCCCCGCGGTGTAGGGGGGCCTGTGGGAACAACCGGGAGCGCCCCATTGTTCCCACCCGTCGATGGTGGTGGACCGTGCAATGCGGGCAGGTGGATTCCCACGTCCCCCGCCCACTGGCCACCACCAGGCTGGACTTGGGCGCGATCGCGCCTCGTCCGGCCCCTTCGACGTCTGCGGTGCGGGGGCGCGAGAGGATCGTTCTCACGCACCCGCTCCGCAGCCTCCTTCTGCGACATTACGTCCTCGCAGAAAGAGGCCACCGCGACCCAGACCGCCTCGGAGCCCAGCATGGCGTACACCAAGCCGGGCAGCGAGAGGTCCGGGCCAGCGGACGCCTGGAGGCGACGACGCGGCACATCCCAGGCCGGACATTCGGCCAGGGTGTGCCACGCTGTGTCGTCCGGCGCGCCACAGTGGTGGCACGCCGTGGATTCCTCCCTTTGAATCCGGCACAGGAAATGTCCGAAGCTGCCATGCCCGGACAAGACCTGCGCCAGACGGTAGGTGAGGTACCCATGCCTCCGGTCGATCCATCCCTCAATGACTGGACCGACGGCGTCCAGGGTCCACCGCCCGTCGTCCGCGTTGGCCATCTCCGCCGACCACCGGCGGAGCATGACCTCGCGGGCCCTTCGCCAGACGGCGACCCTCTCGTCCGGTGCTGCGGGCTCCCCCTGAGCCCGCTTGTCCGCCGTCCAGTGGTAGACGGCGGCCAGCACCTCGGCCTCGAAGTACCATGGCGGAGTGCCATGGCACATGCCGCCCCGTGTCCAACCGTGCCGTAAGCCCGCGCCATTCGCTGTGCGATGGCGCGTTGGGGCTTACGGAGCAGGGCACGGTTGAACTCCCCCAAATCGTGCGCCCACACGGGCGCACCGTAGAGGGCCATACTGCGCAGCACGCCGGCATAGAGACGCCGGCATGCCACCGCAGGGCCCCCGATATTCGGGAGGAGCCAGCTAAGGCCCCTCGCCGCCTTCACGAGGCGCTCTTGGAGCAGGCGGAAGTGCTCCGAAAACTTCCACCTGCTCGATATTGTTAGGCCCAGATATTTTATCTGGGCCCGCACCTCCACCCTACTCCCCGCCACCACGACGTGGGCGTCAGGCGGCGGCTCTCCCCGAGGCCCATGAAAATATATGGCCTCGGTTTTGTGGAGCGCCACCTTCAGACCCAGCCGCCCGATCCGACGGGCGACCAGGGTTCCCCCCACCGACGCTCGGTCGGCCGCCTCCCCGAAGTCGCGCCCCCGCGCTGTGACGAGGGTGTCATCCGCATAGCAAATGACACCCACGCCGTCGGGGAGGGCGCCCCGGAGGAGCCAGTCGTAGCCGATATCCCACAGGAGTGGTCCTAGGACCGACCCCTGCGGGACACCCGACTCCACCGGCCGCCGCCTCATGCGGCCGTCCCTGCCGACGAACAGTACCTCCCGGCCTTGGAGGTAGTCCGTCAGCAGGGCCCTCAGGTATGCAAAACTTGCCTAGTAGAGAAAGAATATGGCATGTTGTTTATACGCTGCAATTCAAGTATTGCTTCGACATAATTGTACGCTACAGGCAAGAAAATGGTATCGTGTAAATGAGGCTTTATGACGAAAGGATTTGTTTTTCGCGGTATCATTATTATCATATCAAAAAAGTAATATTTTAGTATAGAGTTAGCTGGTTATAGTGTCATTGGCCGCTAATCCTTCCCAAAATCTAAAAACCGCATGTTTTTCTCAATTTTCGACGTAAGTTACAATTCGCCGTCTTAAGTTTTACCCAATGTACTTCGTTTTGATTCAGCTATGTTGCTCATCGCTTGTATGTGTTCCAGCGAACCCCTCGACGGCGTTCGACCTGAAGGCGGCGGGGCTGGCGGGCATCGCGGACGGGATGACCATCGACACCGACGGGAACCTGTGGATCGCCAACTTCGACGGATCGCAGGTCGGCTTCAAACGAGAATACACAGAGAGCTAGCCGAGCGTATATGATCATCAGTCACTTGCCCTTTTTTACTGGAGAAAGAAGTTGTAAATGTTTCCATAGTTCTGGAGATTACCTTCCAAACTTTTACTTTATTCAGTTCATGTTCTCTTTTATCTCCTCTACCCTGTCTGATCTTAAGCAACAAAGGAAAGGAAGCTTGTATCCACCTAGTGAGACCTGGATACAGGCTGTTACTATTTCACTGTTATAAACGGCAACCCTTCCCAGGTGGTGAAGGTGGACCCCCGCTCGGGCCGCGTGCTGCAGAAGGTGCCCACCCCCGCGCTGCAGACCACCTCCGCGGCGTGGGGGGGCCCCGCGCTGGACCAGCTGTTCGTGACCAGCGCCGCCATGGACCGCGGGGCCCCGCAGCCGCCGCCCGCCGGGGGCACCTTCCGCCTCACCGGGCTCGGGGCGCGCGGGCACGCCAACCACAACGTGCGCCTACTGTAACTACTGCCCGACGAGGATATACAGACTAGCTAAATAAATATTTTTTTAAATAAACGACTTATTTTTGTTGTTTTTTGGACTTTGGAGAATAGTGGGGTTAATCATACTGATCATAATGTGTAGGTTTGTGAGGATAGGTGGCTAAATGTAGGCATGTTTTTTACCATTTATTTATTTATCTTAAATTTTTAACATTAGACTCGTAATAATTGACCCTTTATTTATTGTATTATTGATTGATTATACATACATAGAAGTGTCAGGTTTAGATACATCCTTAATTAGATAAAAAATCGCAATATCTTAACAATATACATTTAACTTAGTTCACAAATAAGTTTTTTCTGTTTAAATTTTAAAACGTCACGTTAACGATGATATGGCTACAGTAATTTCCAAATGAACATCCCGCAATATTTCTAAAGCGTCGTGCACAGTTTCATTGTTGGTCGTGCCTCGTATCTCTTGTGTTGCCTACATCCTGTAGGGCTGCCCGGGGGCGCCGCGGGCCCCCAGCCCCGTCACCACGAAGGTGGCGCCGCTGGGGGCGGGGGGCGGGGGCGCGCCGGGGGAGGGCGGCACGCACGCTGACGTCACGAACAAGCGGTCGCCCGCCCAGCAAACAGACGTTACCTGCAGGGTCGTAATAATATAAAATTTACTCAGATGAAATTACTGATTATGATAGTTATAATATAAGGGGTTTCTAGAACGTAAGGAAGTGCGAGAATTCACTAAAGATTTTTTTATATACTTACCTTAATTTTGCACCGAACCCTTATAAATTAGTAAACATCTTATACTTGAAAATACATAATAGTTTTATACAGGGTGTCCCAAAACTCGACGTCAACCCGAAACCGGGTGACAAGGCAAGTCATGCTGGTTATCAGAAAAATGTTTAAAAAAATCTAAGTCACGTGTTCTCAAAATTATTGGCATTTTAAAAAAACACGCAAAATTTCACACCCTGTGACAGTGTTTTTGCTGCTGTTGCCACAAATGTTCACTTTTGGAAACTTTTTTTTTTGATATGTAACCCTGAATAATGCTTCTCTAAACTGTTATCAACATTTCAAATCTAGCTCCTCGAGATTGCATAAAAATAGGACTTATTTCCAAGAAAAAAATTAAAAATTAAAAATGGCCTAGTTTTAACTGTCTGCATTGAAAAAAAATTGTACTACGCGAGTTTGGCAAGTTGTGACAAAAGTTGGCGCATTTAGTAAGGATTCCAAAATGGTATGACACTTGGCAAATTGTAGCTGCTATCATGAACAAAAAAAAATATTTCCATGAAAACTTTTTTTCTTACTTGGTTAAAATTGCAAAGCTTATCGTTGGTTACATTGGAGCCGCTTCCAATTTAAACACTGATTAAATTTAACTGAATTGTACATTGTACTGATGTACTCGTCTATCTTTATTGAATGAACAGATTGTTCACTTTAAATTTTTTTTTTTTAGTGTGTGCATTGGAATAAGCATTTATTGTTAAAGGTTTCAATTTTAAATAAAACAAAATTTTAATACCAATGTTTATTAATAAAATTTACAATAATTCTTAAAATGTTATAATAAGTGTTCGAAATGCCTTCCTTCGGCGGCAATACAAGCGCGACATCTTTTTAAAAAAGATCGAGCTATCTTTCTAGCGTATCGTCCATTATTTACAAATTGAGCTGCTTCAGCTATTCTCTGCCGTAATTCATGTTCACTCCCAATGGGCTTCTCGTAAACTTTTTCTTTAACAGCTCCCCAGTAAAAAAAGTCTAAAGGATTCAAGTCCGGTGAACGGGCCGGCCACGAGATTGGTCCAGCCCGCCCGATCCATCTCCCAGGAAGCTCTTCATCGAGGTACTCTCTTACGGGGCGAGCAAAGTGCGCTGGGCACCCATCTTGTTGGAACCACATTTCTCTGTAAATGCTTAGCGGCACGTCTTCTAATAAATTTGGAAGATGGTTTTGAAGAAAGTCTAAGTAAACCTCGCCAGTTAATGCATCAGGCAACTCAAAAGGACCAATTATTTTGCCATTCAAAATTCCGGTCCACATGTTAACTTTGAATCGGTACTGGGACCGATCCTGTCTCGTTAAATGAGGGTTTTCAACACGCCATTCATGCAGGTTGTGCATGTTCACGTAGCCGTCCTTTTTAAAAGTTGATTCGTCCGACCATAAAATTTTTGTTAGAAAAAGTGGGTCATCTCTGTACCTCTCCAATATCGTCCGGCAAAAATTCACCCTATTTTGGTAGTCACCGGGTAATAATGTCTGTACTCGCTGTACGTGGTATGGGTGTAGGTCATTTCTTTTTAAAATACGGTGGGCTGAACTTTTGGGCACTCCGGTGTTCGTTTCAATAGCTCTTACTGAAGTACTTGGGTCTTCTTCGACAGCCTGTAGAACTTCTTCTTCCATAGGGTTGGTGGGTCTGCCTCCACCATGCGTTTGATTTGGGAGGCGGCCTTCTGAGAAGAGCAACCGATGCACATTCGTAAACACCCGATAATCGGGGTAACGAGCAGCGTTTGGGTACCTTTCGCGGTAAAGTCTGGCAGCAGCACTGGCATTACACCTGCACTCACCATAAATAAGGTGCATATTAGCGTATTCGCGAGTGGTATACGAAGACATCTCGGCACTTGTCACACACTCACACAATAGTCCAGAGGAAAGCAAAGGTCGTCGTTAAGAGAAAACAAACAGTCCGAATCTAAATCGCAAGCAATCACAAGTCCATAAACATAGCCAAAAGTAAACAGTACGAAATCAACACAAACGAATACGAAAACAAGCGCAGTAAACGAAGGAACGTAACGTACTGACTGGTTTGTAATGTGTATCTACAATAGCGAATACCTGGCGTCACTCTCTGTCTCTCTCGCACTTGGTAAAATGACTCTCTCCATCTCAGTCACTTTAGCGTCCATACCTGTCTCGCTCGCACTTGAGAAGGTGACTCTCTCCGTCTCACTCAATCACTTTAGCACAAATACTATCTCGCTTACACTTCCTAGAAAGACTCCTTTGTCACTACTTACAATTTACGACTCTTTGGAAAACCTTGGGCCCATTAGAATATTTTTTAACCAGGTAAGAAAAAATTGTTGAACACTGGATTTTTACGAATTTTTTTTTTTGTTCATGATAGCAACTACAATTTACTACGTGTCATACCATTTTGGGATCCTTACTAAATGCGCCAACTTTTGACACAACTTGCCAAACTCGCGTAGTACAATTTTTTTTCAATGCAGACAGTTAAAACTAGGCCATTTTTAATTTTTAATTTTTTTCTTGGAAATAAGTCCTATTTTTATGCAATCTCGAGGAGCTAGATTTGAAATGTTGATAACAGTTTAGAGAAGCATTATTCAGGGTTACATATCAAAAAAAAAAGTTTCCAAAAGTGAACATTTGTGGCAACAGCAGCAAAAACACTGTCACAGGGTGTGAAATTTTGCGTGTTTTTTTAAAATGCCAATAATTTTGAGAACACGTGACTTAGATTTTTTTAAACATTTTTCTGATAACCAGCATGACTTGCCTTGTCACCCGGTTTCGGGTTGACGTCGAGTTTTGGGACACCCTGTATAGTCAAAACTCTCAAGGTACAAAGCTTGGATGACTATAAACACAACGTGTCGTACCTGTGGCGCGGGTATGGGCACGCGTCCTAGCAGCCGTCCGCCCCCGCCCCCCCCCCCGCCCCCCCGCCACGTGCAGCACCTCCCCGCCCCCAAACGCCGCCACCCACAGGTCCCCCGCCGCGTCCGCGCACGCGCCGTCCGGCACGCCCGCGATGCCGTGCGCCGCGAAGTCGAATATGTACGACTTGTTCGCTACAACAATCAGCCAATTGTGATATTGGCTTCTTTATCAGAGAAAACTGCAATGAACCACCATAACACTAGTATAAATGTAAGTATCGTGAAGCCGCGAAGCAGTACACATCGAATAAGCGCTTCACAAAGTTTACGTGGGGTATCTACGCTATTTGTATAGCTTACTTATAGGTACTCCTTTCACATAGGTACTCTTATTCTTTGATCTAAGTTCAAGTGCCCTCTTCACACTCACTAGATAGAACTCTGTAGTTAAAACTCACAGATATCCCCAGTTTCAACGTCGTAATCGTATCGCCGTATGTTCCGCTCGAGCGAGTCGATGTAGTAGAAGGCTCGGCGCGGCGGGTCCCAGGCCAGGCCGTTGGAGATGTCGATGCCGGAGTCGAGGCGCGCCAGCTGCCCGCGCGCGAGGCGGTACAGCGAGCCCTGCCCGCGCTCCACCGCGCCCGGCGACTCCTCGTGACCCATCGTGCCTGCACCACACAAACATCACTAAGCTATACTTATACCATAACAAGTCTTGCTTGACTGACTGATTCATTATAACCGAGCCAAAACTGTTAAAATTAGGGTGATTGGTGTTACTTTTATGATGTAAGTCGATCATTCCACTTGACACCACCAAAACGACACCACCGGTGGTGTCATATGGAATCTCCAGTCCATATGATACACCCTAGTGATGTCTAAACACGCGTTTTTGACAAACAGCTTCCAATTCATTATTTTAAAGTTATCTATAGTTAATCGATAATTAATAACCGAGTTTATGACATACCTATATATTTTTTTCAGTAATTTACATTTTAATGTATTAAAGAAAACGGATCGGAAATTACAGTGTAGTCTTCCAGCGCGTCCACAATTATTATTATGTGCTTGAAATAGGCCATAATAAACTTTTCTTTTCGTGTTTCTTTTCCGGAAAAAATCTTCCGGCCAACAATTTTGCTGTATTTAATACAATCTGAGCATCACTCAAATGGTCCATTTGGGTACAATTATCCTTCATATTCCGTTTGTGTTTTTACAGACCATGATGACCATTTGAGTGACAGATACATATAAACTTTATAAAATGATGTACCTCATTAATGAAACTGCTTGTACTTAATTGGAGTTTTTATATCAACAACTAAGCAACTTTGGTGGGTTGTATGTAACATCACTAATAGTCGGTGGTGTCATAAGGACTGGAGATTCCATTTGACACCACCGGTGGTGTCGTTTTGGTTGTGTCAAGTGGAATGATCGATGTAAGTGAGCACTAAGAATGGATTTTTTATGGGAAAAGCAATTTAGCTGTGGGTGACCGCAGGTTGGAAAGCTAGTTACCAATAAAGGTATTAAGTATTGAACACATAACACGACATTTTTTTAAATTATTCTCGATTCCAATGATTACGTAGATAGTAACAGTTGTTGTTGTTGCTAAGTTAGAAGATAAATAAAATTAATCACTAAACCCAAACAAATAAGAAGAGCGGTTCGATCACGACAACTTGTTATCATGAAGGTGATTTGTTACTAAAAATTACTGAAGGTCAACATAATGATGGAAATAGCTAAAAATGGTTGTTTATAATTAAATGCATGTTAAAAAATACTACTTATGAGTTATGGATATGATGTGGCAAGGATGCGTGAGGTGATAGACATGCGTGGAAGTGGAAGAAGTCTGTTATACCATAAACTTTACCCTGGATCTCTTGTAGTTGAATACGTGGAGTTGAACCATGGATTCATTGGAAAAGTATCTTAATGATGTATTAACATTTGTTTTACACTCGTCTCTTTGATAGCCACAAACCAATAATGAGATTCTTATTATCCCTATCCCTACTTAATATTATAAATGCGAAAGTAACTCTGTCTGTGTGTCTGTCTGTTACGCTTTCACGCCTAAACCGCGGAACCGATTTTTATGAAATTTGGTATGAAGTAAGAACTGAACTTGGGAAAGGACATAGATTACTTTTTACCGCGGGAAAACTTCTTATTCCCACGGGAAACCGACTTCCACGCGAACGGAGTCGCGGGCGGCCACTAGTATGATATAGAAGAGAACATAGTGTGTATGTAAACTGACCGCCATAGATCCGCCCCCTGGGGTCTGCCTTGGCGTCGTTGATCCTGGTGTCGCGGCCGTGGTCCACCTCGGCCAGGGTCGCCAGCTCCCGCGCCGCGCCCCCCTCGCGCCCGTCCCACCGCACCACCACGAAGCGCCGCTCCAGCCCCACCACGAACTGGTCCGACGAGCCCTCCACGGGGATTATGAAACCCACGCGGCCACCTTCGGGCAGAGGGGTAAGGTATAGCTGATGTCGCGGGTCGAAGACAGAGTTTGGTGTGACCAATGTGGCTTAGTAGCATAATTTCGTTGTCAGAATTCTAAAATCAACACGATACGTAATAAAGAATAAGTCATACGTAGATGTAGCGGCAGCATTAACGAAAATTAATTCCTTCATCCATGGTGAAATAAAAAACCCTCTGTAAATCTCACCGACTGTAGTCTTGGTGTGTTCCTTGGTGGCCGGCACGTACTTGTGGATGGTCTTGTCGAGGATGCTCACGAAGTACAGGCACTGCTGCTGCTCGTCCCAGTGCGGGCCCTCGCCCAGCGTCACGCTGTCCACTACCTTCTCCACTTTCACCGACATCTACACCGCGAGAATAGGTTACAACGTCAAAACAATTGATTACACTATAGGTAATAATAAATATGAGATAACGAACCTTCTCTGTCAAGATTCCCGAAGCGAATAAGTTAAATTCATCAATAACAAAACATTATATGAAATGGAGTCGTTTAATCACAACTCTCCATTGATACCGAGTTATCGGCGCGCGCCCACTTAAAACCCCTCGTTTATATTAACAACACAATTCTTTCATTCAAGATGAATCGATTGTTTCATTCTCACAGTAATTTTCCGGGTAGAACAGATAGGATAGTAAACCCTTCATACCCAGGTTATCTAGGTGGCAGATACTCATATTTGTAGCTTCTGCGTAGACAAATAGTTATACAGGGCGTTTGTAGAAAACACTCTTTCCTTTTAATTTTTTTAAGAAACGCTAATTACCTTTATTGGGAAAGTATCTAAATAGAGTACCGTACTGAGATGTATCTGATAAAAATGACAAGTGTTTACTTACTTAGATTGATTATTCACTGCTTCTCAAAGGATTTTCCTGTCAAAGTCAACCGGTCACGTGGTATAAACACATTACAGTCATTGCTGAGCGGATAACGACCCTGACCGAGTCGAGTAATAATATCAAACTGATAAATTGGTTGCATGCATCACTCACTTTGAGCGGCAAATTTTGTATTGACCCTAACTACAGTCTATTCGCGTTAAGAAAATAGTGAGTGATCGTTGTCAGCCGGCTTGACAACGCCCCCCAGCCAATTAAAATGCTAGAAATTAAAAAGTCGAGTTCACAGTGACCAGTTGAAGTCCGACCTTCGAAGAAAACGGTTGTGGATTTTGCATGACTTGTCCAACGATAAATTTTGAAAAAATAAATACTTCACCAATTCCAAAGAATAAAAGTGGATCAATAATCCATAGTGGAGAGAGACACATAATTTACAATGTTTATAAGTACTTTAAATTGTGTGATTTAAATGCAACTGTGGAAAGGATAGTCATAGAAACAGCAAGTGCATGCGGCATGTCCGAAAATACTGTTTATAACATTATTATTTTTCTTTCGTACTTTTACGCCACTGTGAATACACCCTTATCCTGTAGTTGTCACTATTTTCGCGAATTTTCACGCGAATAGACTATAGGTTAAGTTTAATTGGCATCAAAGTTATTTTTGTTCATTGACATTGTCTTTATGCAACTTTATTTTGATCAATAACAAATTTAAGAATTTATTGTAACGAAACATGCTGGACACAGAATACAAACAGGGCTGTGAAAAGTAAAGTCGCATTTGAAATAAGCTCAAACAAATGCCGTGTAAATAGGAGTAAGTTATTTGTTAAGTACCCACACAAATATGGTTTTATGAACAGCTCGATTATCAACTACCTAGCATCCTTTACAACTAATAAAACAAAAAAAAGACATTGAAATCGTATATTATCATTGTAAGTACTATGCACACTTAACCTACTATTTACAAATATAAATATTCCACTAGTACACTCCAGATATGCATATAACTTCACAGAATTAATATAATTATAGAAAAGGAAGACATTTGCACAAGTATTTTTTTAAATAGTCCAGCTGCTCTGTAGCAACATAATTAATTATACGACGTAGTTTGGTTAGACAATAATGAATCGAAAAAGTAACTAAATCTCAACTCAGTTGATCAACTTTTGTTTCAATAATTTTACATTTTTATTTATTTGGTGTACTTATAAAACTCCCTCTAAATATAACACAACCGTACCTACATTTAATTTTAAGTATAATAGGTTTAGTTGACACATGAAAGAGAGACACCGACCAATACATAATTATGACTAAGGAGTTTGAGTCCACATACACTTACGTTACTCCTACATAAACTATGGCTAGTTCTGTACAAAATCTATACCAAGTCAGGTAAAGCCCGACGCGGCATGTTTCCACGACACCACGACATCGCCGAACTAGTTCAACGACGTGTAGGAAGTGGAAACAATTTATCTTACACGATATTTACAATGCTTTGGCACATAAAAAATTGTATGAATTCGGCTCGCTCGAGTCTACAGAGATTTTCACACACTCTGTGCGTACTTTTACATTTACCGACATTTATTTAACGTTGGACGATTAGTTTATAGTCAACAAACGTTTTTTTTTTCAGTGTTAAATCATAAGTTTTCGGTTATGTCTTATCCAATTGTTTAAATTGTGCATGTTTGTAAAAGAAGAAAACTCTTCAACTACTTAAAACTAGAAATGCAGCTATTGCCCAACCAGTGGGTGGTTCGCGTATGGGTAAACATCAATCTTGATCGCTTTACAACGTCAACTTTTTAAACATTATTTTTAAAGTCATGTCAACGTTTTAAATCGTTTCTTTACCTGTGTGTAAAATAAAGCTTTAACAACAAAACCAACTGAAAGATCCAATACACAACCAAAGCTTCGTCCCGGTCCACACACGTCACCGTCGTGTTTATTTCTTCTTGGGTTTCTTGGGGTTGCGCGAGCGCGACTTGGCCTTGCACAGCGGGCAGATGGGCGCGTTGCGGTGGATCTGCTGGTGGCACGACAGACACGACTTCATCGGCGGCGGCTGCTGTCTGTACACACACACGAGTGCTATACTGTGGCACAACACTAGTGACGCGCCCAACTTACGGATACTTACAGACATTCTCGGACATAATATTGATATTATCATAATAAAAAAATCGAAATCCATTGAATTTAGTAAAAGAAATTTGCACATAAACATACCAGACACGATGTTGCTGATGATTTATATCGTTTATTTAGTAACAACTAGTACTTATACAAAAATTTGAAGCTTAGTTAAGAAGCAGACTGTGTCTGATTAGTTATACTATTGAAATTTTGAACTCTTTATTCTATTTATGTTTGTTTTCAAATGAAATTGAAAATAAGTACATATTTCTGGGGACCATCTCATAAAAAAACAAACTCCGATCGCGATGCAATAACCAACTTCACTTTGTAATTAGATCAAGTTGAAAACATTAAGGTGAAGTTAAGTAATAAAGAAAATGAATAAGTATGTATTTTATCTTTTGGGAATTTATATGAAGAAAATAAACTGATTGCTCTTACTAAAATTTACATAAAAAAACGAAGTAACTTGTATCTAATAAACGCAAATTTGTTATGTTACTTTAGGGAAACCTATAATTGGCTTTTGTTTGTCAAAATGATTGTTTAATTTAAGTTTTAATGGCTGTTGGTTTTCTTAATAAATAAAAATAAAAAAAAAAATAAAAAAAAAGTTAGCGTTTGAAAGTGATCGCGATGGCAGATTTGAATTCCTCGCAGCGTAAATGTGTGATACATAACGTATTTATTTCATTATGCTTGGGTATAAATTATTCGCTTCTGTAGAAATTATAGTTCTTAAGAATTAAGATACTACACTACATTTATAACTAAATTCGCAAATTATAACAAATTGGATAAGGAAATTAATTGAAAATAAGATTAACTTAAATGTCCAATAATTAAATAAAAATTAACTTGGTAGGGAGGGGGTTTGTTTGCTGGGGATTTGAATGAAAGGTAGGGAGGGGACGACTTGTTGCTTCGATATTTACAATTCAAATCTTTTAATTCTGGTAGTTTCTCTTTGAAGTAAAATGAGTAATAAAATAAAGTTAATTGTTCAGGAAGTTGAAGTATCTAGGTAAAATTGCAGCATTTGAACTTTAACTCATTTATTATATTAGTTAAAAATTTGTAATATAGCCACTTACGGTTTTTTGAATATGAGGATGTTTTTATACTTGAGGTAAGTTTTTTAGTAGGTACAACAGGTGGAAGGTGGGTGGTGGGAGCAACACAAGATAACAAGCGAACCTGAGGTTGACAGTGAGCAAGTCTGCGGTCAATGACCTAAAGGCGGGGGGGGGGCGGCGGCGGCGGCTTGCGCGGGGGGGACAGGAACGAGCCCAGCGCGCGCGCCGGCGCCGCCGGCACCGCCGGGAACCGGCTGCACACACACATACATCAGTATGTAGCTTACAAACCTCGTAGAATTTACATCGACATAGGATACTTCAAAGTGAGCTTAAATCTGTACTAAACACCATAATACAATATAATATAAGAATATCGAAGTGTCGAATTGAGTGTAACAGAACAAATTTTCTGTTTATCATTTATAACTCTTGATTGAGGCTGTTTCGAATTTCATTTCTGCATTGTAGTGCAATCGCTTCAGTATATAAATAAGAAAAAGTAATAAGTACTGTTTCATTCAGAGTTATTTTCAGTCATGCTTCATTATTATCATCATTATTACATAGTATAAATCCAAGTCGCTAATTGTGTCTGTTTGTATGTTTGTCCGTTAACTCCTCCTAAACCAATAAACGGATTTAAATGCGGTTTTCGCCGTCTTTTAAAGTATTTTCTCATTTAAATTTATGATAATATTCAGAAAAAAATGTTTTAAGTTGGCTTAAAAAACAATGTTTCCAAAACAAGTAGCCAAAATTACACCAATGCGAAGCGTGGGCGGGTCGCTAGTTATGTAATATGTATACATATCTAAACCTGTTCAAATCTTTAATGTGATCAAATGATGGTACACATCTAAAGATACTAAATTTCACATGTATCATATTAACTCATCAAATTGGTTCAAGCATCAAACATTTTCCCCACAAAAGGCAAATGCTGCTACAATAGTATATTTCAATACAAGTGTGGAAAGGCTGTCATTACAACGAGTCCCGACAAAAAACAAACCGACCCGAGCCGAGGCACAGCCGAAGGCGAGGGTTGACAGGCGGGACGAGTTGCAATGACGGTTCCGCACGTGTACTGAACGACTATTTTTAATACAGTTGCGAAAAAATAAAGCAATTTAATAAAATATAAAATTAGGATCGTAAATGTCGAAATAACTCATTTTGAAAATAGCGCCATTTTTTCTTCACCCATTTGGTAGGCAAAGGTTACTATGCCCATACAGCCAAGTCTTCAGTAGATTTTTTTTATTGATATGAAAGAAAACCAACCACACTACTTCAATCAAATCATTAAATCTAAAATCGAAACAAACTAGTAGCTTTTTTTAGAATTTTACCTACGCTACGTAAGTATTAACATGAATCATAAGAACTTCTTTGTTTTTTTTTTTTAGTAAAAACTTCATGGTTGGTTAATTTTTCTTTTTAATAGACATTATTTTGACAGTTGGGAAAGAGAACGCACGAGTGCGGGAAAGGTAAAAAAAAAGCACGCGTGTGTAATAGCCCTCATCCCGAACGCTATACGTCCCTGCAATACGCCACTTTTTGAGCAACTGTATTAAAAATAAACCATTAGAATGTACTGACTCCCGGGCGATGGTGTTGGCGTGCTCCTCGTGCAGGTCGGGCAGGCGCTCCAGGCCCAGGCACTGCCGCCGCAGCAGGTCCACCTCGGCCTTCAGCGGCCGGTAGTCCTCGTGCAGCCGCGACGCCGTCGACAGCTTGCGCGTCATCGACTCCTCTGTCTGCTTGATTACCGTCTCCATCTAGTACACATGCACACTTATACATACTACAAGTAACAATTAATTGTTGGGATACGAAAACATTTAAAAATCTTAACATAGAATTGTTTTAGTAAATTAGATGCAGGCAATAATGTAGACTGTTCAGCAGTTCACAAATAAATTGTCTGCTATGCAACATAAAATCTTTTATAACACAGGAATGATCTGCACATCTTTTATATGGGATTTCAAGTTTCTTAGTAATTTTCCTACAGCAGTTAAATATTCTAGTAATCTGTCTATTTTAATACACAGAGTGTACTGAAATAGTTCTGTAGGTACTAATCACATATGTTTACATCAACCAGCTGTGGCCGGCTATCTCTGACAAACAAAATAAACAGAACTGGGAACTACCATCCTCTCAGTTGTTCCACTTTTTGTTGTGTAAACAAATGTTGATTTATGGTTTAAAAGTTCTTTATAGTGAAAAAAGGAGGACAATTAGTTCATGTAGCAAAACAACGCATGGTCACGCGGTGCACTGACAGCGTTGATGTCGGCGTGGATCTGGCGCAGCTCCTCCACGTGGCTCATCTTCTCCTGCTGCAGCAGCTCCATCTCGCGCTTGTACTGCGCGAGGCAGCGGCCCTCCTGGTCGCCGCTGCGCACCTCGTTCAGGATGCTGCGCTTCAGACGCTCCAGGGTTATCGTCTTGTTCCTGTGAAACAAACATGAGCTGAATCACTTAGCGCTGATGGACCTTACTTGTGAAAGACAACAAAAAAAAACCTTTTTGAAACTAGGCATATACTATTATGAGAGATTTAGTAGTAAATACAAATAATAAACAATTCCGAGTGAAATTAAGTTTTTCAATTTGTTGGTGGTATGGTATACATTGTTGTTTTTATTGATCCAATAGTCCTTATAAGCGCGTGTAATTCCTACCGTATCTCTTTCATGGCTTCCAGTTTATGATATATCTCTCGTTCGTTTTCTTCAGTCATACTTTTCTATCTGTAAAACTTTGCGAAACTGTCTTATTATTACGAAAATACACAAAAAACATTTAGCATTAGCACGTACTCTCTCGCTTCCATACCGCGAGTTTTTTTTATTACTAGTGATTGCATTGTTGGCGTGACTGAAATATTCATCATATGATTGAATGTAGCGCTCAATTGAATCGTATTATTGAGATATCACCGGTTGCAGAATTGATATTTATTTATTTTTTAATATTTTATTTTATTTATTCGTCTTTGGGAGTCTTACAGCTAAATTACAACAAAAATACTTTTATCTATAACATAACTCAATGCCAATAAAAAGTCTCCACCGATTGCTATACATAGGTACTGATATAAAAACGTAATATATAAAAATATATAGAAGTTTATTATATAGTATTGTTTTTGAATAGTTATTTGTATTCAAAGTTAAAGAATAACTTTAAACTAGTTCTACTTGAATGTGATTCACTTTTTAGTGCTCAAATCAAAACGGGTGAAAATACGGTAACTTTCAAGACGAACCGCGTAAATTTTCGTTTTACAAAAATAATCTTTAATCGGTAATCATTATCCCAAGCCAAATCATGGTCCAAAACACAACACTAGAGAATGACAACGACGAATGAATGAATGAACGTAGAAAAAAAGCAAAATGGCCGATTGATTGCTCGATCTTAGCGGCTTTGCTGTCAATAATATTGTAAATTTCAGCATACGCATTTTTTTATTGTAAACGAATGTATATTATCAGCTATTTAAAATTCTAAGCTACAATATCGACCGAATGAGGTCATTTTATATCACCGTGAAAGTCGTAGAAGAAGTTGTGCAGAGGTCATTTACACCTTTGCGAGTGATTTCGTGTCTCGTTGTGACGAGACCCGGAGGGCGCTGCGTGCCAACATGAGCGATGGCGAGGAGTCCCCGCCACCGCCACCGCCGCGGCGAAGGATCAAGCGCGTCACGGTAGTGTCCTCGTCGTCCGGCAGCGACAGCGATGATGCGCCCGTGGCAGGCGGGACGCAGCGCAAGAGGCTCAGGGTGACTAGTGCTGCAGTGTCGTGTGCTGTGCGAGTGGTTTCGCGGGGTAGTGACGTGCGTGTGTTGCAGGTGACGAGCTCGGCGGAGAGCGGCTCGGACAGCGAGGGCTGGGCGCGCGGCCCGCGGCGGCGCCGGCTGCCCGCGCTGCGAGACTCCGCCTCCGACTCTGACTCCGCGCTCTCCACGCACTCCACCGCCAGCTCCGACTCCAACGGCAACTCGGACAAGTGTTCCATCTGTCTACTGCGTTTCAAAAGCCAGCAGGTCCTTTACATTCCTTTTTGATAAATTTATGTGTAATGAAGCTTGCCAACATTGTAATTCCATTTACACCTTGCTGATCTGGAAAGAAAGAATTTCTAAGAAAGTTATTCATAATAAGACTAAATTAAGGAACATTCCATGGCCACTAATGGCTATAACTCAGTTAATTATATGCCACAATTATAATGAATGCTTAATTATAATTAAAAAAAGTCTTGATATAAGGTATGTAAAATTTTGTTTATTTTATTGTTGCAGATTGGTGTCCCTTCAGAGTGTGAGCATATATTTTGTCTGGACTGTATTACAGAGTGGTCAAAGAATGTGAACACTTGTCCTGTAGATCGCAGTGTGTTTCATTCAATAAAAGTACACTCGAGGCCTGGAGGACGGGTCATACGGACTGTCACAGTCAACACTCCTGAGAGGAGGTCCTCTGTTGATCTGTTAGTAGAAGAAGACCCCACACCATGTCAGGTGAATGTTATGAAATTGTATTAGTGTATCCTAAGTCTATATCAAAACTGCTGTGAAATCACAAGTGACAAGTGACATTCAATATGCTACAATGTGACCTATCTAGTTGGAGTCATCTTGTAGGACAGGTCATTACTTGTTGAAGCCACTGTCATAAAGTGTATATGGTGTCAGGTGTGTGGCGGCGTGGAGGACGAGGAGTGCATGTTGTTGTGCGACGGCTGCGACCTCGGCTACCACACGCGCTGCCTGTCGCCGCCGCTGGCGCGCGTGCCGCCCGACGCCTGGTACTGCCCCGACTGCAGCCAGGACCGGGAGCCCTACGACGACACCGACCTCATTGAAGAGGTGAGACGCCACTTGGGAAAACCAGACCAAAGTCAACATGAAGAATAAATACTTGACAAATAATACAGATAATTTTGTTTTGCTTATCTCAAGACTGCTATGAAAAATCAACTAACCATCCTTTCATCAATAGGTTCATGTTTGCATCACAATCTGATGACCTCTTTAGTTTATCTCTGGAGTATATCTGGTTAAAAGGCAAGCACAATGAAATGACGCGGTATGTAAAGTAAGACCCCATTGTCATTCATAGTTGGAGGAGTTAATACAAAGTGCAGAGGAGTATGAGGTACCGTTGAATCTGTCGCGATGGGCGCGGACGTCGCGGCTGCGGGCGCAAGCCGGCCCGTCGCGGGGCAGCCGCCCCCGGCGCGGCCTGCGCCCCCCGCGCGCCGCCCCCGCGCCGCGCTCGGCCGCCCCGCGCCCCCGCACGGCCGCCCCCCGCCCCCGCGCGGCCGCCCCCCGCCGCCGCCGTCGCGCCACGCGCACGGTGCTCATTGAGTACGAGGTGGAGGACGGCGGCAAGTTCCCCGTCACGAAGCGCGTCAAACGGAAAATTAGAAGAAAGGTGAGTACTAGTGCAAACGTGTGGGCGATTGAAGTATAAATCAAATAAATATAATACGTAAACTTTTTTTAATTTATATTTACCTGATTATGCAATTAAATTAGAAACCTTTAGAATGGAAAAATAAAACAATTTATGGAGAAGTTCTTCCGTTGAAATTGAGATGTACTGTAAGTTTAAGAGTAACACAGATGGTAGGAGTGTTTAGTTTAAGGCTATAGTTTTATGACAAAAAGGAAACTGTCATGAAAACTGAAAAACTTCATTTAGGTTTTGTGTTATATGTTTTGTGACCAAGTAATGAGGTATATATGGATGTTCTCCCAGTGTCGTTGGTTTAACCTGAGACGTTTATATCAGCGAGACACCTTTATTGTTCAAGATTGAAAGAAAACCAAACTTCATTTGTATTATTTCATTTGCCACTTTTGAAGAGTAAATAGTTAAGTACACTACATCTAAAAGAAGCAATACTATGTTCTGATTAAGTGTGTTGGTCATCAAAGGTCAATGACCCCGCTGTTGGTCCTAGGTGTGTAGCGTCCATATACTGAAAAGTAGAGATGGATCGAGTACTCGGTTTATACTCGGTACTCGGCGGGTTTTTTGGTACTCGGTACTCGGCCGAGTAACTCGGTATACTAATGCCGAGTATACTTTGTTTAAAGAAAACAATATATTTAGGTAGATATAATTAAAACAACAGTGTTAATCCAAACGTACTGATTGAGGAAATCTTTGACTTTGAGTAATAAAATCAAAATTATGCTAATGCATGAGTACTTAGTGAGACAAAATTAAAAGAACAGTAATAAAAATACTCAATATTTAAAATTTAATAAAGGATGATGCCTTGTTTGGTGCCCTGTCCACCGTTTGCCAACAAATTTTCTTCTAAATATACTTGCGTTCGTTTGTACTTGTTTACGCGCGCGAATTTGGGAATTTGATAGAACCGAGTTAATCGGCCGAGTACTTGGTTAAAAAAAAATTGAACCCAGTAAAACTCGGTACTTGGTACTCGGCAAAAGTGTTACTCGGCGCATCTCTACTGAAAAGTATTGTTATTTATTAAATACTAGTGGCCACCCGCGACTCCGTTCGCGTGGAAGTCGGTTTCCCGTGGGAATGAGAAGTTTTTCTGCGGTAAAAAGTACCCTATGAGTTTTTTTTTTTAAATCGGTCTAGTAGTTTTTGAGCCTATTAATTACAAGCAAACAAACACACTAAGTTTTCCTCTTTATAATATTAGTGTATCCAAAAAACCATACGGAACTCTTTTTTTGCCAAAATAAAATATAGCCTATGTTACTCGTGGATAATGTAGCTTTCGAATGGTGAAAGAATTTTTAAAATCGGTCCAGTAGTTTTTGAGCCTATTCATTACAACCAAACAAACACACAAAGTTTGTTTTTTTATAATATTAGTGTTGATAGTATCAACTTGATACCTCAGTGGGTCATGTACACAATATTGAAATATGTAGTGACACTCACAAGCTAATAGAAAAAGTGTTTTAGGCGATTATTATTATTGACTTATTATTATTATTATCTACTAACGAATTAGGTCGACTTAGGTCACAATTAAGTCTAAGGCCGAATATAATGCTTTATTAGGTAGCTGGCATCAGTAAAAATCTTACTGAGAAGTCTTCTTCCGTGGTCTGGGTGTATTTTCTTTGAGGTATGCGACCGAGACAAGTGATCTTGACACGAGTTACAACCACATTAGTCGTCGCCGTCGCTTGTTGATTGCACTTCATAGAGTGACCCCCCCGCCCCCCGCAGCGGCGGCGTCGCGCGCGCACGGCGGCGCTGGTGTCGCGCGTGCGCTGCTCGGTGCGCGCGCGCCTCGCCGCGCTGACCGCCGCGCCCGCGCTGGCCGCGCCCGCGCTCAGCCTGTTCGGCGACCGCGACGCGCTGCACTACTTCTCCGACGACGACCCCGCGCCCGCGCCCGCCCCCGCCCCCGCGCCGCGCGCCGCCCGAGCCGCCACCAGCCTCGCCGCGCGCGTGCTGTACCGCACCGGACCCTCGGTAACTACCCGCACCAGCAGACACTGTCCTACCCCGGCCCGCGTCACTCCAACACATTGTGTGTCCCCAGGTGAGACGTAAAGAAATAGTGGACGCCGCGCCGCCGCCCGCCGACCTCCTGTCATCCATATTGGAGAGCCAGGAGCGGCTGCACTCGAGGAAGAAGTCGTCGTCCGACAGGAGGGACCTGAGGACGGAGGAGGGGACCGTGGCGAGCGCGGGGGGGCGGCACAGCGGCGGCAGCGGCTGGGGGGGCGGGCAGCGCGTGATGCCGCGCGAGCCCGCGCCCGGCGCCGGCTGCAGCGGGCCCGGCGCCGGCGAGCGGTACTCCCCCACGCGGCCCACGGACGACCTGCTGCCGGCGGCCGGCGACTGCCCCAACCACAGCATCTACTCGGCGGCGGCCGTGCACATCGCCGCGGCGCCCCCCCGCCCGCTGCCCGCCGCCCCGCGACACCCCATCAAGATCCGCCTCGCGTCCCCCTCGCTGCTGCGCCGCCCCCCGCTCTACGACCCCTACCCGCCGCCGGAGTCCAGCGAGCCGCCCCCGCCGACCCCGCCCCCCGCGGACGCGGCCGAGGACGAGCCCGGCGCGGAGCCCGCCACGCCCGTGCAGGACGAGGTCCCCGCTGACACCGACTACGACGCGCTCGGCTCCAAGCTCTACGAGGACGAGGAGAACATCGACATACAGAAGCCAATCGAGGAAGTCGAGCGACCAACCTGTGACTCCGAAAACGAGGAACACAAATCCGAACCGGAGTTGAATGCGGAGCTCGAGAACGGGACGGACGTCGAGTCAGACAAGGAGCGTGACGTGCGCTCGCGAACAAACTCCACTGCGATAGATGAGCCACGAGATAGATCGAAATCACGGTCGAAATCGCGGTCTAAATCCCGATCCAAATCGCGATCTCCGCCTCGAGTCGAGAAGATGACGGAGTCCATCAGCGAAGAGGACGACGAGCGAGGATACACGCCGTGCCTCGACGAGCGCGCGCCGAGCGAGGGCAGCCGCGAGCGGGGCCATAGCGTGCCCGGCGCCGAGAACATCTCCGACGACGACGCCGGCCTGTCCGACCAGCCGCCGCCGCACCGCCACGACAAGAAGAAGAGGAAGCGGGAGCCCAGGAAGGAGCACAAGGACAAGAAGAAAAAGAAACCGGACAAGGACAAGAAAGAAAAAGACAAGAAGGACAAGGAAAACGTCGAGGTGCCCTTCAAGAAGCTATCGAAAAACGCTAAAGAGAGAAAGTACCGCTCGGACCGAAGAAGACGGTCATCGAGTAGCGGCGGCGGGGCGCGGGGGCGGCGGCCGCGGAGACAAGATCTGCAGAGATACGACGTGCGGGAGCTGCTGGGGGCGCGGCGCCGCCGGAACAAGGACGCGTTCGGCCGGGACGTGACGCCCGCGCGGTCCGCCGAGCGCCGCTCCGTGCCGCGCCGCCGGTCCGCCGAGCGCGCCAAGCGGTCCGGGTCCCGCGGCCGGCGGTCCGGGTCCCGCGGCCGGCGCTCGCTGTCCCGCCCCCCGCGCCGCTCCGCGTCCCCCATCCGCCGCTCGCCGTCGCCGCAGCGCCGCCGCTCGCTATCTCGCCGGCGGTCGTTGTCCCGCCCCCGCCGGTCGCTGTCCCGCCCCCGCCGGTCGCTGTCCCGCCCCCGCCGGTCCATGTCGCGGCCGCGTCAGTCCAACTCCCGCCCGCGGCGGTCCGTGTCCCGCGCGCGGCTGTCGCTGTCCCGCGCGCGGCGCTCGCCGTCCCGGCCGCACGCGTCCCCCCCGCGCGCCCCGCGCCGCGCGCGCCGCTCCCCCTCCCCGGTGAAGCACAAGGCGTCCCCGCCGGCGCCCGTGAAGAAGCGCAAGCGTCGCTCGACGTCGAAGCGCCGCAGCAAAAAGAAGAAGCGCGCGGCGGCCAGCGCGGGCGGGGCGGGGTCGGCGGCGTGGTCCCCCCCGCCCCGCTCCCCCGCGCGCACGCCCCCCGCCCCCCGCCGCCGCGCCCCCCCCACCACCTGCCAAGGAGGTGTTCACATCCGGAGACAACATTCTCGTCAGTGTGAGCTTCAAGGTATGTTCACGATCTAATATTATCATAGTAAAAAAAAAAAATTTACTACTTAATGTCTTAGTTTCAATCTTTAACTAGTTTTCCATTAATTGTAGATCTTTCATGTATTTCGAAATTCCCAAGGCTGCCCCAAGCCTTTTCTTTATTTATTTTATTTTTATCTGCATCTTAGTTTAGTAGGTATAAAATGAAGACGTGAGTGGATGAAGGTGATAAGTGCTATTTTTTTGATTTTGAGTAAATTGAAGTTAAAGTTTTACTACAATTTTCTTTTGTAAGTCGCTTAAATGATTATTTATGCCTTAAATTTGAATATAGTGTGTGAATGCTCTTAAATTGAGGGTACGTTGATAATAAAACTCTTGCGATATTATTGGATATTTAATTAAAAAAAATGAACATAACTCCTTCTTCCATGAACTAAGTTATACTTATTTGTCCTTGCGGTTTTATAAAATTAGGTGCTAAGAGTTGCTAAGTGCGAATACTGATAGACATGTTATGTTTTGTTTTTTGCGACATAACACCTTCATTCACGTAGAATAGTGGCCGCTTTATTCGAACATAGTAAGCGCAGTGAGCGTTGGAGAGGGTGATATGTGTACATACCTCTTTCATCATCTGTAACTTTTTCTGTAAAACTAAACATAACACCTTTTTCAAAAATTCATTTACATAAATAAGCTTTATTTCGATGGTTTTAATTTATTTTGTCAGTGTCTATTTCTGTGCAATCTATTTTATATTCTTACATTCTGTCTATCGTTGTGTCAATATATTTTCCATACTTATATATCTGCGTTAACTCTGTGTATTATTTACTGGTCTTCCACCTATTCTCAATTACCAGGAGGTTATGGGCCTTCATCCACTCATGTCTTCAAATATCCACGTCCTTTTGTTTAATTTTACGCATTTAAAACAATAAGTATTGGATTGAAGTGCGGTATGTAGGCAAAAGATGGATACCAACGCAACTATGGGAGTTTCCTCACGATGTTTTTCCTTCACCAATCGAACTTTCATCCTTTAGTGAGATGGTCCAGTGTTACCATCAGGCAATCTCTTACTTACTCTTAAACTCGTATTTAATTATATCTATAAACTTGCCCACGTGTAGTAACTTGGCTACAATGCTCTGAGTGTGGTGTGTGTGCGTCGCTAGTAGTGTACTGTGTGTGTGTGTCAGGAGCAGCAGCGCTCGGGCTCGGCGGCGCGGCGCGCGCGGCGGCAGGCTCGCCGGGAGCGCCGCCGCGCGCACGCCGCCGCCGCGCACAAGCCCGTCGCCATCATCGACCTCGCGCGCTCGCCCTGCAGGTACCCACACCATACACGCACATCACACTAACACACACAGCATACACGCACATCACACTAACACACACACGCAGCATACACGCACATCACACTAACACACACACACACGCAGCATACACGCACATCACACTAACACACACACACGCAGCATACACGCACATCACACTAACACACACACGCAGCATACACGCACATCACACTAACACACACAATGCAGGCAGAATATCCAGGAGGGACACACGTGTCGATACTAGATACATACCTAGTAATCATTTAACAACATTAATAAAAAGAAGAAAAAAAATTGCCTTAAAGACAGCAAAACATTATAAAGATACATAAACACTTAACTTAATGTTCGATACAATACCTTGTTCAAGAAGCAGAATCAAGTAATTTACAACAAAATATACCTTTACTGTTACTTTTAAATATAACAGTTAGGAACCAAACTGTCAAAGGTGGAACAAACAATAAATAAAAAAACCTTAACCAATAAATAATCAAATCACAGTTGGTGTGTTAATCTGGAGATTTATTATAATTTATTATTATCATAGCATGTTATTAATATAAGTCATATTATCAAAGTAATATTATCGTAAGTAAGTACTTATATCAAATCAGATTTTTGAACTACAGTATGTGTAGTATGTTGAATATTAATAAAATTACATGACAGTAATGGGAAGAGTTTTGTTTATAGGTCTATTTTGAGTTCAGATCTATTACAGAAAATATTAAATATTTCAAAATTATGGAGGAACCATAAGAACGGGGATATAGTAGCTGGACCTAAACAGTGTGGTATTACTACAAACTTGTACAATAGCTTAAACGTTTGGTAAGTGGTCGTAGTCGAGTGTAACATCGCAATGTGCTACATCAGGGAGTTGACGCCGTCGCCGCCGAACGTGATCGTGCTGAGCGACAACGAGGCGCCGCCGGCCGATGACCCGCGTGACCCGCGCGAGCCCCGCGACCCGCGTGACCCGCGTGACCCGCGTGACCCCCGTGACCCGCGCGACCTCGCCGCCGCCGACGCCGAACCACACGACCCTACACGTACGTACACAAACACATATAGCAATACTGATTACAGAAGGTGTACTTTCTTGTAGCAACGACATCGTCTTTGAAGATATAATATGCTGGAGAAGTTTGCAGGAACACCATGCTATTTTATTTTTCTTTTAACTTCTCAATACATTTAAATATAAGGATATTTGTAACTCCTCTTGAAAATTGAGCGGAACTAACTTTCTCTATTTTAAATTTCTTTATGATGGCATCAGGTACATGACATGCTATTTTGTAATAAATTTGTGACACAATGGGTTAATATTACGTCACGAGAGTTCTCATGTCTTTATAGTTAAGCAAAATTGAAAATATTTGACACATAGCTATAATGTATTGTATTTTCCATCAACGAAAATCTTTATATATTTGTTTCAACTAAGAGATGAATTACGTTCACAATCAGTGTGAGTAGAGTACCGTTTTTAGTTTTGTCATGAATAACAACTAAAAAGCGCATTAAGCCAATTAATTGGCTACAATCAAGACATCTTCGTGTGAACAACTAGTAACTTGCATCACTGCTTTGTCGTGTAGCGTCCACAGCGCCGGCGCCGGCCGCGGCGGACGCCTACGACCCGTTCGAGCCGACGCACTCCCCGTCCCCCGCGACCCCCGCGACCCCGGGGTCGCCCGCGTCCCCCGCCCCCGCGCCCGCGCCCGCGCCCGCCCCCTGCCGACCCCGCCCCCGCGCCGCCCGCCCCCGCCGCGCCGCCCGCGCCCGAGCCGGCGCCGAGCTCGGACGCGCCCCCCGCGCAGCCCGCGCCCCCGTCCCCGCCGGCGCCCCCGCGCGTGGTGCTGCCCTCGCCCACGCGCGGCGCCCCCCCGAAGCTGTTCCTCGCCAAGCCGAGCCCCATCAAGTCCAACCCTGTCAAGCCGATGCAGGTACGTGGACCTCGCACTAGCGACACAACACACGGACGCGCTGGCGTCATGCTAGCTCATGAGATGCAGATTATGTCATGCATCTAAAATCAGTCATCATTTTGTTACCGTTTACCAAGCACTGCGATAATTCTGATAACAAAGTGTATCGACTTCATGGCCGCCATGCGTGTGTATTTCTACTTTCAGCTTTTGTTTAAATCTTGATATAAGGAATATTGTAAACTTATAAAAATATTAAATTTACATCTACCAGTCAATTGACAAACAATCAAAGGTCAACGAGCAATACAATAACTCATTGTACAGTTTTTACATTCGAAGATGTTGAAGTTAGAGTTAAGATGAGTTGTCGGTGGAGTGCAAAGAGAAGTTTTCAGTTACAACGATTTATTGGTTAAAAGTAATACAGTTGATGTAGGTAAGCAATTCTCGCGTGACGTGTTTGCTATACGGAGTTAGTTATTGCACTGAAATTAGGTCAGTATTGAAGTTAATGCTCAGTAAGTTAAAATGGTGAAGTACAACAGGTAGGAACAATGTACGTACACCGTACACTCATAGTAAACTGTATCATTTACACATGTCATGATCAAATAAATCTCCAGACAAACAAGGATATAAATTGTTGACTTCAAAGTAAGCTCAATGTTGTATTATGTATGGTCACTTCACAAGTAAACAAACGTCCTTCTACTTAACTGACTGTGTGTGGGTCATTTCCTAAGCAAGCCAAGACTAGAAGGTACGAGTCGTATTAAATTACTAGACTGAGTGTGTGGTGTGCAGGCGACGAAGCTGCCGCGCGCGTTGCCGCCCCCGCTGGCGCCCCCCGCCCCCGCGCCCGCGCCCGCCCCCGCCCCCGGCGGCGACTCCCCCTACTCGCCGGGGTCCTCCGACTTCGGGGAGCTGTTCTCTCCGCCGCCCGCCAAAAGGCGACACCATGGTATACATACATACATTACATATCAAGCTTAGTTATCTTTTTAAAGTAAAGCATACTATTTTTTAATTACCTTTGAAGATTTAATGTGCCCAAACTGATAGATGTTTATAATTAGTAGGTAACGGCAAGAACGGTGACGATGACAGCATGAAGATGATGGACGAGCTGCCCAGCTCCGCCGTCGACCTGCAGCTCAAGACCAAGGTCAGAACACATACCATACAACATGTAACATACCTTACATACTATCCTTTGTAGAGTTGATATTCTTACCCTACATTTGATTCTGCTTAAAGCTTCAACAAACAACTTCTACTCGAATACCTGCAAGTATATGTACAAATTCTTGTCTTTCAGAACATTCTAAATCGGCTAACAGCCACAAAACTTACAAATAATAATTAAATTTATGTATGTACTTGCTAACGTTATTAAATATTCAACACAGCAACACTGTAGAGCTTAATACATTTGTTTTAATTTTACTGTACACTAACACTAGACTTACGTATATGGCAGGTAGTGGGTGCGTGATATATAGTTATATATGATTTGTTGTTGTAGTTGATCTCGTCCTGGCTGGGGGGGCAGCGGGGGGGAGCCACGATACGAGCAAACGTTCGTTCTATTTTTATTATATTTTACATACCTACACACTGTATACACCATGCTAGCTTTGCGATCATTAACAAGTCATGTATAGTAATGGTAGCATCATTTTATAGATCAAATGGTTTCACTAAGGTGGTGGTGTGACAGTATGAGTTTAATCTTCAAGTATATTTTGAACAACATTAAACATTCTCATGTAAACCTACATAAGAATGATCTATGTACTAGCTAGAGTAACATTAGTTAAGTACCAGGATAAATCGAGACTGATATTTTATTACAGATTTACATTTTGACTATCATAAGATTTTGAGTTTAGATTCAAGTTTCCTTACTGCACCATTTTAAATATAGGACACTAGTTGTTTAAGTGCCGTTCCTGAATACACTTGCCAAATAGAATAATGCCATAACTTTTTCATACACAATAGTATTAAACTGGTTATATTGGTCTCACTTAATTTAATCCAAATCATCGTAAAATTGCACGAAGAATAATCAGAACGATACCAAAATTTTAAGCTTAGTTTAAAGTTTTCACCCACACTCGGCACTAGCGTCAACAATCTAGACATTGACCCATCGCATATCTACCAACACTATAAATGAACGATGTCTGCGCAGTACCTGAAGAAGATCAACCGCCAGGAGCGCGTGGTGGAGGAGGTGAAGCTGGTGCTGAAGCCGCACTACAACAAGAAGCGGATCTCCAAGGACCAGTACAAGCACATCATGCGCAAATGTGTTCCCAAGGTGGGTCCTACTCGACTGTTACAAGATTACTGGAACTCTGGCTGTAGTCATATTTTTATGACTTGAAGGGATAAAATGCGGATGGCAATTTGTAGAGTTGTGATTTTAATTACTCCTGAGTGAATATCTAATTAAATGAGGTTGTGTGTGGATATTAAAATTATAGCTTTTGATTGCTGTGTCTATCAATTTTGAAGATTA
Source organism: Emmelina monodactyla (assembly GCA_916618145.1). NCBI lineage: Eukaryota > Metazoa > Arthropoda > Insecta > Lepidoptera > Pterophoridae > Emmelina > Emmelina monodactyla. The sequence goes on from OU745311.1 coordinate 10,210,779, forward strand.
TTATTTTAAAATATAACCAAAGATGTTTTCTATAATCGAACTCGCGCTTTCGAATATAAATAAATTGAATATTGACCTCCACTTACGGACCTATATGAAACAGACGTATGAAGGAAGCCGTGTCACTGACCTCTCGGAGCCTGGTTCAACTTTAACATCACAGCGACATTTTATAATTTCCATAACGATTGACTCATTTGAAATGAAGGCAACAATATGAATGATTGCTATGTTGTTGTTATACTTTTGCATTACCGAGAGGTCATTGACCCATGTCGATGACCTCCAGGTCATTAACCCCTGTATGTTGGCTTATTTCGTTTATCCACCCTACTATCGATAGGACCCTGGTAAGATGAACACGAGTTTTTGAGTATCCACCTTAGGGTGGATAAATGGAATAAGCCACCCCTGTATGTTTGTTGGTAGATCTGCCACAACAAGAGCGGAGAGATCAACCCAGCCAAGATCCAGGCGCTCGTGGAAGCCTACGTCAAGAAGATCCGGACCAAGTCCAAGCTGGGTCTCATGTAGACCAACACTTACAACATTGTATAAATATGGAGGGCCCGTGCCCGAATAATTTAAGTGTTTTATTTAAATAAATATAGTATTAAATCATGATATTAGATGAATTCATTTCGCGCGGACACACGCGGAGCAATATATTTGAATGAAATAAAAGATATTTGAGTAAGAAAAACGCTTTATTTCAATTTAACATTCAAACAATTGGTTTGTAACCAGCCTAATTTACTTTGGTATAAAACATTATTCTAAATGCTACTAAGCAAAATAAGACATCAATAAGAATCTACTCTTAACAAATATTGTCACGAAGCTCATATTCCAGAACTACTATTTAAAATTATAATTATTTGCATTTCATCGCCAAGCCTCGTGCATCAATTCCAATCTGAGTTTAACATTTGTATCAAAATTCAAAAGCTGCATTAAATATAAACAAATGCGAACCCCTATGAGTACTTCAGTAAATTATTGCATTATTTAAAACTAGCAACACATCACCGTCCCACCGGAGCTAGTCCACTCGTTGCTAGACGGCGCGCGCGAAGCCGATAGTCCGCTGCTTGACGTCGAACTCGGTGTAGAACTTGCCGATGAACACGTCGCCCAGGATCCACAGCGGGCCCGACGGCGGCGGCACGTCCAGCCCCATGAACCCCGACAGGCACACCGTCTTGCCGAACTGGGACACCTGCCGACACATAACATACAAGACACCTGCCGACACATAACATACAATTCTTCGCATCGTACTCTTTGAATGACTTAAAGATTTTTATCAAGGAAATATAAAACAAAACCATCTGTCGATTTTGTTATATTTAATCTAAAAAAAAAAAAATTTCAATTGCTATGGCATTCTGTAGAAAGTTTTGAATAGTTTTTTTCTATGGAAATTTAACTTGGGGAAATAAAAGTTCAAATGATAAAAAAGATTTTAGATGGTTTAAGTTGGTGGTAAAAGTTTGTTACTCAAGAATTAAGATACTTTATTTAGACATTTCGTAAATAATTGTGTCCAATCCAATATTTGTTCCTGGGTTAACACACTAGCAAAACGTTTTCCCATCGCACAAATCGTGGTAATGTTTGCATATTTGGGCGTGTAGTCTTGTCCAATTGTGGTATGTAATCCCTACCTTCAGCGTGTAGTCTGTCCGCGTGTGGTATGTCACCCTACCTTCAGCGTGTAGTCTGGTCCGCGTGTGGGTTGTAACCCTACCTTCAGCGTGTAGTCTGGTCCGCGTGTGGAATGTAACCCTACCTTCAGCGTGTAGTCTGGTCCGCGTGTGGTATGTGACCCTACCTTCAGCGTGTAGTCTGGTCCGCGTGTGGAATGTAACCCTACCTTCAGCGTGTAGTCTGGTCCGCGTGTGGTATGTGACCCTACCTTCAGCGTGTAGTCTGTCCGCGTGTGGTATGTGACCCTACCTGCAGCGTGTAGTCTGTCCGCGTGTGGCATGTAACCCTACCTTCAGCGTGTAGTCGGGTCCGTCGAGCGTGAAGTTGTTCCCGGCAATGTGGAAGGTGACGGGCGGCAGGCGCGGCACGAGGCTGCAGTCCACCGCGAACTGGCCGAAGGCGAGCGGCGTGGCGCCCAGCGCGGCGTTGAGCGCCGCCACCTCCGCCGCGGGGCCCGCCACCAGCGACGTGCCCGTGTCCGCGATCGCCTCGCAGCCCTGCCGCACACCACGATAGTTACAACCACGCGCTACAGGACTGCACGAGGGCAGCGGGGAACTTGCTCAGTGGATTATTGTTACAACGGAACTGCGTGTAACAGTTTTGATAAAGGATAATTGAAGGGTGTCACAAATAGAGTTTGTAAATGGACAATTCCAAATTCAAAAACTTTAAATCAAAGTAATACAGTCGTATTATGATAATAATTCTTTGGTGTCCGTATTCAAAAGATAAGAAGCTAATGTTTGAAAGTAAGTTTTGTGCATACGTAATTTTTAGTTCAGGATAGTTGGTATGTTATGTGTGTGTGTGTGTGTGTGTACTCGCCCCCTTGCAGAAGCGCTGCTGGTGGACTTGCACGCCGCCCATGGAGAACTGCCAGTAGGCGGCGCGGGAGGTGTGTGTGTGTGTGTGTGTGTGTGTGTGTACTCGCCCCCTTGCAGAAGCGCTGCTGGTGGACTTGCACGCCGCCCATGGAGAACTGCCAGTAGGCGGCGCGGGAGGTGTGTGTGTGTGTGTGTGTGTGTGTGTGTGTGTGTACTCGCCCCCTTGCAGAAGCGCTGCTGGTGGACTTGCACGCCGCCCATGGAGAACTGCCAGTAGGCGGCGCGGGAGGTGTGTGTGTGTGTGTGTGTGTGTGTGTGTGTGTGTGTGTGTGTGTGTGTGTACTCGCCCCCTTGCAGAAGCGCTGCTGGTGGACTTGCACGCCGCCCATGGAGAACTGCCAGTAGGCGGCGCGGGAGGTGTGTGTGTGTGTGTGTGTGTGTGTGTGTACTCGCCCCCTTGCAGAAGCGCTGCTGGTTGACTTGCACGCCGCCCATGGAGAACTGCCAGTAGGCGGCGCGGGAGGTGTGTGTGTGTGTGTGTGTGTGTGTGTGTACTCGCCCCCTTGCAGAAGCGCTGCTGGTGGACTTGCACGCCGCCCATGGAGAACTGCCAGTAGGCGGCGCGGGAGGTGTGTGTGTGTGTGTGTGTGTGTGTGTGTACTCGCCCCCTTGCAGAAGCGCTGCTGGTTGACTTGCACGCCGCCCATGGAGAACTGCCAGTAGGCGGCGCGGGAGGTGTGTGTGTGTGTGTGTGTGTGTGTGTGTACTCGCCCCCTTGCAGAAGCGCTGCTGGTGGACTTGCACGCCGCCCATGGAGAACTGCCAGTAGGCGGCGCGGGACAGCGGCACGCGCGTCATGTCGCCGGTGAAGTGCGCGGCGTCCGACCCGCCCAGGATCAACTCGCCGCCGCTCGCCGCCGACGCGTCCCTGGACGTCGACGCAACACTCAACATGTCATGATTCACTGACAAATCGCTGAACAACTTTCAAACGTATTAAAAACGTCGACAAACATTAGGTAAGTGATGTGAGTGAGCAGGGTGGTGCCGCAGCACGTTGCCCTTGCTTGCCTATCAACAGTCTCGCAGCAGTATGGCACTGAGCTTTGAGGCACGCAAGAAGAAGTGGAAGTAATCGAGCAAGCAACTCACCGCGTGGAAAGTTATGACGTGCGTAGAAAAGAACCATTCGGGCGATACGAGTTGAGTTTCTAACGAACGGTACTTTCGCTCACTTCGGATAAAAAGCAAAAATAACCGATTCCGACTTATCCAAGTTTAATGTAATATAACGTAATCGATCTCGTAACAAACAAATAAATATTTTCTTTTTATTTATTAGATAAAAGATAATAGGGTATTTTACTACTGCATAATAAAAGAAAATTGATTTTATAATAGCTTAATGTTTATGCTTACGACTCTCCAATATGATGGTGTGAAAACGTTACGGTAGCTAAACTTAGACAATGTGAGTGTTTACTATTGTCCAGTAGAGGTTTATGCAAAACAACTTTACTAACTCGACAGTTTTTTTTATAATCAGCATAGATCGTAAATTGTAGTTAGATCCGTAATGATAGCCGTAATCCATCACGCAGGCTCATTGTAATTGTGTGATAAATATGATAATAATTTGAAAAAAAAGAGCCCTAGACTACTATAGCCCAAATTCCTAGCCAAACAATGTCACGCACATATCTATACTTATAATAAATCTGCAAAGAGGTCAATTCTGTACATAAAATATATTTCCAAAATAACTATCGGAGGGTGATTAAGGATCGATACTGATGCTAAAATTGCAATCAGTAAATTTATTGTCTGTCTGTATAACCGTTTTAGAAACAAAAAGTACTCGACGGATTTTAACGAAACTTGGTAAATAATTTTTCATACTCCTCCATAATAGTATACTTTTCATCACGCTACAATCAATAGGAGCAAAGCAGTGAAGGGAAATGTTGGGAAAACGGGAGAAGTTACTCCAATTTTTTAAGCATTCGCCGCGTTTGCAACCTTAACGGTTAAAGCTACACAGAAATCATGTATGACGGAAAAGTCCTCCTTAAAATTTTATAAAAAATATCCCACAACAGCATCTGTCTATCTTTTATGGTTGACTTACAATAACACGTGTAACTCCCGATAGCTTAGCAGTTTTTTGATCATATTTGTCTACTCTTACGTTTATAACACTCTCAGTCATCCCTAATTAAAGAATTTTACATAACTATTCCAGAAAAAAGAATCATAGAAACACCAAAGTTGTACATGAAATACGCTAACCATAAGCCATCGCGCGTGAATACTGAATCATGCTATCCTACTTATATTATAAACGTGAAAGTTTGTAAGTATGTATGGATGTTTGTTAATCTTTCACGTAAAAACTACTAGACGGATTTGGATGAAACCTAACAGTAATATATCAAAATAACATATAGGGTACTTTTTACCGCGGGAAAACTTCTCATTCCTACTGGAATCCGACTTCCACGCGAACGGAGTCGCGGGGGGCGACTAGTTCTATTTAAAACAAATGATCGTGCTACTGGTAGGATTTTTATGCACTTTGCACCGTTTTTATTTGTGTTTGTTGTTCATAATAAGCCTTCTATAACGCTGTTGTTTTACTTAGCACATTCTAAATATTATTAAAAAGGTAACATTTAATATAATTTGAAGTAAGCTACGGAAAATTTACCTTAACGTGCCTCGGTCAGAAAAATATTCTTCCCTAAGCAACCATATAAATTGTGTTTTTTATTTGCATATTTCTAAGATGCGAAGCAATTTTACTGATGACTATCTAAGTCAAGGAGCGTACCTGTTGAGGTAGAAGGAGAACACGGGCTCCACCAGCCCCTGCAGCACCATGTTGTCGAACACCGGCGCCACGCCGTCCACGCTGATGCTGCAACCACCAGGACTAGGACTTAGTACACTCACACCACATTCTTACAAGTGTAGTTAATGTGGTGAAAACAGAATGACGATACAAGACCATCTAAAACATCATTGTTGGGTATAAAGTTTAGTAACTACTGGGCTCCAACTAATCCTTGTAGACCAATGAGCTCGTACAATTAGAAACGAATATTCTATCGGGTGAGCAAGAGCCATAGCTAACGAAGCAATGTAATCGCTTCTAACAGAATGAGATGCAGTATTAACATACAACTAGCAGTACAGTTCGTATACTAGGGCAATATAAGTGAGTGCAATGGTCGTACGTGGGGAAGGCCATGCCGAGGATCCCGTCGAACTTGGCGGCCACGAAGGCCAGCCCCGGCTCCGACAGCGCCTCCGCGAACGTCTGCCCGCGCACCTTCAGCCCGCCCACCTGCGCACACGCGACGATACAACGACACTAGGTACAGCAGGTTACAGATATTTGTATACGTGTTAGCTTTAGCGTAAAAAGGATATCAAACTATCTCGATTACAAAATTCATTAAAATCGGTTCAGCCGTTTTTTCGAAGCGGGAAATACAGACAGATATTCCTTATTAATATGATAAATGTGTACATCTATTATATCTATTCTGAGTACACATTTATCATATTAATAAGGATACAAAATATGTACATGTAGAGAGTGGCTTTGCGTGGAAATTGACACGGTGCACGATAACCCGGTATGAACTGAGCCACTGTGGTAGATTAAGGCTTAACGTTTTAATTGGCCAATATTACTGCCCTATCAGCGAGGATAATAAGTAGGCTATTAATAATGTAATGAAACCTTGCGTCTTAGTCATTGGTTTCTTATAAATATTATGTTATTATCAGTACATATTGCTTCACAGACAGGAAATTCTGAGACTAATTAATAAAAGCAGGTTAAAGGTAAACGATAGCATGCAAAGACTATGAATAAAAATATCTCTAGAAAAGAACCCAACATATTGTCATATTAATTGTAATATTTAACAACCCACGCAATATTCAATAACACGACCGTTTCTATAACTCTTATAAGCTTGAAATTAAAATTGTACTGGCAATGCATAACTATGTCCCTTTACATTGACAACTGAAAACATCTAAGAGTTCTTGAAACCGCTTTTGTAAATCGATGTCACTTGTCTAGATATCAGGATATAGAGTGGTGTACTGACGGTGACGTCGTCGGTGGAGAGGAAGCCGGACAGCGAGCCGGAGCCGTACTGGATGGCGAACTGCGTGCCGTTCTGGACGTACGAGCGCGACTTGCTGCTGTCGTACTTGTTGTGCAGCACTGCGGGGAACCATTACTGCACTTAGCACTGTTTAACTAAACAAACGAAGTTCTTCGAAGCTTCGTTGATATTGGCCCCGATTCCGAAAACACTCTCTAAAACTAAATTAAAAATATCACTGTCACTTTTCCATGCTTTGTATTAGAAAAAGACAGGTACATTGGTCTCACTAAATTTAGTCCACATCATTGTAAAATTGTACGAAATGCGCTGAGGACTAGCCTAAGATTACCTTCGCTGTGTCATAATGCACGTATATTTTAGTTTCAAAGGATTAAAAGGATTACTTGTCTCTGTCTTATACTATTGATGAGTAATTGACGGCGATAGTTTTAGTTTAGAGAGTGCTTTCATAATCGGGGCCATCCTTGTTTACTTACATGAGGGAACGAAAGATCGCGATTTCTTTAAAAAGACTATTTCACAAACGATAACTCTACTTTAATGTGTTTAACCAAATTAACGAATTTCTTGGAAGCTTCGTTGATAATGTTGGAGAGTTTGCAGTGAAGTAAAATGTTTAAAGCTATTGCAATGGATGTTTTCCTTGTCGGGTGGGCGTTGACTCGTATTAGGTAACTACCCAAACTTAATGTGACATGCAGATAGATCGCTTGATCGAGATTGATAGATCGCTCCGGCAACGCGCAACCGTACAGTTCTGTTTTTGTTTACTCCGCAATATTAATCAAAATAAGAGACAAAAGTCAGTCTAATTACTAAGTGATTATTACTAGCATGTGCGGTTAGTGTTAAGTCTCATGGTGGTGTTTTTAAATTAAAGAAAAGTGAAAGCAATCGGTAGATTTAACAACTAAAAGTTTAAAATTATTTATAAACTGTCATAATTGCAATTCTAAAAGTGTGCAGCGGCGGCGTCAAACTTAGCTACAAACGGTAAAATCGCCCTTTCTCGCTCGCACTTGTCGTGCGCCCCTCCTCGCACGGAACCTTGAGCTTCAACACTACAGTGACTACCGCTTTAGTAAACAAATCTGCAGTCTTATCGTGGTAGATAATTACTGATGCTAAAAGATGTCGGCAGCATGCAGCGCCTGCGGTAAGAACATTGCCAAACATAACTTTATGGAATGCTCATCGTGTAAGAAATGTTATGACCTTGCTTGTCTTAATATAGTGAAAGAAGAATTTAATAAATTTTCAACTCCATATAAAAACAATTGGTTGTGCCCTGAATGCACTTGTGCTCAGCCAAAGTCTGGAAACATAAGTACGCCTGTCCGTTCGTCTAGCACCCTCCATAATATTTCCTATACTGCTGAAGAAAACATAACATTATCTCGAGGTGGACGTTCCAAACCTAAGCCAAGTCAAAAATTAATGTCAAGTACTGAAACCTTCGCACTGTCCGATTTAATGCGAGAAATTCGTGATCTAAAAAAGGAAGTTATCGACTTGAAATCCCAAAACTCTGAACTCGTAAAATTGGTACAAGACGTCCGTGAGCTAAAGACACAAATCCACGTCCAATCAGTTAAACTACAAGAACAGGAAAAGGAAATTATCAGCTTAAAGTCAAACATAAACCACTTCAAAAATACCGCAAATTTTCACGAGCAAATTAGTCTCCGCAACGATTTGGAAATTATTGGCTGTCCGGAGTTGGATACTGAAAACCTTACTCACACCTTCATTACTCTGTCGCAGAAGTTGGGTGTAAAACTAACTGACACTGACATTGACTGTGTCGATAGGGTAGGTCCTCGCAGACTGCATCAACGAAATACAAACCACTTGAACCCTAACAGGCCTATAGTTGTAAAGTTTGTAAGACACACTAAACGTGACGAGATATTGACAGCTGCCAAATTAATAAAAAATATTACTACAGAAGGGGTAACTACGGGTCCCCCAGTCAAAGTTTACATTAACGAAAGGTTGACTAGACAAAACAGGTTACTGTTTCGGGAAACTAGGCACCAAGCAAGACAATACAATTATCGCTACTGTTGGACCAAAGCAGGCAAAATATATATACGAAAATCCGACAAGGACCCGGCAATATTGATCGACTGCGAAGAGACGCTAAAAGGAAGAGTTGGAACCGCTTTAGTGGAAGAAACGGCGACATCAACCTCCACCCAAAAAATTTAGTTATATGGTTATTTATTTCGTTGTGTTATTATTATTATTATTTTATAGAGATTTGTATAAAAACCATTACATAACACCTAGTCACAATTGATACTATTAACATTGATGTATTAAATGATTTAGACAGCGAATTGTCAGTATGTAAAGAATGTGACTTACTTGAATACTGTAAAAACTCTTTGACATTAAATCCTAACTTTTTAATATTAACACTTAACATCCGCAGTATACAGTGCAATTTCAACTCGTTTTTATGTGCGCTTATAAGACTTAACCTAAATGTTGACGTTATCATTCTTACAGAATGTTGGCTATCCAGTGTAAATAATTTAGACAATATTCCAGGTTTCAACTCATACTATACTGTTAACAATCTTAATAAAAACGGTGGTGTTGTTGCCTACGTTAACGAAAAATGGCACGCTAAAGTCGAAGAGTTGGCTCTGGCTGAGGCTGAAGGTTTAGTAATAGAAATTAACAACATTGCAACTATATTTGGAATTTATCGCTCGCCATCATTTCATTGTACCCAAAACTTTCTGTACTCATTGGATACCATTCTTCAACAATACAAATGTTACAGCACCCTTATCCTTACCGGTGACATAAATATAGATATACTGTCTCCGTCCTTAAGCAATTGTTCAGAATACCTTAACTTTTTATCTGAGAAAGGATTTATCCAAGCTATTAACAAGCCTACGCGTAAACTCACGTGCTTAGACCACGTCTTCGTTAAAACTAACACGGCTACGTTTGAGAGTATCGTGGCTTCTACGGACATTACAGATCACAACTTAGTCATAACTGGCTTTAATTTAAGCAACAATGAGCGACGCCAAATCGACCGTAAAACCACAACAATTAACTATCCTAAACTTCTTGATAGCCTTAAATCTACAGATTGGTCATGTGTATTCAATGCTGGGGAAGCTAATTTGGCAGCGGAAAATTTTGAAAAAATATTATCTGAGAAATTAATCAATTGCACCACTACCAGAAACATTCCTCGTTCTAAATTTGTCAAGCAGCCGTGGATAACCCCAGGTTTATTAAAATGCCTAAGACATAGAGATAGACTGCACAAAGATTGCAAAACACACCCTGATAACCCTATGAAACTTATAGTTTACAAAAGGTACCGCAATTACTGTTCTGAAATCTTGCGTAAACTGAAAGATGAATATCAGTCCCAAGAAATTGAAAAACACAAAAACAACCCAAAAAAGTTATGGAAAACCATTAAATCCATCAGCAATACAACCAATAAAATTGAATCTCCAACTCATCTAACCTTATCGAAAGACTCGCCTCAAGAATCCTTGGATGATTGCAATCGATTTTTCTCTACTATAGGAGAAGAATTAGCAAGTAAGTTACGCTCAACAGATAAACACCTCACATGTTCGAAAATAAAACACTTACCATCATCTTTTTACCTCCAACCAACGGATTATTATGAAATTGATCGAATAATCAACTCATTAAAAACTGATAGTAGTCCTGGAATAGACGGTTTTACCCCAAAGTTACTCAAACAGGCAAAAAACTTTATAATAGAACCACTCACACACATTTTTAATATTAGTCTCTCAACTGGTATTTTTCCAAGCATATGGAAACGAGCAGTTGTTATTCCGATTTATAAAAGTGGGGACAGAGATAAAGCAGAAAATTACAGGCCAATATCACTACTTAGTTCTATATCCAAAATTCTTGAGAAACTGGTGAACAACCGTCTTGTGCAGTACTTGGATAAGTACAGTATTCTCTCGGAAAATCAATATGGTTTTCGCAAAGGTAGATCAACACAGGATGCGGTAGAACACCTCACTAACCACTTAACCCAACACCTTGACAATGGCATTAAGTGCGTTGGAGTCTTCTTGGATCTTGCAAAGGCTTTTGACACCGTGCCCATCCCTACTCTCTTACACAAATTGGAAGCTATCGGAGTCCGAGGTCATGCGCTTAACTGGTTCCACAGTTACCTAAACGAACGGAGACAATGTGTCAGGATTGGTGATATTACGAGTAACGAATTTCCCATTAGATTTGGAGTACCTCAGGGCAGTGTCCTTGGACCGACTCTGTTTGTGCTTTACATCAACGATATCGTACACAATTCACCTCATGATTCCGAAATAGTTTGTTATGCGGATGATACGGTGGTCTTGTTTAGTGGTAGGACTTGGGAAGAAGCACTAAGCAACGCTGAGAATGGAATGACTTCTCTTAAACAATGGTTTGACTCTAACACGCTCACGCTAAACCTAGCCAAAACAAACTACATCTGTTTTTGCAAGACCGCGGCATCACAACCACCACGAAACACCTGCCTCAAAATACATACGGGGAAGTGTGACCCAGCTTCTTGTACCTGCATAAGTATAAACCGAGTGAATGCCGTTAAATACTTAGGTATTTTAATTGATGAAAGATTGGCCTTCAAACAGCACATCTCATATTCGACGCAACGTGTTAGAAAAATAATTTACGTGATGAAATCACTGCGTAATTCAGCGAAACTAGACACACTTAAGCTGGTTTATACTGCCCTGTGTGAATCAATTATTGGATATAACATAAAGGTTTGGGGAGGTTCCTGTGCTTCGGCCATGCTTGAGATAGAGAGAGCGCAGAGATCTGTTTTAAAGGTTATGTTAAATAAACCTTTTAGATACTGCACTACAAACCTCTATCGCGACGCTGAAGTGCTGTCGGTGCGCCAGCTTTATATAAGCGTAATATCCACATCAACCCACTCAAAGACAATAAAATCTGTGAATTACCAAGCTTTAATCTCCAGGAGGGTCTACCGGTTACCTCAAATAACAATTAACACTTCCTTTGCTCAAAGGCTGCCATATTTTCTGAGTAATTTTGTTTACAATAGAGTTCTCGTTCACTGTAATGTTAAAAGCGATACTGTTGGACAGGCTAAGTATAAGGTTAAAAAGTGGTTGCTAAAATTGACATATCGTTGCACTGAAGACATTCTTAAAATCTATAAATAAAATGTTACTTACCATTACCCTAACGTTTAGACGACCTATCTTGTAATTTTAATTTGATAATGTTTATAATGTATTCGGATGTTTGACTTAATTTGTTTTAATGTTACATATTTTATTAATTTAATTTGATTTAGTTAAATAACTGTTTTCTTTTTATTATTATTACTTAATTTCATTTCCAATGTTAAATAACTTCTTGCTTAAATTATTATTATTTTTATTTCTTTAAATTGTATTTGATTTGAGACTGTACAACGTAATATTATTGTTATTCTGATCCACTTTGGTGCTTCCAACACAGGTTTGACCCATAGGAAGCACCGCTACCAAAATTTTTGTTATCAGTCTGTATATTAAATGAAAAATGAAAAAATGAAAAATGATATTATTAAATATATCGAACCATTAAACGCTTATTTATTTATAGATATTTCATTATTTCTTTTAGCAAACACTATATTGTGTGTCCATTGTTTTATGTATCAATATGATTCATTACTATTTATTATAATATTTTACCAAAACAGGAGTGACGAATGCACAAAATATAAACCATTATTGCGATAAGCAGCTATTCATTCGATTACCTTATCGTAAGTATTGTAATTATAACTAATACTGTAAATGTTACAGTTTAACTACCAGATAAAATAGTCCAACATAGTTAAATTGCTATAAACTTTTGTCTTTGTACTTACACAGTTATTACATGTCATAAGTATGGTACCTGAATACCTGACGTTTTCATGAGTTACCGTTAATTTTAAAACAAAAATCCAACTTATTTTTCAAGTGAATTTGATGTTCAATGTTAGAGCCAAATAATTTTCATTTATATAATAATTAAATAAATATTTAGTTTTAAAATTTATAGCTTTGATGTGCAAGCTTATATTTTTTATTTTTAAGTTAAAATAATTACAAAATCATCCAAAGCCCACAATACCTGCATGCTTCTGACTCAGCCACTTTCCTTACATTTAAATCATGTTTTCCAACTTGACACCTAACTAATCAGTAACACAGGTCAATGGCATTAAACCACTTTAATAGTTGTCATGTTGACTCTGGGGTTTCTGACATTCAGCATGTTTATAAAAAATACCTACTTTCATAAATCTCACTACTAAACTGACGCTAACAGTGTGCATGCTACAGAAGTTACAGCAAGTAATGTATAATAGTATGCTTAAATCTTTAAAACTACGCAACGGATTTTGATGCGGTTTTTTTAATAGTGTGTTATATGTTACCATAGTATAGGGAAAGGGATTAACTCCCAAGTTAACGCTTGCGAAGCCGCGGGCAAAGGCTAATATAAGTATATGAAGCAGTGTAGTGTGAATTAGAATACTGACGGCAGGCGACGTTGGTGTAGTGGCACTTCTTGGAGGGCACCCACAGGTTGGAGGAGCCGGTGTCGAACACCACGCGGAACGACTGCGGCGGAGACCCGATCGTGATGGGCCCGTAGTACTGCGCCTGTTTACAGCAGTGGGCATATGTACTAACTGCGCAATGAACACAGAACTTTTGACAACAAATTTATTAATATCCTTGTTCTGACATTTGTTTTTTAATCTGTTGGGCCGAAACAATATTAACTATTGTTAAAGGTTCCATACTTCAACTACGGGTAAATGGAGGGGACCTAGGGTATGTAACCTTTGATCAACAGCAATAAAAACTCAATTCTATCTAGAAAAATGTTTGTACTGGTTGGTTTCTCAAAATGTTCAAAGTTTTGTGCCATTTTTTATTTACTTTTACTCAAACTTAATATAATTACTGTCAGGAGTTTGGGTGTGCATAAATAATTAAATAAATAAAAGTGAGGTACGTAATAGCTAAAAATAAATAACGAATAGCAAGTAGATTATTGTCTCTCACTCATCGCAGGGCACTCAGTCTTGACTCTTTGCTGAAGGTTATCATGTGTTTACTGCTTGTACATGATAAATATACCTACCCTTGTTTGTTTAACAAAATTATTGAATCTTCGTTTTAGTACCTACATTGGATAATGAACTGACCACAGAGACCACTAGAATAGTAATTTTGTTAGGTGAATGTGTGACATACATCGAGGTAGTTGGAGAGCGGCTCGGGCGCGGGCCCGCCGGGGGCGCCGTACTTGACGCGCACGGCCGCCACCTCCGTGCCCACCTCGTACAGGTGGCGCCGCGCCGACTTCATGCGGAACAGCGGCACGCTAGCAACAAACAAAAGGCAGCGTTAAGCGTCCCTGTTCTTAATGCTCCATCATCAGATTTAAGTTACCGAACTTACCGATGCAGAGCCACCGCGCACGAGACGCCGAGCGCCAACAGAAGCAAGCAAAGCTTGCCCATCGCTGCTGCAGTTAAACAACCAACAAGAAAACTGGTACCCCTGAAAACAAATTATTTTATTCACCTACCCGCCTGTAGCACGGAAACTATCGTTTTAATGTGTACAGTAAACCAGAAACCTTTCTTCTAACTGAGTGAAATTTTACTTAGCACGCACGAAGTAACAATTACGTTGTATTAACTCGACCGCGACACAAAGAAAAGTAAATTAAATTACCGGCGCGCTTCAGGAAAATATCACAATCAAAAACAACCAACCAACAAACACGAATGAATTGTAAGAATACTTGTCAATTGTCACTTTGACATTGACCGAAATTTTGACAAATTTGACATAAATAGTGATGTTCTTACAACTTCTATAAGAATAAAATAATTTAAAATTAGATTTAATGAAAAAATTGACTAAAATAGTATCTTTATCAGAAAAGAAAACTTGTAATAGTGGTTAAGTAACGCTTTTGCCTGCATACTCGCTAGCATTAAATTCAGTTGTTTGCACCTAAAACATATTTACCTAACTTTTTATCCGTGTAAAAAACTTCGTCAAAATTAAGCAGTATTGATTTAGAATTGAAATTAATTTTATTTTAAACTGAATAATTAGCAGTTTTCGAAATTAACGTGTTTACAACCTCTTAACTGCAAAGCACAATATTTGTATCTTGCACAGCACTCTCCCTATAACTGGAATTTATGTGTGTAGAGAACTAGACAAATAATACAAAATGCTTATACAGGGTTATTTTTAATTAGCGCATCACCTATTGCAGGCGGCTTCCCTACATCAATCCCAATAAAATTTGTTCTACGACTTTTTGCTAAACTTGATAATTAACACAAAAAGAAATTTGCGCGCTCTGTAATTTATTACTCTGTATTTTAAACCGACTATATCGAAAAACTGTTATAGTGAAATTGGCCCGACCCGGGAGCATCCGGTTTAACAGTCCGGTTTAAATACCGTTGCGCCACAGAGATCGTCTAACGGCCGAAACCAATATTCTAAAACCTTGGTAATTGGAAACTGCTAGTTTTGTTTTTTGTGATGCGTTTCTGTCATTTCCATAATATCAACAGCTATCTACCATAGTTTATTGAGACGCAAAAACATGGGTAATAGTTAGTTGCAAACTCTTTAGTTGTTAAGCAAACTCGACACATTTTGTGTCAAAATGTTGCCTCTTTACAAGTTACTTTAATTAGGCACGGTTTTAATTGGACTGGGGTTAGGCTAACTTACTAAAGGTACCTATAGATTTTACCAGTATGGCCGGGTTCCCACTACGCCGGACCGGAAGATCTGCCGCGCCGGTAAATCTGGCGGAAGAGCTAGTGGCTTTACAATTTATATGAAGCTATTCACATTATCCCGGGTCCGGCATTTTTGCCGAGCCCGGCATTTCTACCGAACGTTTTGTCAACGAATTTACCGGTAGAACGACCGGGCCCGGAGTAATGTGAACGAGTTTGTGCCGGTATCTGTCCCCCGCTCGCCCCGCTCGTGCTCCCCTCGCCCCGCCCGTGTTCCACTCACGTCATTCGGCTCGCATGTTCTGGTAAAAGTAGACGTTTAGCATGGATATTCAAGCAGAAACTTTAATTACGCTTGTCCAAGAGAGACCTGTTCTGTGGGATAAGACCGAAGACGTCTATAAAGACAAAAACTTAAAGTTAGCAGCATGGCGTGAAGTATGTTTAATACTGAAACCAAACTTCGATGAACTGGATGAAAAAGAAAGAAAACAGTACGGTGAGTTTTTAATGTTTTATTGATAAAATGTAAATGCATTGATAAATTTTATTTTATAGCTGCTGCCTGCCACGGAACGGAACCAATATCCGAAACAAAATAATTAGTAAATGATGTCCGTATAGCGTTGGCATTAGGGCCACCTCGACTCGACACATTTCGATTCATGGGTGTAGTTTCTTGTTCTTGTCTATGTTCTATATTTTGGTAACTTTCAAAATTTATACCATCTTTTTCTCTTACAAAATTATGTAAGACTGCACAAGCTTTAATTACTTGAATTGCTGTGTCTACGTTGAGATCTATAGCTCGATGGATTATTCGCCACTTATTTGCCAGAATACCAAAAGCGCACTCAACATACCTTCTTGCTCGACTTAGTCTATAGTTAAAAATCTTTTTATCAGTATTCAAATGTGTACCTCCATATGGACGTAGGAGATTAGGTGTTAAAGCAAAGCCTTCATCGCCAACAAGTATAAACGGTAATTCTTCGTGCAAGTTTTCATGAAGCGGTCTAAGCTTTGGTACATTTAAAGTACCATCATTGATCTTTTGCCAAAATGTACTATCCTTTAATATAGTAGAATCGCATTCCTTGCCATATGAGCCCACACTAATAAAAATAAATCGGTACTCTGAATCGACAACTGCCATTAATACAAAAGAATAATACTCCTTGTAGTTAAAGAACATAGAACCACTCTTGGCTGGTTTCAAAATTCTGATATGTTTGCCATCTACTGCTCCAAGACAGTGAGGAAAGTTGGCTTTTCTTTCGAATCCTGAAGCGATGTCCTCCCATTCTCTCTCAGTATCAGGCAGCTTAACCCTTTCAATTCCTACCTGAAAATTAACATCTATTCCTAGATGCCGCCATACAATGAGTTCAGAACGCCCTCGGGCGTGCCCGGCATCTCGGTTAAGTTTTCGGCATGAGTCGTTTTAAGTCAGGCGTCGTCAACCTTTTTTACCTATCTTCAAATATTGAAACGTTTCACATTATTATCGCGCTGTTTCAATTACTTACAAATACACGTTTGTTTTTATGCAATTGTTTAAGTAAAAAAACTCGCTCTTGGTACATATAAAATCAATGAAAGTTAAACTAAAAGTGAAGACTATACTTTTTATCAATGAACTAAAGATGTAAGTACAGAGGTTCCATACAGTTGTGAAAAATATTGTAGTAGTTTCCATTCGAAAACTGTTATAGATAGTTCCATACAATCGAGTTCCAGCAAAACTTTATTTGTGATAACCACAAACTTTTTATTATTTGTCTTTTAGTGAAAATCACCAATACTATAGTAAAATTTTTAACTCCGTGCGAACTCGGTCATAAATCATCGGAGCAGGTAAAAAATCTAGTGTTGGGCGAACGCGGCGCTTTCGTGGTCAAATTATCGATAAGAAAAGAAGAATTAGTATTTGTGTTACGCAATAGCGTATTTTGAGTCGATAACAAATATTTTTCTATTGTTGTTTATCGACTGCAGGTATACCTATCCCTATGCACATACAAAAGACCCTATTCTGCGCATGAGTGTAACAATGGAATAAGATATCTCTTTTTGGTGATTTATGTTATGACCAAGTTCGCACGGAGTAAAAATATCATAAATCATGACAATAACATTTTAAGTAGTTGATCCTACACAAAAGGCTTTGGTAATTTGCGTTCCGACTCATTTTGTCTTCCTAAATACATGTTACCGATAGTTTATGACTGTTCTTTTGTATTTTATCATTTTTTTCTATTCACGGAAGCCAAAATGGTAAAAATCTGGTTAACTTAAGTGTCGGCTTTCTTTTAGTTCAAACTCCCGGCACGTGCCAAGGCAGTTTTTACAAACAACAGTAGGTACTTAGATAAAACAGCATTTGCAGACATTTAAAATTTACCTTTAAAGGCGATTAAAGAGCCAAGTGAATAAGAATAAAAAATTAAAGTGTATGTAACAGTTAGGTATAATAAATATTGTACTGAAGCTTCAGTGGGTGAGATCTCCTACTTTCTTCAGAAAAATACCTACTATTATCTTTATTATACAAACTTTTCTATTTTTATAAATTACATTGTTTTTTCAAATATTTTAACATTTATTTACAAGATAATATCATAATTATATGATATATTTTTAGTTTTAAATATTACAAAAGGTTTGTTACCCCTGATTTAGAGTCGGGACTTAGTCATGAAATCGTCAATTTTTTAATTTCTTTAATATCCAGAAACCGTTTTGGTTATGGGTCAATAATAATGAAACAAACCATTACCTAAAATCTCATTTTTTTTTATTTGGATTTGGCTTACGTAAAGCCTTTTGAAATAATTACGCCCAGGGGCGGGCCCGGCATCTCAGTTAAAACATTTTGCCCGCCGATGGGCGTGCTCGGCATCCAATGGGTTAAGGAAATCTGTCTTTAGGTTTTCCCAAATGACGTGGGTCATTTCTTTTATTACTTTACTTATTGTCGAAACGCCTACTCTGTATGAGTAATGTATTTCTTTGAATGACATCCTGAAGCTAAATATCTGAAAAAAAAAGTATTTTTTGTTAATACATTATTACTTTATACGTCACCAAGAAACAAATTGTATTGTTTTATGATATTTTTTTATTGATTTCAGGAAAACAGGTTTCAACTAAATGGAATAATATACGAGATTCGTGGCTTAAGACAGTAAAGAAACAAAAAGATGAGTCTAAATCTGGATCTTCGGCCAAAAAGACACGAAATTATTTATATCACGAGCAATTAATGTTTTTGAAAAAAGTCTTCGAACCTCGACCACCACATGAGTCAGTTTCAAAAAAAGCAAGAACCGAGACTGAAGTAGGCATGGAATCAGATTTTCGTTCACCTTTAATTAAAGATAAAAGAAAAATTGATAATAAAGAGGTAAATGACAGGATGGTAAAGTTTTTGGACTCCAGAATAAACCCAGAAAAGGAAAACCATCATCTATCTTTCTTCAAAGGCATTATACCAATCTTGAACACTTTAACTATCGAAGAGACTTTAGAATTTCAAGCTAGCGTCATGACAATGTTGCAAAAAATTAAAAGTAGGAATAATGAGAGACCAAATTACGGACATTGGCGTGATTCATATAATCAGATGACCGGACCAGATCAGTATTCTGGATACTACACACATAATAGCGTCAATCAACAGCCAATACCTACGCAAGATCAACACTACCCTGGATACTCTACGCAATATAATAGTAGCAATCAACAGGCAACAACATCTATACCATCAACTTCATCTCAGACATCGAATCCGATTCTAGCTTCGCCATCAGCATCTAGTAATCATTCCATACATTCCCGACTCAGATTACTTAGATTTTGAAGGGATTTAAGTTTGAGTACAAATAAATACTTAAATAAATTGTTTGCATTTTTAATTCATAATGATTATCAAATACATACACCCTCCCACACACACACATTATATATATTCACATTCATGAAACAAACATACATAGCAAACATTCATTCATTCATACAGTCTTAAGTAGGTACCTACGTCAAAACTATCATTACGCAATCTAGTGCATAAAATAATCTTACCTTAGACATATGGCTAATCTTTGTTCTGGGCAAATACATTCTCTGAAACTTGTATCTCGTACTCTTATGTCTAGTCGTCCCAGTAAATCGTCAAAAGTGGTTGCTGTCATTCGAAAATAATTGAAGAACTTTGATTCGTCTCTTCTAAGTTCACCCATTAATGTTTCAAATGTTCCAAGTGAAAATCTTTCCCGTAAAATAGGGTGTACCCAATGTTTTCTTTTATTTTGCCTTCTATTAAGATACCACCACAACACAACAATTTCGTCGTCCATTGTGCGCGCGTCCAAAATTCAACTGAGGACTGTCTGAATTTCTTCCGGGATCCGATGTAATGTGAACACTCTGTCCGGTGTCCGGTTTTCGGCAGATCTGCCGGTCCGGCGTAGTGGGAACCCGGCCTATTAGTAAAGCCCTATTTATGATACAGGAATTACAGAGACAACACATGGTTTTACTGTGTAGTGTAGTAGAGGTTTTAAGTGGGTAGTATGTAGAACGCCATAAGTAGTTAGTTAATAGTTGTAGGCATTATTGGGATATCGATATGTTATATAATGACAACATAGAACAAATACCATAACAATTGTATTAAAAAAATAACTATACACCTTTAAACCATATAATACAAATCCACAGAAAAAATTATAACTGTAGCTATAGATGTATAAAAAAAATAGTTGCTTTAAATCACTGGAGAGAACCTCTCTCATACGTTATGACCATTTCAATATAAGTTTTCTTTAAAAAGACAATCATTTTCCTAAACTTATAGTATTGCCTATATTAAAAATATATTTTCATAATTAAGAAAATTTTACTTACAGTGAGGTTAAATGAATCATTAATGTTGTAGTGGTTGTGGAATGTAAGTGGTTCACATGGTATCAATATAAAATATTATTAAATAAAATGATCTAAGTGTTTGGTGTATGGTGTATATTGCAGGTACAGCTGCCTTTGACTAACTGTATCTAAATATTTGTTAAACAAGACAAACCCGTCAGCATGACATTTATATAGAACAATCAATAATTAATATCTACAGCACTCAAAACTTGCTATACTCTGTATAACAAAATAATTTTTTATTACTTAACATCTATATTTACAAAAAAATATCATTTTCTCATATTGTACAGCAAATAGATATATTATATAAATCTTATATTATTTTTATTATGAACAAGATTTACAGTTATCCATCACAATCACGTCATTCTTAATATTCTAATAGCATTTTCTTATTTACTGTTCAAGGACTCCTAAAATCGGAGTTTGATAATTTTTAGATCGATTGATAAAAATACTGAAGTCACATAATCACTTAAAATGTAAATAAAATGTATTAATAACAACTATTTTGGTATTGGACACACACACACAGGGTGCATGATGTTTGTTTAGTTTTAACAACACAGTTTCATCCGGAAGTTCCCTTCTCCTAGTTGAGTGATGGTTACATTCGTTTGTTTCCACACTTTACTGCACGTGTTGTGTGACGTCACGGTGCGTTCCCCGTGGTGTGACGTCACGGTCCACTACCGGCCGTAGTTGACAGCGGGGTCGTCCCTCGCGGCCGCGCTGTAGAGGCGGTGGTCCTCCGACAGCAGCCGCAGCGACGGGCCCTCCAGGATCTCCACGTTGCCGGCGTTCGCCTGGAACAAACATGAACTGTTAGCTCTATCTTGTTACTAGAACACAAAATCATATGTTTCGATCTATGATCTTAGGATAAGTAGTCATATTGTTGCAGGTAGTAAATATTACATAGTTACAACTACTTGATAGTACTTTACTGGTTTCAATTTAAAAGTATTTATTTATTTGAAACTGTTTTTATTCTGGACGGTGGCATTCCGCGGCTCGACCACTTTGTGGTTTTTCCGATATCGCAACTAGTCCGTCTTGGTGAGTATGCGTAGGAGCCTCACCAGGAACAGCGTGGCGAGGAACAGCTTGGACACGTCGGCGCGGCAGCGCGCGGCCGCCGCCAGCACGCGCAGCAGCGGCGCCGCCCCCGCCCCCGGCGCGCCCCCCGGTGCCGCCCCCGCCCCCGCCCCGCGGTACCCGGGCAGCCCCCGCAGCACGCGCTCGGCCAGCCCCCGCACGTCCACGGCGGCGTCGCTGGCTCGCCGCGCCCACTCCACGCCGCACTCGTACGCGGACGGACTCTGACACCAATCAACAACACACATTGTAACAATATCTTTATATTAATGGAACATCGTTATGGTCTCAATATCCCTTCCTATAATTGAATCCTAGAAATATGAACTTCAGTTAAGTTCAATCATTTTAATGTAACTTCTTAGATTAACGCTATCTTTTTTATTTGAAATTAAACTCATTTTAACTAAATTGGTATTTGTAAAAAAATTACAAATGCGAAACGTTGTATAAATCAAAATTATTTAATAAACGCGTAAAACCCGTTTAAAAGAGTTTAATTTTAATCATTTTATTAATTACTGAATATTCTTAATCGCTGTTCATATCAGCTGCAATATCAGTTGACTATTGTAGCAAGTTTAACAAAGTGTCGATTTGCCGATGCCCGTCATAGGTGACGCGATGATGTTGCTAAGACGAAGAATACACCAACAAGCAGCTGTTAAAACATTAACAAAAATGTTTTCAGAAAGGAATGTTTATATATACCATATATGCATATATATACCGTGTGTGTGTCGTCGTGGCGGCCGGCGTCGCTGTCCCCGAGCGAGCTCTGCTCGAAGAAGCCGTCGTCGTCGCTGTCGTCCGGGGGCGGCGCCGCGCTGAGCCGCGTGAGCTGCGTGAGCCGCGCGAGCTGCGCCGCGTGAGCCGCCTGCAGCGAGGCGTGAGCCAGCGCCGCCGCCGCTGACGCCCAGCCCGGGAACCCTGCAGGTCATACGAGTGATCAGATGGACGAACTAAGTGTGGTTTTATACATATAAAAATTATATCCATCATTTTTAAAAGACAAGTGGGAGACAAACATTAAATGTACGAATTGGACTAGGCATTGGTAATGGTAGTTGGGAAAAAGCCCTATTCTTATAATTCTCGAATAACATTAGTATTGACAGCTTAACAGATAACTTACCTCCAATATCTTCAGGCAGTCCCGAATCGAACCCTCTAAAGTCTGCAAAAACAAACATGTTATTAAAGAAATATAATTATACTAAGCTGTATTATATGTATCCTATAAAGTTTTGAAATAGCCTAGCTTATTCAAAAAAAAAATGTTTTAAATTAATTAACTTTTATTAGGACTTTATGATTCTACTTTTCTAGGATGTTTGGAGTTCATATAACAAGCTTACTGCCAAATTATACAATGCACTTCTATTACAATTCGTAGGGTTGTGTATTACAGCATGTATGTGCGAGTATGTGACATAATGTATAGTGTGTGTGTGTGTGTATAAAATAATGTGTAGTGGGTGAGTGTGTAACATTATGTTTAGGGTGTGTGTGACATCGTATATGTCGTGTGAGTGTGTATGTTTATGACATCATGTATGTCGTGTTTGTGTGTGTGTGACATTGTGTATGGTGTGTGGGTGACATCGTGTATGGTGTGAGTATGACATCATGTATGGTGTGTGTGTGTGACATCGTGTATGGTGTGTGTGTGTGTGACATCGTGTATGGTGTGTGTTTGTGACATCGTGTGTGATGTGTGTGTGTGACATCGTGTATGGTGTGTGTGTGACATCGTTTATGGTGTGTGTTTGTGACATCGTGTATGGTGTGTGTGTGTGACATCGTTAATGGTGTGAGTGTGACATCGTGTATGGTGTGTGTGTGTGACATCGTGTATGGTGTGTGTGTGTGTGTGACATCGTGAATGGTGTGTGTTTGTGACATCGTGTATGATGTGTGTGTGTGTGTGTGTGTGACATCGTGTATGGTGTGTGTGTGTGTGTGTGACATCGTGTATGGTGTGTGTGTGACATCGTTTATGGTGTGTGTTTGTGACATCGTGTATGGTGTGTGTGTGTGACATCGTTTATGGTGTGTGTGTGTGACATCGTGTATGGTGTGTGTGTGACATCGTGTATGGTGTGTGTGTGTAACATCGTGTGTGTAGTGTATGTGGCATGTGTGGTGCTACCTCGCCGCGGGTGGCTGCAGGCGCGGCGCAGGGCCCGCACGCGGCCGGCCCGCGCGGCCACCACGCGCCGCGTTGCCAGCTCGCCGGGGTATGTAACATGGTGTGTGTGTAGTGTATGTGGCATGTGTGGTGCTACCTCGCCGCGGGTGGCTGCAGGCGCGGCGCAGGGCCCGCACGCGGCCGGCCCGCGCGGCCACCACGCGCCGCGTTGCCAGCTCGCCGGGGTATGTAACATGGTGTGTGTGTAGTGTATGTGGCATGTGTGGTGCTACCTCGCCGCGGGTGGCTGCAGGCGCGGCGCAGGGCCCGCACGCGGCCGGCCCGCGCGGCCACCACGCGCCGCGTTGCCAGCTCGCCGGGGTATGTAACATGGTGTGTGTGTAGTGTATGTGGCATGTGTGGTGCTACCTCGCCGCGGGTGGCTGCAGGCGCGGCGCAGGGCCCGCACGCGGCCGGCCCGCGCGGCCACCACGCGCCGCGTTGCCAGCTCGCCGGGGTATGTAACATGGTGTGTGTGTAGTGTATGTGGCATGTGTGGTGCTACCTCGCCGCGGGTGGCTGCAGGCGCGGCGCAGGGCCCGCACGCGGCCGGCCCGCGCGGCCACCACGCGCCGCGTTGCCAGCTCGCCGGGGTATGTAACATGGTGTGTGTGTAGTGTATGTGGCATGTGTGGTGCTACCTCGCCGCGGGTGGCTGCAGGCGCGGCGCAGGGCCCGCACGCGGCCGGCCCGCGCGGCCACCACGCGCCGCGTTGCCAGCTCGCCGGGGTATGTAACATGGTGTGTGTGTAGTGTATGTGGCATGTGTGGTGCTACCTCGCCGCGGGTGGCTGCAGGCGCGGCGCAGGGCCCGCACGCGGCCGGCCCGCGCGGCCACCACGCGCCGCGTTGCCAGCTCGCCGGGGTATGTAACATGGTGTGTGTGTAGTGTATGTGGCATGTGTGGTGCTACCTCGCCGCGGGTGGCTGCAGGCGCGGCGCAGGGCCCGCACGCGGCCGGCCCGCGCGGCCACCACGCGCCGCGTTGCCAGCTCGCCGGGGTATGTAACATGATGTGTGTGTAGTGTATGTGGCATGTGTGGTGCTACCTCGCCGCGGGTGGCTGCAGGCGCGGCGCAGGGCCCGCACGCGGCCGGCCCGCGCGGCCACCACGCGCCGCGTTGCCAGCTCGCCGGGGTATGTAACATGGTGTGTGTGTAGTGTATGTGGCATGTGTGGTGCTACCTCGCCGCGGGTGGCTGCAGGCGCGGCGCAGGGCCCGCACGCGGCCGGCCCGCGCGGCCACCACGCGCCGCGTTGCCAGCTCGCCGGGGTATGTAACATGGTGTGTGTGTAGTGTATGTGGCATGTGTGGTGCTACCTCGCCGCGGGTGGCTGCAGGCGCGGCGCAGGGCCCGCACGCGGCCGGCCCGCGCGGCCACCACGCGCCGCGTTGCCAGCTCGCCGGGGTATGTAACATGGTGTGTGTGTAGTGTATGTGGCATGTGTGGTGCTACCTCGCCGCGGGTGGCTGCAGGCGCGGCGCAGGGCCCGCACGCGGCCGGCCCGCGCGGCCACCACGCGCCGCGTTGCCAGCTCGCCGGGGTATGTAACATGGTGTGTGTGTAGTGTATGTGGCATGTGTGGTGCTACCTCGCCGCGGGTGGCTGCAGGCGCGGCGCAGGGCCCGCACGCGGCCGGCCCGCGCGGCCACCACGCGCCGCGTTGCCAGCTCGCCGGGGTATGTAACATGGTGTGTGTGTAGTGTATGTGGCATGTGTGGTGCTACCTCGCCGCGGGTGGCTGCAGGCGCGGCGCAGGGCCCGCACGCGGCCGGCCCGCGCGGCCACCACGCGCCGCGTTGCCAGCTCGCCGGGGTATGTAACATGGTGTGTGTGTAGTGTATGTGGCATGTGTGGTGCTACCTCGCCGCGGGTGGCTGCAGGCGCGGCGCAGGGCCCGCACGCGGCCGGCCCGCGCGGCCACCACGCGCCGCGTTGCCAGCTCGCCGGGGTATGTAACATGGTGTGTGTGTAGTGTATGTGGCATGTGTGGTGCTACCTCGCCGCGGGTGGCTGCAGGCGCGGCGCAGGGCCCGCACGCGGCCGGCCCGCGCGGCCACCACGCGCCGCGTTGCCAGCTCGCCGGGGTATGTAACATGGTGTGTGTGTAGTGTATGTGGCATGTGTGGTGCTACCTCGCCGCGGGTGGCTGCAGGCGCGGCGCAGGGCCCGCACGCGGCCGGCCCGCGCGGCCACCACGCGCCGCGTTGCCAGCTCGCCGGGGTATGTAACATGGTGTGTGTGTAGTGTATGTGGCATGTGTGGTGCTACCTCGCCGCGGGTGGCTGCAGGCGCGGCGCAGGGCCCGCACGCGGCCGGCCCGCGCGGCCACCACGCGCCGCGTTGCCAGCTCGCCGGGGTATGTAACATGGTGTGTGTGTAGTGTATGTGGCATGTGTGGTGCTACCTCGCCGCGGGTGGCTGCAGGCGCGGCGCAGGGCCCGCACGCGGCCGGCCCGCGCGGCCACCACGCGCCGCGTTGCCAGCTCGCCGGGGTATGTAACATGGTGTGTGTGTAGTGTATGTGGCATGTGTGGTGCTACCTCGCCGCGGGTGGCTGCAGGCGCGGCGCAGGGCCCGCACGCGGCCGGCCCGCGCGGCCACCACGCGCCGCGTTGCCAGCTCGCCGGGGTATGTAACATGGTGTGTGTGTAGTGTATGTGGCATGTGTGGTGCTACCTCGCCGCGGGTGGCTGCAGGCGCGGCGCAGGGCCCGCACGCGGCCGGCCCGCGCGGCCACCACGCGCCGCGTTGCCAGCTCGCCGGGGTATGTAACATGGTGTGTGTGTAGTGTATGTGGCATGTGTGGTGCTACCTCGCCGCGGGTGGCTGCAGGCGCGGCGCAGGGCCCGCACGCGGCCGGCCCGCGCGGCCACCACGCGCCGCGTTGCCAGCTCGCCGGGGTATGTAACATGGTGTGTGTGTAGTGTATGTGGCATGTGTGGTGCTACCTCGCCGCGGGTGGCTGCAGGCGCGGCGCAGGGCCCGCACGCGGCCGGCCCGCGCGGCCACCACGCGCCGCGTTGCCAGCTCGCCGGGGTATGTAACATGGTGTGTGTGTAGTGTATGTGGCATGTGTGGTGCTACCTCGCCGCGGGTGGCTGCAGGCGCGGCGCAGGGCCCGCACGCGGCCGGCCCGCGCGGCCACCACGCGCCGCGTTGCCAGCTCGCCGGGGTATGTAACATGGTGTGTGTGTAGTGTATGTGGCATGTGTGGTGCTACCTCGCCGCGGGTGGCTGCAGGCGCGGCGCAGGGCCCGCACGCGGCCGGCCCGCGCGGCCACCACGCGCCGCGTTGCCAGCTCGCCGGGGTATGTAACATGGTGTGTGTGTAGTGTATGTGGCATGTGTGGTGCTACCTCGCCGCGGGTGGCTGCAGGCGCGGCGCAGGGCCCGCACGCGGCCGGCCCGCGCGGCCACCACGCGCCGCGTTGCCAGCTCGCCGGGGTATGTAACATGGTGTGTGTGTAGTGTATGTGGCATGTGTGGTGCTACCTCGCCGCGGGTGGCTGCAGGCGCGGCGCAGGGCCCGCACGCGGCCGGCCCGCGCGGCCACCACGCGCCGCGTTGCCAGCTCGCCGGGGTATGTAACATGGTGTGTGTGTAGTGTATGTGGCATGTGTGGTGCTACCTCGCCGCGGGTGGCTGCAGGCGCGGCGCAGGGCCCGCACGCGGCCGGCCCGCGCGGCCACCACGCGCCGCGTTGCCAGCTCGCCGGGGTATGTAACATGGTGTGTGTGTAGTGTATGTGGCATGTGTGGTGCTACCTCGCCGCGGGTGGCTGCAGGCGCGGCGCAGGGCCCGCACGCGGCCGGCCCGCGCGGCCACCACGCGCCGCGTTGCCAGCTCGCCGGGGTATGTAACATGGTGTGTGTGTAGTGTATGTGGCATGTGTGGTGCTACCTCGCCGCGGGTGGCTGCAGGCGCGGCGCAGGGCCCGCACGCGGCCGGCCCGCGCGGCCACCACGCGCCGCGTTGCCAGCTCGCCGGGGTATGTAACATGGTGTGTGTGTAGTGTATGTGGCATGTGTGGTGCTACCTCGCCGCGGGTGGCTGCAGGCGCGGCGCAGGGCCCGCACGCGGCCGGCCCGCGCGGCCACCACGCGCCGCGTTGCCAGCTCGCCGGGGTATGTAACATGGTGTGTGTGTAGTGTATGTGGCATGTGTGGTGCTACCTCGCCGCGGGTGGCTGCAGGCGCGGCGCAGGGCCCGCACGCGGCCGGCCCGCGCGGCCACCACGCGCCGCGTTGCCAGCTCGCCGGGGTATGTAACATGGTGTGTGTGTAGTGTATGTGGCATGTGTGGTGCTACCTCGCCGCGGGTGGCTGCAGGCGCGGCGCAGGGCCCGCACGCGGCCGGCCCGCGCGGCCACCACGCGCCGCGTTGCCAGCTCGCCGGGGTATGTAACATGGTGTGTGTGTAGTGTATGTGGCATGTGTGGTGCTACCTCGCCGCGGGTGGCTGCAGGCGCGGCGCAGGGCCCGCACGCGGCCGGCCCGCGCGGCCACCACGCGCCGCGTTGCCAGCTCGCCGGGGTATGTAACATGGTGTGTGTGTAGTGTATGTGGCATGTGTGGTGCTACCTCGCCGCGGGTGGCTGCAGGCGCGGCGCAGGGCCCGCACGCGGCCGGCCCGCGCGGCCACCACGCGCCGCGTTGCCAGCTCGCCGGGGTATGTAACATGGTGTGTGTGTAGTGTATGTGGCATGTGTGGTGCTACCTCGCCGCGGGTGGCTGCAGGCGCGGCGCAGGGCCCGCACGCGGCCGGCCCGCGCGGCCACCACGCGCCGCGTTGCCAGCTCGCCGGGGTATGTAACATGGTGTGTGTGTAGTGTATGTGGCATGTGTGGTGCTACCTCGCCGCGGGTGGCTGCAGGCGCGGCGCAGGGCCCGCACGCGGCCGGCCCGCGCGGCCACCACGCGCCGCGTTGCCAGCTCGCCGGGGTATGTAACATGGTGTGTGTGTAGTGTATGTGGCATGTGTGGTGCTACCTCGCCGCGGGTGGCTGCAGGCGCGGCGCAGGGCCCGCACGCGGCCGGCCCGCGCGGCCACCACGCGCCGCGTTGCCAGCTCGCCGGGGTATGTAACATGGTGTGTGTGTAGTGTATGTGGCATGTGTGGTGCTACCTCGCCGCGGGTGGCTGCAGGCGCGGCGCAGGGCCCGCACGCGGCCGGCCCGCGCGGCCACCACGCGCCGCGTTGCCAGCTCGCCGGGGTATGTAACATGGTGTGTGTGTAGTGTATGTGGCATGTGTGGTGCTACCTCGCCGCGGGTGGCTGCAGGCGCGGCGCAGGGCCCGCACGCGGCCGGCCCGCGCGGCCACCACGCGCCGCGTTGCCAGCTCGCCGGGGTATGTAACATGGTGTGTGTGTAGTGTATGTGGCATGTGTGGTGCTACCTCGCCGCGGGTGGCTGCAGGCGCGGCGCAGGGCCCGCACGCGGCCGGCCCGCGCGGCCACCACGCGCCGCGTTGCCAGCTCGCCGGGGTATGTAACATGGTGTGTGTGTAGTGTATGTGGCATGTGTGGTGCTACCTCGCCGCGGGTGGCTGCAGGCGCGGCGCAGGGCCCGCACGCGGCCGGCCCGCGCGGCCACCACGCGCCGCGTTGCCAGCTCGCCGGGGTATGTAACATGGTGTGTGTGTAGTGTATGTGGCATGTGTGGTGCTACCTCGCCGCGGGTGGCTGCAGGCGCGGCGCAGGGCCCGCACGCGGCCGGCCCGCGCGGCCACCACGCGCCGCGTTGCCAGCTCGCCGGGGTATGTAACATGGTGTGTGTGTAGTGTATGTGGCATGTGTGGTGCTACCTCGCCGCGGGTGGCTGCAGGCGCGGCGCAGGGCCCGCACGCGGCCGGCCCGCGCGGCCACCACGCGCCGCGTTGCCAGCTCGCCGGGGTATGTAACATGGTGTGTGTGTAGTGTATGTGGCATGTGTGGTGCTACCTCGCCGCGGGTGGCTGCAGGCGCGGCGCAGGGCCCGCACGCGGCCGGCCCGCGCGGCCACCACGCGCCGCGTTGCCAGCTCGCCGGGGTATGTAACATGGTGTGTGTGTAGTGTATGTGGCATGTGTGGTGCTACCTCGCCGCGGGTGGCTGCAGGCGCGGCGCAGGGCCCGCACGCGGCCGGCCCGCGCGGCCACCACGCGCCGCGTTGCCAGCTCGCCGGGGTATGTAACATGGTGTGTGTGTAGTGTATGTGGCATGTGTGGTGCTACCTCGCCGCGGGTGGCTGCAGGCGCGGCGCAGGGCCCGCACGCGGCCGGCCCGCGCGGCCACCACGCGCCGCGTTGCCAGCTCGCCGGGGTATGTAACATGGTGTGTGTGTAGTGTATGTGGCATGTGTGGTGCTACCTCGCCGCGGGTGGCTGCAGGCGCGGCGCAGGGCCCGCACGCGGCCGGCCCGCGCGGCCACCACGCGCCGCGTTGCCAGCTCGCCGGGGGAGAACTCCGCGCCGGCGCCGCGCACCGCCAGCCGCGACGCCGCTGCGACAAAACACTCGATGCAATGACTGATGACAGCCCGACTGAGACAGCAGTCAGTGACAGTCAGATCTTTGACCTTGCCTCGATACAACGCTAACGCGCGGGCGTTTTATTAGCACAGGCCGAAGTACCGTGGCTTTATTTATGAACTTGCGTGTCCTTATGCAAAACTAGCTTTTTGCTCTGCGGTTTCACCCGCAGCTAAATAGCATTTCCCGCGGGAATTTTTAAAAGTCCTTTCTTAGAACTCACTAGACGTCACATTATAAAGGAACACCTGTTCTAATTGTTTTAATAACTAACATATCATATCAGTAGTGAATATATTTTAACTAGTAACCCGCCTGCGCTTTGCAATGGTGTATTTTGCCGACTTTCTCACGATAATTATATTGAATTTTGGATTTGGATAAAAAAATAAGGTAAAATATATAACAGTTCCTTTCGTGTTTAAGGAGAACTTAGAGGACAAACATATACTTACAAATAGTGAATCTGCTTTATAAAACGTAAATTACTTTTTTGGAAGTCGGTAAAAAATGACGATGAATGATGATTTCGTTGCTAACTCACCTTTAAGTATTAGCATCTTAATAGTAGTTCCTGCTATGTCTTCTATCCTGAGATCATTGGCCCGCTTCTTGGCCTTCTTCACGACGACAGAGTCGAGTGTGTTCTGTGGCGGGGGCGTCGGCGGCGGCGGCGTGGGGGGCGGCGAGGGGGGCGGCAGCGGCGACAGCGCGGGGGGCGGGGGCGTCGGGGCGCGCGGGGGCGGCAGCGGCGACGACGCGGCGGGGGGCGGCGCGGGGGGCGGGGCGCGGGCCGCCAGCGCCGCCTGCAGCTCCAGCAGGGCCGCCCCCGCGCCTCCCGCCCCCGCCCCCGCACACACGCTCTCCTCCAGCTCCTCCACCAGCATGCCGTCCTGGTACACCAATATTTACACTAGGTACTAGTCTTTACTTCTCCTAGCGTTAAAACGAGATCACATCGTAGAAGTTGTGTATCCACATGGGCCTGTTGTAGTTCAGTCGGAGATAAGATTAAAACACTGTTGTGTAAGTGATTGTTTACCAGTTTGTCAGTTACATTACTACGTTGTTGTTTACGTTGAATGGAAATACCTCACTGCTATTTTAATTTTGTTAAAATATATACGAACCTGAAAATGCCACGATGGTAAAATAAATTTATGAAGATTTTGGCTACTGCTTTAATTTACAAATACTGACACCAGTGTTTTTCGTGTATCATTTTTATCAGATAATAAAACCTATTTTGCATAAGCTCTAATTTTTCCTTGATGACTGTGAAGGAGGCCAATCATGAGATAGGCAGCAACATCGATTTTTAATATTCCAAAATGCTGAAATTGTTAAAACTAGCGTCATTAAAAGTATGTATCTGAATACTCGTGTTAGTTGCGCATGTCTAGTAGTGTGCTGTGAGTGTGTGCGTGTGCTGTGAGTGTGTGCGTGTGTGTGTGTGTGCGCGCGTGTGTGCGCGCGTGTGTGTGTGTGTGTGTGCGTGCGTGTGTGTGTGTGGTGCGGACCTGCAGGCGGCTCATGACGTAGTAGTCGTGCGTGAGTCCGATGTGTTCGCCGGCGAGGTCGGCCAGCGGCAGGTGCTGCGGGCCCGCGGCGCGCGGCTGCAGCTCCGCGAACATGCGCGGCAGCACGGGCGGCGGCCGCGGCGCCTCCCGCCCGCCGGTGGCCGCCGCCGCCCCCGCGGACAGCGCCACCCACGTGAACGCGGCGCCCGCGCCCGCCCCCCGCCGCGGCGCGCCCCCCGCCCCCGCCCCCGCGCTCGACTCCGCCTCCTCCTCTACACTGGTGTTCGCGAGCTCGCTGTACATAAACATATACACTTACGTTTAAATTATGTATATGTAAAGATTTGTTAATTTGGCCATACATAATAGTAGGCAGAGTATACGTGTGTGATTTAAAATACTTCGATGGCTGTTGGTTAATATAAAAAAAATGATAGTAATAGATAAATTTTAATAAAAGAATAAGAGCAGAGAGTATAGAGTCAGTCTCCAAATAGTATTTGTTATTAAAATTTTCTTCATGTAAGTAATTGGCAATTCAAATTTAAAAAAAAAAATTAGCATTTTGACCTTGAATTGTTAATTTAATGAATTTGCATTTCGCTATCAACTTCAACAGCGGTGTAATATATAAATAAATATTGTTAAGAGGAATGACACTATCTGATTAAGTTTCTGGCCACCAAATAGCACAAAAAGTTATTCTTAAAATACTTGTCTTATTTAATAACTACAACTGAAACTGGTAATACCATGATTTTTCATTGTACCATAAAACGAAAAAGTGAAGATCAGTGAGATCAATGTACCATTTTCCTATGTTGAGTATAAGAAAAAAAAGTATTATTTTAAAATTTTGATAGGAGTGGTATAAGATTTTGAACATAAGAATGATAAGTCAGTGTTTACCTGGCAGCTTGTAGCGCATCGCAGACAGACAGCACTCTTGCATGCAAACAATCCACTTTGCGGCCATATATATTGGCAGACTGTTGCAGGAGCAGTGCCAGTTCGGCAAAATTTGGCATAACATAGCCATCTGTAGAGCCTGTGTCGGAGTCTGACTCCCGCTCCAGCGCATGCAGCCCCGCCTCCGTCAGGTACTCCTCCAACAACTACACACATTGTTATTGAAATAGACATAACTTATACAATTCAATATTCTCCTTCTTCCAGTAGTATAATTAAGCAAATTTCTAAAAGATAAGCAACAATTTTCACAACTGTATTGTTGACATGGTATTTTCAAGGTTAACAAAACTATTTTGTAGTAAATATTTGTAACTGATGTAGTCAGCAGTTCCAGACTATGTCCACTAGATACAAACTGAATTTATTTTACAAACTAATATAGAAAAGCATAAGAATTACGTTTCCTGAGATATTAGATAACTTAAGGGCACAACAATAGCAACATACACAGTGATTGCTGTGCATAAAAAGTTAAAGGCGGGAAATGGTAGCAGCAGCATGATTTGTAAACAATTCGGCGGCACTGACCGCGCTGAGGTCCGTGTCAAAGCTGCGGCGCGCGTCGCTGATGGGCTTCATCAGCTCCGCCACGATCTCCTCTAGCCTCTGCGAGTTCATGCTCCACCGCTTCTCTCGCTGGGAAGATACGCGTTGCCTGAAACAGTAGCGGCTCCGTGAGCGACATCGCTGAAATGCGACGCTCGCACACTGAACACACACCGCAGACGCAAGTTTCAGCAGTGGCGCGAAACTTTCTGTCAACGACCCCGTTTTGATTTACCAAAACATATTATCGAAATTCACAAAAATCACTTCACAATTAACACTACCCTTTAAATCATTGTTACCTTCGCCTCACGGCGGTCTCGGCGTCCATCTTAAAAACGCAAAATTTTATAACGAGTATCGTAATAACAACGGTGGCCATTTATTTATGTTTTCATTGAAGACATTCCTAAATTCGCTGCCAAGCATTTCGCCCTTGCTCGGCATCGTTCGCGTACTTGTTCGCCGAAGCTCGTGTTCGATCCATTCGTAATCACTCATTCGTTGTGCTGTCATTTTAGACTTCACTCATTTCCTTTGTGTTTTTTTTTTTTTTTTTAGGCTTAAAGGACTAGAATCCAGGCCTGTAAAAACGATAATAAAAAAAAATTGTTTTTTTTTAAAATAGCAATGAAGATTATAATATGTTTGCAAACACAAATTTATATATTTTCAATACGATACCCTCTTGTTTATATGTTTAAATCTCAGAGTTGAGTTTTATTATTTTACCCAACACGAGTATTATCATAATATGCTCATGGGGCCTCAGAAAATTGTAAAAAAATAATGTAAAAAATACTTTTATATCCTGCGTAACACACATAATAGTATTTGACTATTTACCTTAAAATAAATACGAAGGATAATCTTTATGTATTTCCAAATCATTTACTATCTATTTCATTCGTTGAATTCAATCTACGTCAATCAATAAATGAATGAAGGTTGTCAATTTCGTTCGTTCATTAGTGGGTTGTTCCTTGTTTACATGTTGTGTCGACGAGTGTTATTTTGATATAATTAAGAAATTTATTAATTACTTGTGTGAAATTGTGTACAAAATAAAGGAATATAGTTAGTTAACAGTGTTAGAATCCATACTCGTACAAAATGGGCATGTCGCGGTGTTATAGTTTCATGAAATATCTCGTTATTGTGTTCAACATATTCTTCTTGGTAAGTTTGCGGCGTTTTGCAGTATACTTTGCATGAATATTATTATTTTTCGTATTATTTTAGTGTTCTTATGGAATCTAAGAATCCTGTACTTAATTTACGACACTGAGAGCAGGGTGTGTGAGGTAAATACTAGAGTCATGCTATAAATAGTATGTAGCAAGTAGAAAGTGTCAGGCGATTGATACAGACAGGAAGCTTACCGAAGCTTGATGATGTAAACACATGCGCCAGATGTTAGGTTCAGGCTTTTGCCTTTTGTATCAAGATCTTTCCCTTTACTTTATTCTCTTGGAAGTTGTAGACAATTACTTACTGTTCAATTCATATTGATCCATTCATAATGTTTTTCATCTGTGATGCTATTTTTATTTAGTTACTTTTTAATATTATTTTATTATTTACTTGTTACCATATTTAAAAAAGCAGAATAATAGTCCCATTATAATTTTTTTTTTTATTTACTTAATACAGGTAAAGTATAACAGGTTATAGTTGTATTAAAATTTAACTTAAAAGAGGCTATGAAGCTTTCTGGTATAAAAATCAAGCAGTTAAAATATAAGTAGCAAGTATTTAGAGCAGCATACCCAAACAACTTTAATTAATACAAACTTTTTACATAAGGCATGCTAAAAAGCAGACAATGCTTTGTTCACATATCTGACATTAGTGGCCGCCGCGACTCCATCCGCGTGGAAGTCGGTTTCCCGTGGGAATGAGATGTTTTCCTGCAGTAAAAAGTACTCTATGTGTTATTCTGATGTGTAAGCTATATTACTGCAAAGTTTCAACCAAATCCTTCCAGTAGTTTTTACGTGAAAGAGTAACAAACATCCATCCATACATACTCACAAATTTTCACATTTATAATATTAGTAGGATTGCATAGGTTGCATCATTTAACTAATTTAATAAATTGTAAAGCTATACAATACAAAAATATGGGATAGACACACAAATACAATATAAAAGTAAAGTAAAATACCTACACTTTATTGCACAAAAATTATAAATAAAACAATTTACAAATAAAAAAACATATTAGAAATAGGTAATATAGGGAGTCTGGGTAAAGGTAATTTTGAGGTCAATAGAAACAAGATCCTAAGGTCAATAGAAACATGGCTAAGGTAAAGTGTGTGGGGCAGGTGGTGGGCGTGGCGGCGTGCGCGGCGGCGGCGTGGGCGCTGTGGGCGGCGCGCGCGGGGGACACGGGCGCCGCGCGCGCGGGGCTGGCGGCGCTGGCGGTGTGGGGCGGCGCGCTGGCGGGCGCGGCGGCGGCGGCGCTGGCGGGCGCGGCGCGGCGCGGGCCGGGCGCGCTGCTGGCGGCGGGCGCGCTGCTGGCGGCGGCGCTGGCGGCGGCGGCGGCGGCGGCGGGCTGGGCGGCGCAGCACACGGGCCCGCTGCGCGCGGCGCTGCTCGAGCGGCTGCGGCTGGCGGTGCTGGCGGAGTACGGCGCGGCGCCGGCGCAGTCCGCGCTGCTGGACGCCGTGCAGGCGGGGCTGCGCTGCTGCGGCGCGGCCGGGCCGGCGGACTGGCGCGCCTCCGCCTGGTGGCGCGCGCGGCACCCCGACGACCTCGACCTCTCCATCTCCGCGCCCGCGCAGACGTACTACGTGCCCGCTTCCTGCTGTCAGGTAACAAGCACGTTTCCCTTCATTGTTTCCCCGAGAGGTTTACATGTTTTTTAAACCTATGTGTATGCATTTTAAATCGACAAATTCAGATATTTACATTACACGTGAGTCTCAATTTAAAAACTAACTATACATCAATTGTATTTATATCTGCTATAATTTAAAACATTTATTGGTATGTTCATGTAAGGAAAAGTCAATTAGATCGTACGATTTTAAGGAGTTTCCATCCGAACCAAAAGGGTAAAACGGGACTCTATTGCTAAGACTCCGCTGTCCGTCCGTCTGTCTGGTAGCTGCCTTTCATGAACGGATATGGCATATGATATGATATACAGTTGAAAGGTTTTTCAGAATAGTGCCTAACTACTCTTTTAATTCATTCGCTATTTGCACTTCAGTTTTGTTCATTGTCCTACCCCCCAAAGTTAAGTGGCAAGTTTTCTTTGCGTAAGTTAGAAAAAAGAATAAAAATGTATGAAATTGTCATTTTTGGCTAGCTTGCAATTTGCCAGTTTCATACATTTGTATTCTATTCACTCGCTCACGCACAGTCCACATGCCACTTGTCTTCAGGGGCTGGTGTGGTCATAAGCCGCTGTGTTGGTTCGTTGTCGCGCGGTGTAGTGAGTGTGTGTGTCGCAGGGCGAGCCGGCCGGCGGCTGCCCGCTGGCGGCGGCGGCGGCGGGCGGCTGCGGCGCGGCGGCGGCGGCGGCGCTGGCTCGGCTGGCGCGCGCGCCGCTGGCCGCCGCCGCCGCCGCCGCCGCCGCGCTGGCGCTGGACGCGCTGCTCACGCTGGCCCTCGCCGCGCACCTGCACCGCCACGCCGCGCCATACAAGGCCTAGACACCCCGCATGCAACCAGAGGATCCTCACCCACACCCTACAGCTACAAGCAACACAGATACCCCGCCGAGCGCTGCTACACAACCCGACTATCTACAGTCCGTTTCAAGTTGCATCATACGTCATTAATCTAGCGTGCGTGCGTAGTATCATGTAAGGTGATAAGATGATCTTTTATCTACTATTGTACTCACTTTTATATTTTGGAAAAAATGACGACTAAAATGTAGTCGAAAATGCCATTCAATATTGTGTCCATATAACAAAAACAGCATCACAAGCTGTAGTTAGTAGTCTGATGGAACATTAGTGCTAGGTAGGCATTCAAGGTTACAAAAAATGATTTACTAACAGATACATTTGCATAGACCTTATGGTCCCAATACTCGTAAACTTATGTTTTTATTTATACTTACATACAAGCTATCTGAAATAGCTTAACCTTAGTTGTAAGGTCACTAATTCCTGTTCAACTGTAACTTTGAGTCTGATTTTTTTTCTCTGTTTCTAGAGATCTTTTGAAATCTCTTAGATTTATTATTTATTTTTCAAGTAAGAAACTATACTCGTACTATAGTTATCAATATATAAACATTGCACCATTCCATGGCTATACGTTTCTGTAATATTTATATCCGTTCCTATGAAACAAGGCACAAAATAATGTTAAAGACTGATTTTGATTTGAAAGATTACAATACTTACCTCTATGACATTTTTGGATCAATTTATAAAAAGACTGCAATTATTTTAAGTTTGAAAGTGTGTTGTTTGAATAAAAATAAAAATGTGTGTGCGTATTTTTAAGAATACAATGAACACCGTAATCGGTTATGTTTATGATTGTGTATTTATTTACAAGATCAAGTTGCCTTTACGACTTCAGAAGAATAATCATATTATAAGTAGGTAGTACTCTAATGATTGTAATGTTACTGTGTTTTCTTACGAACGTTTCTGAAAGATGCGAGGTGGGGATGGTCCCACGGGGTGTGTTTCAGTAATGTGAGTTAGAAGTAACGTTCAGTAGCGACGTGTAGAGTATGTGTTCGATGTTTGTATTTTGTCATGTGCGGGCCGATGACGTCACTGTAAGCGATAACTGTGAGCTACAAGAGAAATCTGGCTCTCGTATGATCTGATATAATTCAGAATATTGACCAAATGTTCTAATAGCCATACCTAGTTACCTCAATGAGTATGACATGAACCGGGTCCTTGCAGGAACGTCGTTGTACCGCCACGTATTATCATTATCTCTGTATTTACTTCTGAGGCTTTATTTCACGAGACTGATTTCCCTTCATTACATACCTAGGTTTAAGTTTTAACAGAGTACAAATTGCTTATGATATTTTATCGCAGATTATTTTATGTTAACCGTTCGTGGAAGTTATTTTATTGACTGATTTCTAGATTTAGTTGTGTGTGCCGACTGCAGCTAGAGTATGGAGACGGTATCTACAACATGGAGGTATCTGCCTCCACTCCTGCGCAGCGCTCGGCGTTAGTCGATAGTTGTGTGCTTTTATTTGTTTAGTCATAGCGTTTAGTTACTAATCTATAACGAAGCCGCGCCTTGTCTCCCACATTGTATTACATTGTTGGTGTTATTTCATTGTGAACTCTGTTGAGAAGAGCTTCCTATGTGCCTACAACACATCACTGCCGCGGGGGGAGGCGGGGCGCGGGGTAGTGCCATATCTACGTGTTTGTTTACACTCTTAGCTAATAATATATTGTCTATTACACCATGGGCTGTTTTATTTACTTTGTCCTTTTAAAACCCTTGAAAGTTATACACAAACCTCAATACACCTTTGTTTTAGGTATCTATATCTAGTACTTAGTCTTACCAGCCCCCCAAGTCAAGTGGTAGTAGAAATTTGCGATAGCGAGTGAATATAATTTAAATGAATGAATCGATCAAATTGCAAGCTTGACAAAAATGAAAGTTTCATACATATTTTTTCTATTCACTCGCTAACGCGAATATCACTTGCCAATTGACTTGGGGGGGCTGGTAACCTATTGAAACCTCAAAATTCTGTTACCCGAATCTTAAAACCCCGGAAACGATTGATAGAACTTTTAAAAGATAGATGTAATGAATGACAACTTTTCAAAAATCCTTATCATCAAAAAGCATAACACGCATTATACAATCCCTAATTTCAATTGGCATAACATCCTCATCATCAGTCTAAAATGCTTTGGTATAATTTAATTTGCCATAGCTATAGGAAAACCTAATTTTATTTGACATATTTTAGGTCGACCAAATTATTAAAATTATAATTTACAATTTTGGGTATTCGGTGTATGTTCACATATTAAAATAATAGGTACGATGACGAGCAAAGCCTAATTAAAATCTGTTATTTTACGATGACATAGATGTAGGTAATTTGTTCTTACTTGCCGTGCTTCGATAGGCATGTTAAGTTTTAGAAAAGTTTACTTACTTCTCAAAAAGTCAGTTTAATGATGTTTTTGCTTTAAGAACTTTGATCTCATAGATCGAAGTCCGGGTCCTAGCTCTCGTATTCAGAGAGCTCGATAAAATAATATAGCAAATAATACAGTAGGCACCTTTTCATAACTTTTTTTTTACCGAGGCCACTGAGCTGTTA
Organism: Emmelina monodactyla; assembly: GCA_916618145.1. Lineage (NCBI taxonomy): Eukaryota > Metazoa > Arthropoda > Insecta > Lepidoptera > Pterophoridae > Emmelina > Emmelina monodactyla. The sequence continues at coordinate 10,250,371 of OU745311.1, forward strand.
TGAGTTATGACGTACCTACATTTATAAAATTTTAATGACCATAAGTCAAGAGACAATTAAAGTTGTTAAGTGCCGACAGCTTAACAGGAATATTAATATTTATAGATCAGTCAGTCAACCATTCGAAAAATCTTCGATTTTTTTAATATCATAAGTTCGTTCTAAGATCACTCGATCTTCACATTCAAACGTACAAATGCCTACATTATTATTTATCGGTACACAACTTACTTTATCTTTGGTTGGGGGTTTAAAAATGGACTGATCCTTGACAGGTCCGCCGAGGAAACTAAACAGAACATTAGGTAGGTACTGGCACAGGTACTGGTAAAGGCTCGCATCAATAACTTAAAACGATCGCCTGTTCTTCTATCACGATTTTTTAATGTGTTCTTAGGTAAGTAGGTATCGAGGTATAAAATTTTATAATTAAGGCTACTTCGCAATAATGTTGCGTACCATCGCAATTTAGAGTAAAATGCTCGTCTTGCAGAAGATGAGCAATCGGGTATGAAGCGTCAACACATCAAATACACATTTGCATTATATGACGTAACGGTGGCACCTTCCTTCACATTGTGCATCAGCGTGTATGGCAGACTTGCATCACTCGCTAGATCTACAATGTATGTCACCGCACTCAAACACTTCGGTGGAACTAGCGGATCGACTCCACATAGATAGAGCGACCCTCCGACCTAATTTTTAGCAATTGCGTCTTACGAATTTAACAATTAACGTTAAGTAGGCAGCGAGAATGTAGCGAGGTGACCCGACGATCGCTTATTGAACCCAATCAATGGACAATTGAGGATCGGCTTTGACTGTTGCCGGTCGCAGAGTTCTATCCGACAGAACCCATTGAAGGAGTGCTACACCAGTCGGGAACTATGTAAACAACAATAGTATACATAATTCATTGTAGGAAGCTGGTTAGTTAGGTGTTTTCCTTCGTCTTAGGTATAGGTAGGTTGTTATTGTTACCGACAGCTTGTATGCGTTAAGTTAAGTAGGTAGGTAGATATTTTATAATGTTTGTGATATGTAAGCTTGGTTTTGATGAAGGCAATCATATTACTGTATGTTATAATGTATGTAAGTAACGTAAAAATCCGATACATTGCTGTGTAGTATTCTAAAAAAATACTTAGATACTTGCGTCTAAAACTACCTTTAAATGAAGTCTAGAATGAAGTCGTTTTTAACAATGAAAACACAGTACCAAAAGCTAACCACTTTATGCTATTTTAGGTATAATAATAAACTAAGTAAGTTATCTATATTCAATTACTTAATTTAACCAAAAGTCTTGTAAAGAAAGCTTTCATATTGATGAATATAATCAGTTACTATTATTAATCGGATTATAAAACGCGCAACATATTAAACAATATAGAGCAGATTTGATTCAAAATAACTTTAGAGAACCCCTGTAGCCAGTACAACTCAATTTTAAAAAACATTTTAGTTACCAAGAAAGACTTTTTTCAAAGAAAAATAGAAAAAATAAGGAAGTAAGTACTAAGGATTGAATGGACCTTGTTCTATTGAATACTAGTGGCCGCTCGCGACTCCGTTCGCGTAGAAGTCGGTTTCCCGTGGAAATGCGCAGTTTTCCCGCGGTAAAAAGTTCCCTTAATTCTTTCATACATATGTATATTTTTTGGTTTCTAGAACCGTTTTGGCAGCGCACGCAACGGAAGCCCTCAAGGATGAATAATTTTCCCCGTTTTTTTCACATTTTCCATTATTTCTTCTCTCCGTATAGTTGCAGCGTGTTGTTATATAGCCTAAAGCCTGCCTCGATTAATGGTCTATTCAACACAAAAAGATTTTTTAAATTCGAACCAGTAGTTCCTGAGATTAGTGCGTTCAAACAAACAAACAAACAAACAAACAAACAAACAAACTCTTCAGCTTTATAATATTAGTATAGATTCTGTGTAGGGACTTAGGAACACATAATAACGCTGCGTTCCAACAGTGCGTAACAAACAGTGCGCGTTCAAACAAACAAACAAACAAACAAACAAACAAACAAACTCTTCAGCTTTATAATATTAGTATAGATTCTGTGTAGGGACTTAGGAACACATAATAACGCTGCGTTCCAACAGTGCGTAACCAGGGGACGCATCGCATCGCATTTCTATTAAAGTTCAAGCTTCAAGTTAAGTTTTATTTATCTACGAAAGCTGTATGTCTTAATGGAAAGCGTTTGTCATAATTTGTTGCAGAGCTGAGTTTGAGATTTTCTAACGAAGTAGGTTATTACTTCGTACTATTAGGTGAAGTAGGTTACCTTCCATTTGTTTCATTTTAAACTGTCTGCACGAGGTATGTACCTAGGCATCGAAAGATTTTGGAAAGTGGGAGTCGAAGCGGGCTGGGGTGTTAGTAGGTCTCAATACGCTCTACGTCGTAGTGGCGCGAGCTTCGGGAGCTTGTTGTGTTGGGGGCGCGGGGCGGGGGCGGGGGCGGGAGGGCGCGCCCCCAGCCCCGAGCGCGCGAGCGGGCGGGTCAGTGCCTTACGAGGCGCGGCGACGGACGCACGAGCTCTCGCGCCGCACGCCATGGCCTGCTCGCGCGGACCCTGCCCCGCCGAGAAGGCCTTCCTCCTCGTCAACCTTGCATTTGCGGTGAGTGCCCTCTTCCACACTGAGACGATGTAACTATTACTGGAAAACAGAATTTTTCACCCCGAAGCAAAATTCTTATTGAACGTCCCTAAACAATCTGTTTAAGAAGAATTCCTTATAATTTGTGTACACAACATTTTTACTTATTTATAAGATAAAATAGTGATTATCTAAAAGTGTAAATTCATATTTTAGGTAATAAAAACTTTAACTTATAATAAATAAATATCTATACTAGCTGACCTCAAATATTATTCTTAGATAGGTCAAACAAATATTTCCATGCGATACAAAATCTCAGATTGATTTGGCCTTCGAGTATTCCTCAATTTGCGTTAATAAAGCTCGACTCATCGGCATGAAGATCGGTAACAAAAAGTGCGCTCTACCTGCCCCTAAGCCGCTATCGCTCAAGGTATAATCGCTCGTATTGTCGTGGTGGTAAGGTGGAGAGCGGGGTGTGCGGGGTCGCGGCACATGTCGGCAGCTGCAGCCGCGCGTCCCCGCAGCTCGTTTGTTTACACGACACGCCGCCCGACCCCGCGCCCGGCACGCACCCAGCCTCAACTAGCTGCAATCTCACTACACACATTACTTCATACTCATTACATCCATCATTGTTTTCATCACTTTACAACATAATTGAATATCCTGAAAAAGAGTCCTACGAAGTGCCGTGTAACTAATTAAAGTTATTATCTGTTATTATGCTCACTTAAACTTATGTGTGTTTTTAATTTATAAGAACACTTAAGTTATATGTACTTATGTATAATCAAACTCTGACAAATGTGTTATTGTGTTTTGTTTTGATGATTATACATACTTTAAAACAAAAAGCGTGTTGATAACGGAATTCCTTGTCTCTACCACTGAGGCCTTGAGTCTGAAGTCTTCTTTTTAAAAACATGTTTGTAAAGCCGGACCCAGGAACCGGTCTTCCCGCGGGACACTCCTAACGTTACTGTCTACGTACCTACACAATATACAATCATGTTAAGTGAACAGTTTTACATATCATCAATTTAAAAGGTAACTACATGACTAGGTAGGTCAATTCAATTCAATTTATGACCCAAAATTTAAAAATACTCACTCATGTAACCTTATCAATGCCGTTAGGAATCCGGTCCTCTTGCGCTTCGGCAGACTAATTCGGCATCTAACATCGAAAATCAAACATGTTTAGGAGGTACCCATCTAACCTCCACTATGTAGAGTCTATCAATAGCTAAAGACAAATATTGTCTCGCCATTAGCACCGCAGCTTCGTCAATATTGGTGCACATTGTTAAAGAATGCGATCATATTACCTTCCTACTTTACCAAAATAGTCAGAATTTATGCTTACCTACTTGTTTACAAGTAATAGGATAACATCACTATATTTTTTCAATTCATTAGTAGTCACTACCGGTTAAGGAAAAAATTTGATATCACGATCCATTTATAAAAACACTAGTGGCCGCCCGCGACTCCGTTCACTTAGAAGTCGGTTGCCCGTGGGAATGAGAAGTTTTCCCGCGGTAAAAAGTACCCTATGTGTTATTCTGATGTATAACCTATATTACTGCAAAATTTCATCCAAATCCATCCAGTAGTTTTTACGTGAAAGAGTAACAAACATCCATCCATCCATACATCCTCACAAACTTGCACATTTATAATATTAGTAGGATAGGATTTATAGAACTTGCAAATAAACCTTTGAACTTTTACGGTTAATTTCCTCCTGCCAATATTTTACGTTGCAAACTTGGTAACTTACCTTTATTACCAATTTATTTTTTTAGTTTATTATTTTACTTCTGTAGTTTTATTTGTTAGATTTGCGTAATTTCCTTGCATCGAGCGGGTGAGTAACTGTACCGTGGGCGACACGTTTAGGACCGGGCACGTGCAAGACATTGTTATAATATCAATAATAATTAAATTACATAAGCATAAACTCAGGCAGTTATAGTCATGCTCGCATGTCCTGCACTACCCACAAACGGACACTGACAAATTTAAACTACTAAAATGTAGGTATATATCATGTAAATACGTACCTACATATGTGTAGAGTATGCATGTAATAAAAGAGTAGGAAGGTACCACTTGTCGCATCGCACCTGATTGTGTTTTGTACAGATTTCTGACGTAAGCCGGAATAACATGATCTATTATGAACTATAGCGATACCATCTGGTGTTGAGGAAACAAGGTTCATAAGAAATCTCTTGTTAAGTAAAAAAACCTTACCACTATGTGTCATAAGTAGTGGGTATCACGATAAAGTCACGAGGTAACTTTCCGCATTATTGAATTCGTATTAGGACTTTATTGCATAACTTAAAGTTATTGTTCATGTTGATACAATTTACCCGAGATCGCTTTGAAAGGAAACAACACTTGAGCACGTTCCGGGTATTTGATGACTAATCATGTGTACAACTGACGTAATTCACATTATGCGAGGGTAATATATCCAGGGTTTTAAGTTATAAGCAAACGCTAATATCCTGAATTCTGAGTATAAATAAGAGAATTACTGCATGTAGGTAAATGATGTTTACGAAACGTTACTTAAAATACAAACAGATATAGCCTCCTTGTATTGTAATTGGTGTCTAGTGAGTGAGGCGCGTCCTCGTCTCGTCGTTGTTACATAAGTGTCAATGTCGGAGGCTGCGGTTCACCGACTCGCCGCCCGCGCAGCTGACTACAGCGAGCCACATCGCAGTGACAGCTGACGTCAGCTGTCCAGGTGCATCGAGCGAACATCACTCAATCCACTAACATGCCTACCTCCACTAGAAAAATAACGTTTTATGCAAAACCCAGGGCTGTCGCCAAAAAGCTATTCGTGGCTAATCGATATTAATTTGGAAAGAACTAAAGTAAATTATATTAATATCAGGAAATAAATAAATAAAGGGTTTGTAATTTTGATTCTAATGTAATAGATATTTTTTGCGTGAAGTAAACCTACGTACATAATGTTTCCCATTGCCTTCTTTACATTACCTAGCTCTAATAGAACTATGCTTTTAGATGAGCGAATCTAAAATTACTTACTCTTCTTTATTTAATGTAATTAACTCACACCTTGATGATTCTATTTACATATTTAGTAATAATGACCCCCTCACGTTTTGTCGTGTAATTTTGGCTGACTTGGTCACAAAACATTGAATTCTGGTTATTTTAAACTAGTGGCCGCTCGCGACTCCGTTCGCGTAGAAGTCGGTTTCCCGTGGGAATGCGAAGTTTTCCCGCGGTAAAAAGTTCCCTTAATTCTTTCATACATATATTTTTGGTATCTAGAACCGTTTTCGCAGCGCACGCAACGGAAGCCTTCAAGGATGAATAATTTTTCCCGTTTTTTTCACATTTTCCATTATTTCTTCGCTCCTTATAGTTGATGTTATATAGCCTAAAGCTTTCCGCGATAAACGGTCTATTCAACACAAAAAGATTTTTTCAATTCGAACCAGTAGTTCCTGAGATTAGCGCGTTCAAACAAACAAACAAACAAACAATCTTTATAACATTCGTATTTTATTAGATAAAAAATATGAATGTTCCTTATTCTAAAATTAAGTGAAAAAAAATACATTTAAAATTGCGAAATCCGCATTACAACCCGTTAAGTTGTTAAGGAAGTGATAGTGGACAAACATTGTTTTGTTTTAATACTTTGAATATGGTGGACAAACAGACACGATTCGCCACTTGGATTTATACTATGTATTATTATAATAATGATGTTTATGTATAAATTATTACTGATCGTTTAATGGTTTCTGTAAAACCATTCACCATAAGGATTAAGTGGAACTAAATATTTTTATTATCAGCTTTGTTTAAAAGCTTTATTGTTTTATGGCGTAATTTAAACTGATAACAACTGTAATTTTTAGAAATTATTGAAAAAACTTAAAAATAGCAGCTTAAAAAGCTATCATCAGTGCTAAATTATAATAATACTAGTGGCCGCTCGCGACTCCGTTCGCGTAGAAGTTGGTTTCCCGTGGGAATGCGAAGTTTTCCCGCAGTAAAAAGTTCCCTTAATTCTTTCATACATATATTTTTGGTATCTAGAACCGTTTTCGCAGCGCACGCAGCGGAAGCCCTCAAGGATGAATAATTTTTCCCGTTTTTTTCATATTTTCCATTATTTCTGCGCTCCTTATAGTTGCAGCGTGATGTTATATAGCCTAAAGCCTGCCTCGATAAATGGTCTATTCAACACAAAAATAATTTTTCAATTCGAAGCAGTAGTTCCTGAGATTAGCGCGTTCAAACAAACAAACAAACAAACTCTTCAGCTTTATAATATGAGTATAGATTATGTCGAAAAGCCAAACATGCCGTAATTTGTTTTAATACTTTGAATATGACATTGCGGTCCGATAACAAACGGTTCATTATTGGAACCAATACAAGATAGCCATTTATTCGGGTCGAGAATTCGGGCAGCTTGTTGTTAGTCTGCCGGCATCGCAATCAACTTGGTCATTTGAATACAAGGAATGTGCTGTGTCTGAGTGGCTTACACTGTAGTCAAATACAGGTAGCGCACTTCACACTCGCCTCGGGATAGACAGATACATAGACAGGGCCAAGTTTTTAACCGAGATTATTGAAACTTGTGGTCACATCGCGAAGTTCTCCGAACTGCATTAAATTCTACTTATCAAATATCGTGAGGGGGGCGCATGCGGGGAGGGGGGGCAGCCCATATCTACCGAGGCAGCCCATTGCGTCACTACACGGGACAATTGGGCGCTCATTGTAAACCACTTTCTTCCATTTGAATCATAATTCCAACTAAAGTAAGTTAAATAATCTGTGGTTTACCGTTTACTAGATAGCTGATGACGTACATAGTTAAATCTAACATGAAAGGTAAAGTGCTACCTAGAACTGAGACAATACTAATCAGACTTATTGTCTTTTAAATCATTTTACGGCTGACGTTTAGAAATTATTGGAGGTTGAGATTAAGTATGATGCAATTTAAACGATTGAGAGACGTCTTGATTTAAAACAGGAATCGCGAGATGTAGCGATGTGGTTTGACCGGTATAGCGAGAGCCTTGTCGGGTGTGAACTCGGATCAAGGCGAGGGTCACCGCCGCTGGCCACTCACTCCCTCCACGTGCACTAATCGACGTACACTCCATACGTCACTCCTGTCTATTTCGTCATCACATCGAAGCGCTGTAGGAACCTGCTCTGCAATGCAGCTAAATTGGAATTTCCTGCGCCTTGTCCGACAAGTTCGTGCTGCGACCGATCAAGCACTTTTTTGTATACCTACCCTGACATCATCGGTCAATAATCTGCGTTTTTGTGACTCCACTGTCTGGCCGTTCATATTTTCTGGCGGATTATATTGAATAGCCATTATGAGGAGTTAGTTTATACGGAGACAAAGGACGTGCTAGTGGTGGATTCGTGGGAGCCACGCAGAGGACTCCAGTGATCCGCGACCGTCGCGTGCGACCAACTACGATGCTCAGACATACTTTTTTATAAGGTATATAGCCTTGAACAACCAAGGAATAATAAAATATATAAGGGATAGGATTTTTCTTGTTGGTTTTATGTCTACATGTCTTGTTTTTATTATAAAATTACAATATATGTTTTGGGATAGGATAAGTCTATGAGGATGTCTTGGAGGATGTCCAATTTGCTGCTAATCTTGTTATGTACATACAGATCCCTCTTAACGCTGCATTATGATATCATTAAAGTAAGCCCTGTCCAGATTTTTCCCAGTTTGGTTCTACGACTGGCTTATCGAATTTAAATTTAATTTGATAAAAATTAAAAATCTAACGAAAGAGAATTAATTACCTAACGTTTTGAAGTAGTAGTTTTTTTTTCAATATTGTTTTATTTTCGTTTACAGAGAAAAACTAAATTCTCCGGTGGTTAGAGAATTTCAAGTAGCGTGGTAGTTACACTTAATCGTTCCATACATTTTTTAAAACAAAGAAATCTTCTTAATATTATCAGTTTAGTAGAGTATCAGTTGTGAGAGGTTATCGGCCGCGACAATTACTGTCAATTGTAAGTGAATCACCGACGTGGAGCTACGCGACTACTCCACTTTAGGAAAATCCATTTGATACATATTTCCCTGTTCCGAGCTTAGAAGGGATATAATAGGATTAGGATTAGGGAATCTTTCCCTCCACTTTAGGGAATTGAATTCAGGTTAATCCAAAATAGGTTAAAACGACGTCAGTAGGTATCAACTAACGCATAAAATTCATAAATAAGTGTAACCTACTAACTAGCTGAATGTTTTTGGGCACTGTTCTGTTCCAGTAATAATTTCGTGGTGTGATTGGTCGGTGTTTAATTTGATTGCGGGTATATTTTCAGCGACACGGTTGCGGCAATATTGATTATATTCCAAATGTAGAGCTCGTTTGTTTTATTACGGTTCTGTTGTAGGTAGGTTCCCCAATATGCATAGTTGAACTTTAAATTTAAACTAGCTCAAACATGCTTTATCCAAGTAAGTTCCTAAAGCTGACGCATAGGATTGACAGAAACAAGACGTATTTTAGCAAATGCTAAGTAACATGCGATGTTTTTATTTATAGCTATACGGAAAGAATGTTCATACAGATCCTACTATCAACTGCGGAATGCCTTTGAGAGAAAGATGTCCTACATGAATGGCGTGGTTGTATCGTTATCTCGGTATTTAGGTGAATGTAGAGAGGAGCGATTGTCGAGCATTTTCAGGACAAGCCTGTGACGACAATGTGGCTCTGTGTACAACATCAACTCGACGAGATAACGATGATCAATAAATGAACACTCATTTACTCCTTATCGGCTAACTATGACTCGGCCAGTATTGTAACTATTTGCTGCTTTTCTGTTTATAGATAATGAAATGGATTCCTGTCATGCCATGCCTTCGTGGTGGGTTAAGTATTTAGGTACTTAGTTTAATTAAATACGGGGTGAGACTGCCCCCAAAAACGAAAACTGGGAATTGCTGGAAGGGTTAGAGCAAAAAAATTGTTAGTACTTGTTGTTGAATTGAAGAAATTGTTAATACCTACTTGTTTCAACTTATTAATACACAATTGCATATACATTATCAGATTCCGGAACTATTTTAAATCAAATAGTACTTAAAATTATTCTGCAATGTAATATTGATCCTGCCCCCCAAGTCATGTGGCAAGTGATTTTTGTGATAGCGAGTGAATAGAAAAAATATGTATGAAACCATTATGAAACTGTCATTTTTGTCAAGCTTGCAATTTGACAGTTTCATACATTTTTATTCTATTCATTCGCTAACGCAAATATCTCTTGGCACTTGACTTGGGGGGCTGGGCCATCACCTTTCTTTTACTCTCGTTGAGAGGCACGTATTTGGTCTGCGAGGACGTCGGGATAATCCATTACAACGTCTATATAATGCAACATAATCCTTATTCCGGTTGAATATAATCCATCGACATAATTTGTCAGCCTGTCGCCGACTTACAAGCATGCCATTTGCATTTGCCTCTTTTTACGAAAACACGCACAACTAGAACGAAATTCGATCACTACTGTGTAACTTATTATTTTACGAGTGAGTAATGAAGAGTTTGAAGTTTCGAACTCACTGTCGAGATTTTTTGCTGAATTCTCATACACGTGACATTATAATCACATCTAGCCAAACACTTCACTTAAAGCAATAAGCGGTGTGTCGAGAGTCTCGTTATCGAGTTACGAGAATACGAAGCATGAGCTATGTGAGCTTCGAAATGACTTTAGTGAATATCCCTATTGATGTGTGAGCGAGCGAGAAATTCCACTTTTCAATCATTAATATTTTTTAATGTTGAGTTTTCTGGGTAATTTGTCGGTGTATTTAGCTAATATAAAGGCTCAACAATACATGGTTTCAGGCTTCGGAAGTGTTCCGTTTACACCCGGTATATACATGTACGAGGTTTTGCCTTACGACATCAACTTGTGGTATGAAGGACTTATGATGAAATCTGATCGAGGTTCGACGTAAGTCTGTAATGAATGATCAATCATCTCATTCTGTTTGGAAGATGGATCATCCTTGACCTTACGTATAATGTTCCTAAGTATCTTTTGATGTTCTGTGTGGCTGAAGATGATAATGAGATCAGACTATACCAAAATATTGGTATTTTTAATACTAAGAAACTTTAAGCTTTTAGTATCAGCATAAATGACTCAACCCATAGATCTTTTTAACTGAAAGAACTTGTAAGTAGTAAGTGTGCATATTGAGACGCTGCGTTGTGCGGTTGCAGATGTACGCGGGGGCGCTGCTGGCGACGGCGGCGCGGCTCATGTGGGACCCGTCCACGTACGCGTGGTTCCGCTTCCTGTGCGCGGCGCAGTACCGCGTGTCCACGGCGTACGTGTTCGCGGCCGGCGTGTGGCTGGCGGCGCTCGTGTGCCTGGCGGCGGCCGCGCCCCGCCGGCCGCGCGCCGGGCCGCGCCCCCGCCGGCCCGCCCGCCCGGCGCGCTCGCTGCATGCGGTCAGTACACACTCCACATCCTGACTGATACACAACCAACCAGCTACTGCGGCCTAAACTTACCGTCGAATATGGATCAAGCTTATCCTTACTGAAGTTTGAATCTGTACGCCCTCAATTATCTTAATTAGAGTGATTCTAAACTTGACAATATATAGGCTAGTTAACCTTATATGAAACGTAAACTTGACCAATTCTCTTATCTTTTATTCATTTCTCTTTACTGTTCTTCCCATACAGGTAATACCTGCAATAGTTCAATCACTCAATAACGAGACATCTCATTGAATTAACTTATTAGCTTCAGACAATAAACGACACCACACACACCACACAGCTGAATTAACTCAACCTATTCATAGTATCTATACATACATTGTATGTGGGTCATCTTATACGCAGATAGCGATAACGCTGTTTTATAGGTACATAAATCATATATGTATACACTACACATGTAGAGGTATGTATGACCTAATATGTATTTAGTCGGTACCTACTATTTGTAACATGATTAATGCACTTTTCTTGTTATTGACAGCATAGTACTTGCCAATTATGGAAATTGTGATTTGTCACGTCACGTAGGCGACTAAACAAAGGGACAGGGAGCATAGTTCAGCGGGAAATTGCTGTCTAATTACCTGTTGGTGCACTAACAATGTAGTTCGTATATACAGACATTGTACAGGTATAATGTCCATACCACGCGTTCGTGTTGAGGTGTCAGAAGTACCTTTTCTTAAAAACAGTAATGCAGTTTTGCAGTTGCAGTAACATGACAACCTTTAACAATTGCTGCTACGTTTGTTTTGAAACTTCGTGCATCTATAGGTTTTATGTTTTCAACTGAATCAAGTATGTAATAGCTTAAAAAAGAATAGGTACTTTTTTCACAGGATAGCAGCCAAATAGTATTCGGTAGGAAACATAATATAAAATACGGAGTTTTAAACACAAAAGCTATTTTTAATACCTTTTTTACGCCCTTTGTCGACTATGGTTTTCCGTGATAACTCATAAAATGGATAAAAATAAATCGTTGAGTTAATTCTAAACAGAACGAAGCGAGGTCTCGGGGTCGAGGTAGAGTTTGCATATGTGTAGGTATTTGTTCATGGATAATTTCAGTATATATTTTAATATATTTGTTAAGAATTAGGTAAAGGATTTTTAAGTACGTTTTAAGCCGGGTGAAAAGACAAACGATAGGGCTTGAGTATCATGAAACTTTTGTCTCTGTCTGTTACGAAAGTTGTCATATACGATAAACAAACAAAAATAATTATACTAAAAGTTTTAACAGCGTTTATTATCTAGGGGTTGAGCGATTAGAACTGTGGGAGCAACTAGCATACTCGGGTTGTAAGCAAATCGTTTAAAAAATGAAAGCACTGTACATGTTAATTTGTATTGTCCCTGCAACCTCCATGCTAGTAGCGTCCGTCTCACTTGGCTTGTTGCGTTGGTTCAGTACACGTGGGGCGTGGTGGCGCTGTGCGTGAGCGAGGTGTCGTACGGCGCGTGGATGGCGGCGTCGCTGGCGGCGTGGTGGCGCGCCGCGCCGCAGGCGGAGCTGGCGCGCCGGGCGCTGGACCTGGCGCACGACCTCAAGCCCGCGCTGCTGGCCGTGGAGCGGTACCGCGACGTCGCCATGCCCATCTACAACATGCTCGAGGTACGCACGCACATTTACTTATTTACAACTCTTTTACTACACTTAGGTACTAACGCTCATGGGGTTACTTAAAGGTTTTCTTACCTATATATGTACACTATTATAGAGTACATATAGTAATGTACTGAGATAAACTGATAAGATATTAATGATAGTACAATAATCTGTTTCAGGAAGTGGAACGAGAGGCTCCGAACAATGTGTTCGTTATCATCGCATTTGCCTTTTTTGCGCTCATACTTCAGGTAGGTACTTATAATGTTAATATTCTAACTTAACTTTGACACTTTATATTTACTAAACATTTAAGCATTCAGTCATAAATCGTTGTAATCTACAGAAAGTTCATGTAAAGAGGCGTTCCTACGGGGCGCTCAAAACCGTGCTGTGTATCGCACAGAAATCGGTGATTGTAATAAAGGATATTTTAGTTTGCAAACATTAATCGCGCACCGTGAGACTCTATGTAATATCTCCGTTTCCCCTGAGTGAACCATACTTTGCGGTGGTTCCAGATCACCGCGATCGTGCTGGCGCGGCGGTTGTCGAGCCCGGCGCCGGGCGCGGCGGGGGCGGGGGCGGGGGCGGGCGCGGACGAGAAGGCGGCCGTGCGCGACGACGAGGACGGCGCCGACGCCGCGTCGCTGCCGCCGCCGCCGCTCGGCTGGAGGAACACCGCCAACCTGCGCATGTACACCATACTCGACAAAATTTTCTAGCAGGTATGAGACTAGTGCAAGGCAAGCTGTTGTTAGACAAGCAAACTTGCGGATAAGCTGAAATGATTGTCATATGAAGTATAGTTGTAAGTTGTAACGTTGTCATACCTGAACAAGTGATGAGTATTAAGGTTGTTTTACCGATGTTGTATATTATTGTCTGTGTGTTGCAGGACGAGCAGGCGGCGCCGGACGGCCGGGCTCGCGCCCCCCGCCCCCGCGGCCGCCCCCGTCCCCGCGCCCCCGCCCCCGCGGCACCCCCGGGCTGGGACGCGGTGCACGCGCAGCTGCTGGCGCGGCCCGCCCCCGCCCCCGCGCCCCCGGGCTGGGACGCGGTGCACGCGCAGCTCTTGGCCCGCGCCTCCGCGCCGCCGCACTCGCTGCTCATCCTGCACACCGAGCTGTGACCGGGAGTCACATCACACCACATGTCTCCTCTTTTGTACTGAAACATATCCAATAGTTATAACTTTGAGTAAAATTTGTAGAACGTTGTACTCTTAATTCCAAAATGCATTAAGCTAATGAGAGAATTGAATTTTGATATAATTGACACTGCCAAATAAGAATTGATATTCTTTTATAGTCTACCTACTTATCACGCACAATTGACAATATTTATCAACGCATTCATCTTTATCTGCATCTCAAGTTCATCGTCTTCTGATAGATTTCGGAAATTCTTTATGAATAAAGACTGTAGTTAATACTAACTGTGGTGCCGACCTCTGTTACTTGATTGTATTGTTTATACATCTACTTTGTCAGTTATGTTCCGATATTTATTATCGTTACCCTGTAAACGTTACTACTATTACATTTTCCGTTTTTTGAAAAACACAATTTATTTTAGATAAGATCATATTTCGTTTAACTATGAACTATGTCATCAGCTACTAAAATGTTTAAATAGTAGACAAGTCACTGCGACATCAACTTTAAAAATTTGGTCTGATTTTGAAAAGTAATCCAATCATACCTAATACAGGTTTTATTAATAATTCCCTGTGAGTCTTCTTAAGTATAAGAGTTTCTCTGCAGTATATGTAACCGATACGTAGGAGTGTATACTTATATCGAATAACACTAAACGCAGACTGCCATATTAGTTAGATATAAGTAAATGTTATTAAAGTTATTCTTATATTAGCTAGGTAATATAATATGAAACTGTGAGGCTATAGCCATTGTACGAAGCGAGGTTCTTGTAATAGTTTCTCTGTGGTAGTATAACGTTATTGTAGTTGGAGTCGTTGCCTTGCAATGAACTGTTCGTTTGATTCCTTCCTAGAAGTAGAGTGGTGCTAGCAGGCGGCCCTGCGTGGGCGCAGTCACTGCTGTCTTGTGTCCGCGTTACATGTTGTTGTATCTACAGAGTACGTTGCTGTAGCACTCAAAGACTACGCTGATTGTTGGCTGTGTAGCGTGTTCATATATTACTTATGTTGGTGCCAAATTGTGAACAGTTCGCGTGCGCCACACGCCGCTGTACCACTTGCCTATCGTTGTTTAGTTAGTTAATGCGTCGAGAGAAGAGATACCTCGGTACTAGCCAGGTGTTGTTACTAATATTGTTGTACTGGAACGAACATCGCAACTGTAATAGGACCTGAATCATTTTATTGTAACTAGACAATAACTAATGACAGTTCCGAGTGGACTTAATGATTAAGATATCTATAGAAAAACGAAAGCAATAAAGTGATATTTTTGTATCGCAGAGTTTTATTGAGTCATCTGTATTAATATCTAGTGATACGTCGCAGCGAGGGTAAGTTCAGTAGTCGGACATCGACGCTACGTAGTCGCCGCGGGGCCCTCGACGTGCTCGGTGCTCGGAGATAACACCAAAGTACACTGTATACACATTTCATGTTTTGGGCTGACTGTAACCTAATTCGACGTGATTAACCCAGATAAAGTAAACGTAGGAAGTGTAAATATTATTCAGTAGAAATCGTTAGTTTGTTGAGCTCGTGTGCGCATTGTGGCTGCGTTGATACGACGGTGGAGCAGGATTGGTGGTGGTCGATGTGAGTCGCTGGGGGCGGGGGGCGCGGGGCGCGGGGCGGCATGGCGCGGGCGGCGTGGCGGCGGGGCGCGGCCGCGGCGCTGCTGCACCTCAACCTCATGCTCGCGGCAAGTACCCTGAGACCACACCACGGTCCTCACCGCGGTCCACACCGGTGTCACACACCACATACCGCGTGTGATCCTGAACCACCACGCTACAACGTGATAGTGTGATCACATTATGATTATTACACTTTATGATTAATTCACGGGTAGACTACCCGTGACCACGGTATTTGTAAAAATATCAAAACATCAGGGAAACAAATACACGCGTAATAATCTGTTAAAATGAGTTGAATTTCAAATAATGTTTGCTTAGATTCTGAACCAAACATTGGTCCAGCCAGACCAGCCAAACACATAAATACTCTAATCGATGCCAACTCTTTCTGTAGTTGTATAACATACTCGTATGTGTAAAATAATCTGAATACACATATTTTATATCTATTTTCAATAGAACTGCTTTAGTTGCCTGAAATTTGGGTGACAGCTCATAGGCTACACGATGCTATCACAATAATGATTAACAATGTGATTAGATAGCACAGTTGCATCAGATAACAATAACGATAACTGATGAGACTATGTAAATGTGCTTACAAAAACAGTTGCCGTATATAGTACTCGTAAGTAAGTTATATTTGTCAACAAACATAAAGTAATACAATATAATGGAAGAAAGCCACCAATATCCTGATTACTCATAACCGAATAAGATTAGAGTTGTTCTATACCTATAAAATAACAAATTCTGACTGAATCATCATCGCCCAGCGTAAAATGAGGTTAAGTCAGGGCCAGGAAATTTGGTACCGGCGTTCCTTTTAGGATGTATCGAGCACTAAGAATAGTATATTTCAATACAAGTGTGGAAAGGCTGTCATTACAACGAGTTCCGACCAATGTCTACCCGAGCCGAGGCTCAGCCGAAGGCGAGGGTTGACAGGCGGGACGAGTTGCAATGACGGTTCCGCACGTGTACTGAACGACTATTTTTAATACAGTTGCGAAAAAATAAAGCAATTTAATAAAATATAAAATTAGGATCGTAAATGTCGTAATAACTCATTTTGAAAATGGCGCCATTTTTTCTTCAAACATTTGGTAGGCAAAGGTTACTATGCCCATACAGCCAAGTCTTCAGTAGATTTTTTTTATTGATATGAAATGAAAATTAAATTTAATGAGATAAAATGAAATGAAACCAACCACACTAATTCAATCAAATCATTAAATCTGATATCGAAACAAACTAGTAGCTTTTTTTAGAAATATACCTACGCTACGTAAGTATTAACATGAATCATAAAAACTTCTTTGTTTGTTTTTTAGTAAAAACTTCATGGTTGGTTAATTTTTCTTTTTAATAGACATTATTTTGACAGTTGGGAAAGAGAACGCACGAGTGCGGGAAAGGTAAAAAAAAAGCACGCGTGTGTAATAGCCCACATCCCGAACGCTATACGTCCCTGCAATACGCCACTTTTTGAGCAACTGTATTAAAAAAGATTTTTAAGAAATTCTCACGGTTTTTTTTTTAAATAAATAATTAATTAAAAATAAATAAATAATTAAGGGAGGCTCCCATATAGCAAACGGGATTATTTAGATTTTTATAGATAATGGTACGGAACCCTTCGTTAGTGAATCCGACTCGCACTTGGCCGGTGTTTATCAACACTAATATTATAAAGAGGAAAACTTTGTGTGTTTGTTTGGTTTTAATGAATAGGCTTAAAAACTACTGGACCGATTTTAAAAAATCTTTCACCATTCGAAAGCTACATTATCCACGAGTAACATAGGCTATGTTAATTTTGGAAAAAATAGGGTTTCGTAAGATATTTGGGGTTTTCGGATACACTAATATTATAAAGAGGAAAACTTTGTGATGCAACTTTACAGTAATATAGGTCATACATCGAATAACGCATAGGGTACTTTTTACCGCGGGAAAACTTCTCATTCCCTCGGGAAACCGACTTCCACGCGATCCGAGTCGCGGGCGGTCACTAGTCTGATATATATTTGTAGCCATATCCGTCAATTTACACATTGCCCGTTAGAATTTTCTTATTGTGATACCAAGTATTTCGAGCATAAAAAAGGAGAGCATATTCAAATCAAACAAAGTAACATTGAAATCATTAATCTTTATAATATTGGTAAAGATAAAATATATTAATAATTCAGTAGGTATTGGATATGTTGCATGCAGACAGTTTTGCCATAAGGAAATTAAATTTGACAAAAGATTTTTCATATGAAATAAGAATTTCGTATTTATGTGCAGAAGTTGCACTCTTCTCCTTCTCATCACCCCGATCTCAGGGCTGATGAAAGAAATTCCTTTAAGGGATCAGCAATTAAGCAGTACCCACTGTATATGCATAATATTAATTGTTTTAGTTTTTAAGTTTCCTGTATTTGTATGTAGGTAGGTACATAAATTATATTAGTTATGGCTGGATCACACGTCATACCTGTGATCATTGGGGGTGTCGCGTAACTCGAATGTCAATACCTTTGAAAGGTATCGGTGTTGGGACTCTTGAACCAAATCGGTTTTCGAGTCGCAATCACGTAAAATTTCGAATGAAATTGCTGAATACTAAACGCAGCAACATCATTCAAGACTCGACTTGGTGTGGTTTGTTACAAAAAAAGATGTGAGTAACTATACTATAACATAAGTAGGTAGGTACTAGTTCTCTCCTTCCCTTTGGTTCCTATCAAATATATGTTTCACATTACAAGGAAGCACCTAGTTCCTGTAAGACTTAGACGACTGAACTCATTAGAATGATGGTCGCAGGTGGTGGTAGGCGTGGTGGGCGTGACGAGCGCGCGCGTGTGGTGGGACCCCACGGTGTACGTGGTGCTGCGCGAGGTGGCGCCGCGCGAGCTGCGCGCCGCGGGCGTGGCGCTGCCGGCGCTGGCGGCGCTGCTGCTGCTGCTGGCGCACGCGGCCGCCGCGGCGCTGCACCTGCCGGCCGCCGCGCGCCGCGTGCTGCTGCACTCGGTACCTACTCATGTAACAAGCGACTACCCATTGGTATTGGTAACCGATTGAAATCTCGAATTTCTGTTACCCGATTCTTAAAACCCCGAAAACGGTTGGTAGGTTCCTGCCCGCCTAAGCGATCTGTTGTGTTCGCGCGCCCCATGCCTTGGGATAGTCTTAGATTCTTATGCTCTCTTTCTAATTGTAAATTAATCCAAGTTTAATTGTGAAACAGTTAATAAAGTGATTTTCAGTAAACTGCGTTAGTTTATTGAATGGCGCCCCTATAAAATTGGCTGCCCAACGCGCGCGGGTTTGTTTGAACTAAAGTGCTCAGTGTTTTACAGTGTTTTCTTGTGATATACTTTGTGTATTAAAACACCTAGACTAAAGTGCCAGTGTCTAGAACTCGATTTTCAAATAGGTTTTACGTTGCGACGTACCTTCCCCGAACCTCTACGTTTGTAAGCCACCATCTATCCGTGAAATAGATCGTTCTATGAAGCACAGGACTCTAGTTGCCTATTTGTAAAACTTTCGTTAAAATATTAGGTAGTTTGTGCATACTAACGTGCCTACCTAACGTGCCAGTGATAAGAACTCAACTTTCAAATAAATAGGTTGTAACGTACGTTGCGCCGTACCTACTCAGAACCTCAAAAACGTTTGTTAGTTATCCTATCTATCCGTGTATAGATCGTTCTTGAAAGCACAGGACTCTTTTGCGTATTTCTGAAACTCTCGTGAATCTTAGGAAGATTATACATACTTGCCTACCTATTAAACAAGCTGTAATATCATTAAATGCAATCTACACGTGCGTGTACCGAACTTTGTGATCGTCTAACTTGCTATATCGACGGCAACAACGAATAACCCGACATCTGATATTTGTAAACTTTACAGGGGGAGCAATTTAAGGCAAAACTTGAATATCTTTTTTAATATTTAAGTTACCTCCGTAAAATTTTGGTTGTGATTAGAGTTTGATGTTATAATATCAGTATTAAATTAAAAATTCATAATTTATAAGAAGTTTTTGAAAAAATGCACTTATAGAGTTTTACGTGTATTAATAAAAATATAAAATACCGACAACTGCCACATGTCGGCATATACGTGGCTAAGTGTAAAAACTATATTTATCAATGAAAGTATTATTTTTTAATGGTAGTTTATGGGAAAGCCGTTATGTTTCATAATTTTTCATTTTAAAGTTATTACAGACCATTTGTTTTGAAAATCTTGTAAATGTCGGGTTATACGCCGTACAAATAATGAAATAGCGGACAGACATTAACTGACAAGAATGTAAGAAAACAACATAGTCTTGTATAAAATGACCGAATTTGTTTTATTACACAACTATTACTTATTAAGATTATCAAAAAATTTAAATTAACTAACAAAACAACGAAGGTACGTTTTTTTTTAACTATAGGTATCAGAACTTACCTACTTAGTTCTATAACAATAAAATAAAAAGAAGATTCTAATTACACAAAAACACTTGCAGTTTTTGTTTATGCAGTAAAAAAATAATAAAAAAGAATTAAAATATAGGTTAAAACATAATTCAAGTACCTATAATTACGTTAACATGCTAATCTTAAATATGGCACTGCTTAGAAGAGTTAAAAAAAACATCAGAACTTACTTAGATTTAAAGTAACAAAATAAAAAGAAGATTATAATAGCTATTATTGAGGAAAACAATTAACTAGGTAGTATTAAATTATTATATTAATACTTTTCAAAGTCCCCGTAAGGAAGCAGAAAAGACTTATTCCAAAAATATGGACATGGATTCTTATTTTGAATTCAAGAAAGTATCCGCCAAAACTAGAAAAACTTTATCGACAAAAAAGAGGAACGGTTGGGTATCTTTTTTCGAAAATCTGAGTCCACGCCCTCCTTCTACTGTGGTATGGAAGCAAATTAAACGTTTCCGTAATTCTTTCACGGAACCTTCCCCGCCATTCAACTTGAGTCGCCTTGGAGATGATTTTCTGGACTCATCTTCTCCATATGTTCCAAAATTTAGATTGTTTTCCCACATTTTTAAAATACTCATCTTCGCACAGCAGATTAGAGGATCCATTTTCTATGGAGGAATTACTGGCTGTATTAGACCATCTCCAGGATTCAAGTCCAGGTATTTTTTCCTTCATAAGAAAATCGTCGGCTTCCTTTAAGACATTTTTACTTAATCTAATAAATAAATTCTTTTCTTCTTCAACAATTCCAGAGTCTTGGAAAAGCCAAATTTTAATCCCAATTCTCAATCCAGGCAACTCTTCCTACCGTCCAATTGCTCTTTGATCGACCTTAGCCAAGATAATGGAACATATCATAAAGAATAGGTAAGAATAGGATAGAAAGTCAAAATATTCTACCTCCATGTCAATTTGGTTTCCGTAGAGGTCGAGGCTCAGTAGACAGTCTTGCGATATTTACAACAGACGTTAGGCTAGCCTTGCCTTATGTCCATCCATACTCTCAAAAGATTTTGTATAATGCGATTATACGGAGTCACTTCGATTATGCTTCCCTCCTTTTAGAACCGTGTAGTAAGCTTTTCATGACCAAATTAGAAAAACCTCAGTCGAAGTGCCTTCGTGTTATTAGTATAAAATCATCGCCTATCAATGCCTTGCAGTTTGAGTGTGGAGAGCCTCCGCTATATATTAGACGACCACTATTATCAGACCGCTACTGGCTAACTACTACCAACTTGAAGATCTCTTTCAAACTTCTAAATACTGGACCTACAAAAATAAACCTTGCCTTCTGGAAAGTTTTATTAAAATAAACTCCCTTTCGCATTCTCCTTATAGCTCCTCCTCACACCTCATGTTCTCATCGGATTTCGATTCATTAATTTTTACACCCTTAGATATCCACAAAGATGATCCCTGTGCTAACTCTAAGCTTAATGCAATCCTTTCTCAAAACTTTCCAGATCAGCTAGCAATGTATACTGATGCTTTCAATCTATCCATCCAGGATAGTGTGGGTGCGGCGGTGTGAATCCCTAAATACCACATAATCCTAAGTATAAAGCTACCTCACCCCTCTACAGTTTTAACAGCTGAATCTGCCGCAATTTTGTAAGCACTCCTGTTTAAAGAAGCTAATGATATTCCGAGAGCTACCATTCTTAACGATTGCAAAAGTTACCTACAGGTCATTTCCAATTTTCCTTTCCAGTCTAAATCCCTTCCCTTTACCCTAAAAATTAGAATTTCTCTCCTCAAGTGCAAAAACCTCGGCAAGGAAGTCACCCTGGCATGGATTCAAGGGCATGCTGGAATTTACGGTGACGAAACTGCTGATAATAGCGCTAGAATGGCTGTTTCCTCGGGTTCTCCTAAGTATTCAGAATACGTCTCTTCAGACCTCCGATCCTATTGCAGAGTTACGGGTAGGTACTAACTACGTATAACCCGACGCTAGACGACGTCTCTCAACGATAATAACAATAAATTATTTTTTAATTAAATCCTATCCATGCAATATAGATAAATGATCAGAAAAAATAAACTCTTAACTTCTTCACTAACTAAACAAGGTTTTCTTGTTATATTGCTTCGTTCTAGAATTATTTTTATTTGTTCGTGTTTTGACGTTTTTAGAGACTCAAACTATTGCCTTCTTTTACTAGTCATTAGGTATGATTAATTAGTAAAAGACTTAAAAACAAAACCACTGAAATTTACATAGTGAAATTTAAATAGTTGCGGATCGACAAGTGCATACAAGACACGCATAAGCCGACAAGTGACCGATGTCGGGATGAGCGCGGCTCTGTGTGCGAAAGAGACAACAGCGTATATCCCGACAATGTTAGATGTCGGTATTTACGATTACATTTTTGCAAAATAGTGTTACCTACATGTCGGATTATACGTCTACAAAACTTGGTCATTTTTAACATTAGATTTTTTTTCTTTTCTGAATTATATTGGTAAGTATCGATTTTTTAACCATGTAAGTACGTGTCAAAAACTGATTTTTACTAAAATTGCAGATGTCGAGTTATACGTTGCTGCCGTCGATATTAAACTTGTTATGCACCTAGACTGTTTTAAAATAAACTTTGTCGTTATACCTATAAAGTTATAAACTGTGTTAGTGTACCTAGTGATCAGTAGGACAAGTGTATTGTTCATATTATAACTTTAAATCTACGAAAAGTGAAAACTTTTATATGCAATAGAAATATCGAAACTTTTTACAAGAAACTTTTCAGTGCAAAGTGTGTAGTCTTTATTTTAAAGCGCGTAGAGTCTATATTCGTTTCGCGTTCTAAGTTTTTCACCCGCGCATGCCTCTTGCGGATCACCCCACGCAGGCCCCGCAAGTTCGTCCGGTACAAACGCCATCGTCCCCGTGTCCCGCGCATTTTGCAAAAGTGCATCTGAACTTTGACCTGTGAAGCTGGGATACCTATCGGCGTACGCGTATATAGCTAGCTATAGATAGATAGTGAGGCTATTTTATAAAGTTATCGCGTGTGTGAAGTTTTGTTTGAACTTTTAAAATATAGGTTTTGTGTGTGTCACTCACGTTTATTTGGTGTCGTCTAAAACTGTTTTACCGTCGTGGCTAAGAGACTCCCATGAGTGTGTCAGTCAGTTGATAGATAATAAACTTTGTGTAGTAGGTTTATACGTTTCTTGTGTGTGACAGTTTGTCGTAAAGTTTACCTACATAACATACCTATTCCGGAACTTTTAAATTTTAATAAAAAACATTTTAAGTGAGTGTAAGCTAGTGCATATGTGAACCTGCAGTTTCCGTATGTCAAGTTGACAGCCTGAGGAGGGCTGTTTGTTCGCAACTCGTGTTGTCACATACGAGTGTACCGTGACGCTTAATCCGGTATACTTCAGTGCCTGCTCGGTGCCTACCTGGTACCCGAATTGGTTTGGCGCTACTGCATCTGTACTCCTTCCTGTTGGTGCCTACATACCTACCCGTAGCTACCTATCTGCCATCGCTGGATTTTAAAGGGAAGTGCTCATGACTTTTTACACTACTTAGCTGTTCTTCGTGTGTTTGAACTTAAAGCTATCGTTTTAAATCTACCTGTGTAGACATTTTGAGTTCTAATGAACATTTATAAAGTGAACTTTATGTGGTTTAGTGTTTAGGTATTGCCTATGGACACTACTTATATTATTTACGCCATTTTACACTTTTGTGAGTTTTATAAACTTTTAGACATTTTTGTTTAAGTAGGTACGTTTATACAACGTGTTTATACAAATACAATACAAATTAGTATTTAGTGCGTGTTACGAACATTTTATTCGAACTTTATTAGTTTGTGACAATGGTGTTGACGAGATCGCGTGTTGTGAGTCCGACTCCGAGTGAGGGAGTCGAGTTGCCTTTACCGCCGGTCACGGAGACCCGCCGCGCCGCCGCGCAGCACCGACGCTGCGCCAGGATTCCAGACTCACCCTCCGTCTGCAGGCGCTGGTGCACCGCAGATCGTCATGTCAACGGATCAGCTGATGTTACTATTTAACAACTTCAGAGAGCAGACCACATCCACACAAATACCCGCGCCATGTGGAAATTTTAGCAAATGTACAGCACGTTTTAATGGAGACGAGTCTTGTAATATCGACGCTTTTATCGACGCAGTAGAAACCTACAAAGAATGTGTTGGCGTCGACGACTCGAACGCGCTTCGTGGCTTGTCAATGTTATTGACGGGTATCGCCGCTAACTGGTGACAAGGTGTTAGGGGGCGTCCATAAATTACGTGAGGTGTTTAAGGGGGGGAGGGGGTCGAGTCAAATCTCATCTTATCTTACGTTGGAGAGAGGGGGGGTCTCGGCAAATATCACGCAATTTTTTTTTCTGATTGAAACAAAAAAAAATTATACTATTTTGGTCTATTTAATCCAGATTGTACATGCTTAAGATTAAATCTTAAGCGTAATAGTAGTACGATTAAGATCATTTACTAATTCGTTCGACTAATTAATTCGTTGGTTCCAATAGTCTCTCTTGAGACCGTGCATGATTCTCCATGGACTGAATTAGAGTAGATATTCTTTTTTTAATTACAGTATTTACGATTTAAGTATTCTATTGTTAAATTTTTATTACACTTATAATTAAACTCTCAGCAATATTGATTACTAGTCTGAACTAGTCGTAAATAAAAGCACGATGCAAATTTGTTTTTTTCTTTTTACAATAACAATCCCACGCGTTTACGTAAGAAACTCACATTTTGAAAAATCTCACGTGAGATTCGGGAATGGGGGAGGGGGTCGAATAAAATCTCACGACATCTCACCAGGAAGGGAGGGAGGGGCAGAAAATTTAAAAAAACACCTCACGTAATTTATGGACGCCCCCTTAAGAATGGTACTCCTTCGTGGTCAGCAGCTATTCAAATGTTAAGAGAGACTTTCGGTCCGCAGTGTCGTCGCATAAGATATACCGAAAGATCTTCGAAAGAGAACAAAGGGTGGATGAATCCACAGACCTTTTCGTGTGCCATATTAGAGCATTATTTGCACAACTTCCGTCTTTCTCGCTTACGGAATCTGTACAGTTGGATATGACGTATGGTTTGCTGCATCGTCGACTCCGTCAGCAGCTACCACGTTCCAGTTTTGACACTTTCTCGGACATGTTGATGCAGGCACGCCGGCTTGAAGATATTTTTAATGAAAAGCCGACTCGCTGCTCAGTCGCTGTTGATAATAAGCCTTTATTGAATCCTGCCAGAACGAGCTCAAGGTCACCTGCTACTATGCCACATGCTGCTAAGCCTTTCAATCAACCTCGGCTTCATTGCGTATACTGTAAGCAGCACGGCCATTTGAAGGAGACTTGTCAGCGACTCTCCAAGCAGAAGAAGACTACCAGGGATACTGAAAGAGCAATGCCATCACCCTCTATTACGTGCTTCGGTTGTGGTACACCAGGCGTAATACGTTCAAGATGTCCAACTTGTAAAGAAAGAGATATGCCGTCGGTTTCTCTTCAATAAGTAACAGCTACAGAACGCCTTCCCAAAAGATTCAAGGTCACGCCCAAAGATTGAGATCAAAGTGTACACCGCGAGTGGTGCTTCGTACCGATGAGGGAACTATGCTTACTTCTCTAGAACGGGCACAGCTTTCTGCGTTCTTAAAAGACAATGAGAGTGTCTTCGCGCCAGGGGGAGCCCCTACAAGGTTTGCTGTGCACCGTATACAAAAAGGGCATTCGTAAAGATTATGCGGATAAAGCAAGCCGCCCAGGAACTCAATATAAGCCAGGAGACCTGGTATTGATAGTAAATCATAAACAAAGTAACGCTAAACCTCAAAATTTGCTCCACGTCGTTTAGGACCTTTCCGCATAGCCAAAGTGGTATCTCCATCGTCCTACGAGCTAGAAGATAAAGAAGGTCAACCTCGGGGCAAGTATCATGCCTGTTTGCTCACCCCTTACTTGGGCAGTTCTGATATTGTATGCTCGCGGCCTAAAAGGGGAAGATCAGGTAAAAAGAGTCCCAAGTCAGTCCCGGGACAGGTTACTGACTTGGAGGGGAAGATTATAGGGCCGCGTTCCTTTTCTCCACACCCCTCTCACCCCTCACGTTTCCCGCGTAAGCGCAGGCTGCCTGCCTGCCGAGTAGTAATTAAGTTTGTATTAATTAGTACGTTCCTGCCCGCCTAAGCGATCTGTTGTGTTCGCGCGCCCCATGCCTTGGGATAGTCTTAGATTCTTATGCTCTCTTTCTTATTGTAAAATTAATCCAAGTTTAATTGTGAAACAGTTAATAAAGTGATTTTCGATAGTAAACTGCGTTAGTTTATTGAATGGCGCCCCTATATTACCAAATTTTATTTTTTTACCATGCAATCATAATCCTCAAAAAATATTGCCAGATTTTCATAAATATTTTTATTTGGTTCCCATTTTCCCATACAATCATGTTCCAGCTAAACTATGACAGCGGTCGGCAAAACCGAAGTTCTTTTTAACTAATGACTAACTACCAACAACAAAACTTTGTTTTTTGGCCTGGATATCAATTAACTATATTTAAAAAAAATGTGTTTTAAAAATCTGGCTTTTGTGCATATGGTTTACAGCCATCTGGATTTTTGGCATTTAGATTTCGTGTGTCTGAATTCTAAAATTTCGTACAAATGAATAAATGGGCAAATGAAATTAGGAGTTGCGATTATATGGCGAACAAAACTTCGGAATTTTTAAAATTCGGGATTATGAAAAAATGTTCAAACATTTTCGGGATAATGATGTTCGGAATATTAAAATTCGGGATTAAGGTAACCATTAGTATTAGGTCAAGATAACATCCTGTGTAGAAAATGTAAATACCGTAAAAATGTAGTAGGAACACGTTGAATGCAGCTTGGCCCTAACAAGTCGCTCTAGAAGTTTATACCTATACCTATAATCAGTAGTGAAAGTCTTGCTTGTGGCTGAATCGAGGTAGAGTTAGCGACGATTTTGAAGTTATAGAATAGTGTGTGGTGCAGTATGCGGTGTCGCTGTCGTTGCTGTGGGCGGCGCAGCTGGCGGCGGCGGGGTGGCTGGCGGGGCGCGCGGCGGGCTGGGCGCGCGGGGGGGGGCGCGCGCGCGGCGGCGGCGTGGCTGGGCGACGCGCGCGACCTGCTGCGCCCGCTGCTGCGCCTGCTCGCGCGCTACCACGTGCTGCCCGACGACGTCGACCGACTGTTCGACGTCAGTACTCACATGTTGATAACTATAAGTCTATTCGCGTTGAGAAAATAGTGACTCATCGTTGTCAGCCGGCCTGACAACGCCCCCCAGCCAATTAAAATGCTAGAAATTAAAAAGTCGAGTTCACAGTGACCAGTTGAACAAAACTTTTGTGTATTTTGCGTGACTCGTCCAACAATAAATTTTGAAAATAAATAAAAAATCCCAAGAATAAAAGTGAATTTATAAACCATAGTAGAGAGACGCATAATTTACAATGTTTATAAGTACTTTAAATTGTGTGATTTAAATGCAACTGTGGAGAGCATAGTCATAGAAACAGCAAGTGCATGCGGTTTGTCCGAAAATACTGTTTATAAAATTATTATTTTTAATTTGTACTTTTACTCCACTGTGGCTACACCCTTATCCTGTAGTTGTCACTATTTTCTTAACGCGAACGGACTATAGTGTATAATATGTTGTCACATGAGGCTGCTTATAAAGGCTCATCTATTAACATTTGGATTTTGATATTCCGAAATGAGCGACTCTTTACTGAAATGGAGCAGTATAAAAAAAGTATCCACTTTTATAATTGCCTCAAAAGTATAACTTATTTTGTCGTTAACTACAAAAGGTTTTAAATTTATAAATCCAGCTTTTAAAAAAAGCTATTAACCGTTACATTATTGGTAACCCTCGAAGGTGACGTGTACAGTAGATCACGCGGGTGTGTGCAGGAGGTGGCGGCGGACGTCCCCCGCAACGGCTACCTGGCGGCGGCGCTGGCGCTGCTGCTGCTGGCGCTGCAGCCGCTGTGCGTGCTGGCCGCGCTGGTGGCGCGCCCGCCCCCCGCGCGCCCCGCGCCCCCCGCCTGCCACTACTACGACAACGTCACCTCGCCGCTCGTGCCCATATATAGGTATCTACACTTACTACAATAATTGTAATTATTACGGTGTGGAAACGACTTGAACTTATAAAAACCTAGTTCCACCCAGCTAGATAGCTTTTCCGTGAGAATGAGGCTTAGTTCCTCAGTAAAAAGTATCCTATTATCTATCCATTGTATCGAACTACCTCTATTACAAAATCTATACTAATATTATAAAGCTGAAGAGTTTGTTTGTTTGTTTGTTTGTTTGTTTGTTTGTTTGAACGCTCTAATCTCAGGAACTACTGGTTTGATTTTAAAAATTATTTTTGTGTTGAATAGACCATTTATCGAGGCAGGCTTTAGGCTATATAACATCACGTTGCAACTATAAAGAGCGAAGAAATAATGGAAAATTCGAAAAAAACGGGAAAAATTATTCATCCTTGAGAGCTTCCGTTGTGTGCGCTGCCAAAAACGGTTCTAGATACCAAAAATATATGTATGAAAGAATTCAGGGAACTTTTTACCGCGGGAAAACTTCGCATTCCCACGGGAAACCGACTTCTACGCGAACGAAGTCGCGCGCGGCCCCTAGTTCGTTATAATTGGTACAACCATTTTTGCGTGAAAGCAAAACATACAGATAGGCAGAAAGACAGACATACACATTTTCACGTCTGTAATATAGGCATAACCATCGCGCTGATGTGTTTGGCACGCAACGGCCAAGTTAGTTTTTTGCAAGTTTGTATGAGCTCGTGTTGCGTAGTAAACCACTGTGTATTCCAGCAGCGGCAAGCGGCGACCGAAGGCGGTGTACCGCGGCGGCAAACTGGTGCTGGTGTAGCGGGGCCAGGACGGCATGACAGTGGGTCCAGGGCTCACGCGAGGAGCCGCCGGAGCTCAGTCCAGTGCGATCTAGTGGGATCTAGGGACTTTAGTTTTATTGAAAAAAGTTGACTTTTGAAGTGGGTGCCAGTGAGTTTTTAAGAGAAGAATTGCAAATGAACTTTATAACCTTACTTCACCGTATTCGACTAATGCCTGTTTAATTTGTTATATAGTATTAAACTAAAAAATGCAGAAATTTTGTTTTATTATAAACCCTAAGACTTGGATGATAAAAGCGTGGGATTGATATAGTTAGTATTATTAAAGTGTGCAATTTCTAAAATCTAAATGTAAGCCGTCTTGTGCTCGTTGTTTCGTCGTCTTACCTATTGTTAACCTATTGGTGCCCATATTCCTTTTTTAACAAATACTGCTGACAGTTGAGAGTTTATTTTTCCGCCAGTTTTTTCGGTCTTCCTGTTGACTACCTACTTAATTTTAGATTTTTCGATTAAAGCCGAAGTTGCAAAATACTGTCGTTAATTTGTTAGATTTTGCAACTTATGATGATTATATGTTCGTTTCACTAACTACAGTAGGGTGTGATGGTCTCATCGTGGTTGTTGAGGCTCCTCGATCGTAGGACTTTCTTTACTTTTCTCCGGCTTTAGGTAGGTGGAATTGTTGGAGTATGATAAGCAATTAAAATAAATTGTTATAGTGTAATAGATCAACATTTATTTATTATTAGGTACATTAAATCTGAGTGTCGCCGCAACGATGATGTGTCAGACGTAACCAGCACGACGACGGCACGACGACGGCACGACGACGGCGCGACGACGGCGCGGACACGACGCGACGGCGGAGAGTGCAAAAATAGAGCGGAGATCGCTCATGCGCAGTAACTTTACAACAAACGTATTGTATACATAGATTTCTATACATTTAATATATTGAATATTAACTACATTATCAACAAAATATAGAAGTGTGAACTCGCGCCGCCCGCGCCGGCTTGGGGCGCCAGCGACGCGGCGGGGCGCGGCGCGGGGGGCGCGGGGCACCCAGTGTACATACTACCATCACACCATGATATGACATCGCTTTCAAATTGTACGAAATGCAACCAGAGTAGCGGCGCGGCTACAGGTGCCGGCCGCCGGCGACAAGCGGACACAAGGAGCTACGGACCGACGCCCACCTACCGGCGATGCTCGCGGACAAACAAACACACAACAATACCAGCACACTTGCACGTGGCACCTTCTTACATGTCGTACCACGACCAAACAATGTGGGAGATGCTAAACAATAAAAACAACAACAATACTTAGGTAGTGAAGTGGTGGTCAAGAAATTAGTTATCGGATGTTAGTTACATACATATGCGGATTTAGGTACATTGATTTACGATATTATATTGGTAAGATTTATGAAGGGTACCTAAATCAATTAAGGTCTTTACTTTGACATACATTCGAGATAAGATAGACATTACAGTAGGTAAAAATCACCAATAATTCTTAAATGAACTGAACCACCACTATAGTTAATACTTGCAGGTAACTACGAAATAAGGAATCTCTATCAGATGGATCGAGGAAGTGTATCGACCGGCGAGGATCGAGCATCGCGTTTATCTGTAGGCGGGCACCTGTTGCTCCGCGAGGAAGGGGTTGGAGGGAGGCGCGGCGGGCGCGGGGGCGGGGGCGGCGCCGGGCACCGCCAGGCTGCCGTCGCGCGCCGTGGCGCCGTACGAGTCCGGCGCGCAGTCCGCCAGCCGCGACGACGACAGCGCGCGCGGCAGCGGGTTGGACGGCACGCCGTGCGGCGCCAGCACGCCCGCGTCCAGCGGCGCCGCCTCGCCGCCGGGCAGCGCGCCGCCGCCGTCGCGGAAGTTCACGAAGGCGAAGGCCGCCAGCGCCACGCCGCACAGCAGCCCGTAGCCCGCGAAGGTGCGCGTGGTGCCGAAGCGCGCCACGGCCGCGCCGCCCAGCACGGCGCCGCAGCCGCGGCCCAGCCCGTGGTGCAGCCCCTGCAGCACGCCCTGCGCGGACGCGCGCAGCGGCGCCGGCGCCCCGAGCGCCACGTACGAGCAGCACGCCGCCCACACCGCCGCGTGCGTCACGCCCTGCACGAACTCGAACGGCAGCACCCACCACGGGTTCGTGAGCCACGAGATGTACAGGAACCGCACCACGTTGCCCGCCAGGCCCAGGCACAACACCTGCACAACAACATTCATTTTTATATTATAGTAAGTCGAACAAAACGAACTACTTAATACAATCTTACATACATTGTAAGAGATCTGTTTCAGATTGAAATTATAATATAAAAAAAATACCTTGACGTGTCCAAGTTGTGTTATCAATTTAAAGCTGAAGAAATATGCGAAAATTTCTGAGATATGATTTATAACTGATGCTACGCCGAAGAGTGTTGGAGATCCACCAATGTCCTGAAAAAATACAATTTTGAAAATACAGACTGTTTGCTGCAACGTTAGCTGTAAGGCAATGCTGAAAAGAGTACCTCATAGTTATAGGACTTGCCTATTTAATCAAATTTACCAATATACTATGTACCATGGTTTTTTACTTATTCATATTTTTCCTTTTTTGGTTTTCATAATTTTCTCCGAAAAAATAACTTGTCTAAATTGCCTAGCATTGAAAATGTACTTGTCATTGCGAGACAATTTAAATTTACTTGCAATTAGGTATTTGTGTAAAGCTGTAGTTTCTATATGTAAAATTAGGAAAGAAATAACAAAAAAGATTACCTGCAAATGCCAGAAAAGGAAGGTAAAGATGAGGCCGATGCCGAAGCCCATCCACCACGCCACCAGCAGGAACGACGCCGCCTTCACGTTCTGGAACTGCCGCAGCACCGTCACCCACTCCGGCATCTCGCGCGTCGTTTGCGCGAACACCTGACCACGACAAACACTTAGCCACTTGGAGTTATGCTGCCCATACGACTCATCGTTGTTTGTCACTTATGTATCTAAAACAGGCTCCATGGGATTCTAATGAATAGTTGTTGAGACCTTAGCGTGCTGCAGTGCGGGCTGCGCGGGCGGCGGCGCGCTGGTGTCGAGCCCCGGCAGCTGCAGCTGCTCGGCCAGCTGCTGCTGCAGCTTCTCCTCGTGCGTGGGCTCCACCGCCACCACCGCCGGCGCCGCCGCCTCGTCGCCGACGCCGATGAACTCGTATTTGAATTTTATCTACGACAAATTGCCAAGTAGCCCATATACTGCCAAGTAGCATATGCGAAAAACAGGAAGGAGGCAAGAAGGAGAGGAGACTTCGACCAAAAATCAATATTAACATCTTATTGATATTTCGATAAAATTCTGCAGCGCTAAGTTTAACTCGTCCTTATTTTACATAATAATCAATCTGCGAGTGATGCTATCGGCGCTCTATTGTAATGTAGCCAATGGGTGCTATTATAATGTAGCCAATGGGTGCTATTATAATGTACCTGAGTTGCAGTGATGAGTGCGGCTCCCATGAGAACAGAGAAGTTCGCGAAGCAAATAGTGTAGTTCTTCTCATAGCGCTGCGGGCCCCCGCATGGGTGGCTGCTGAATGCGGTGCTGTGGTCCAACGCGATGCCGACGAAGAACATGGCGAGACCCCAGCCCAGAGACCCGAACATGCGCTGATGTCCATATCTATTAACAGATGTGCGATTTATTATTAACATGGATAGTTAACTCGAGTTGCGTTAAACGGTTATTCAAAAAGCTGTAAATATCACAATATAAATGAGCTAAAGGGTTACCTATCAGCATCTTCACCAAGCAGAGTAATTACAGCCGAGTCTGCAAGTGTGATGGCGGGAGCACTGAAGAACTCTCCAATGATGACGAGAAGCAGGAGCAGGAAGAAAGTTTTCTGGATATCTGGCGTTCGGTACACTATGGAAGAGTGCTGCGGCGTGACCCAGTCTTCGTGGATAGCGGGGTTGTAGTTGACGGCGTCCGTGACCGGGAAGGGCGAGCCCTCGCGGCGCGGCGCGGGCGGCGCGCGCACGAGCGGCGGGTCCGCGTCGTACTTGGGCGGCACCAGCTCGTACGCGGTGGAGTTGAGCGGGAACACGCACGCCGTGGCGGCCGGCTGCACCCAGCTCAGCGGCAGCGTGAACATGATCCACGCCGCCAGCGACGCCAGCAGCAGCATGCGGCCGCGGCGCCAGCGGTCCGCCAGCCCGCCCCAGAACGGGGCCGATAGGAACTCCACGAACGGCCGCGTGCCTATAAGCAGACCGCATTGGCCCGCATTCATTCCCATCTGCTTAAAGTACACTCCCATTAGCGGGAATAGCGACCCGAAAGCCGAGTAGAAGAAGAAGTAGAAACACTTGACGGTGAGCAGCTCCGGATCGACCGCGCCGGCGCCGCACACCATCTCCAGCACATCGCCGCGCCCGCGCACCTTGTGCGTCGCCTCTTTCGGCTCGGGATACCTATCGCAGCAAATAAATAACTGCTGTACTTTCACATTCTAAGAAAACACACCTATCTAATATATCAAGCATACATATTTCTTAATTTAAATTGAATTATCAAATCAAATCAGTCAATTATGTATACTATTACATGCCCTAATTAGGAAATGTATATAAGAATTCGTTTTGATCTACTAAAAAGCATTTCTTTTAATAGGTGATAAAGTGGTCAAAGTTGGGCGAGGTCCATGAGAGTACATCAGTATAAACTGTTTGGGCGACAGCATCTGGCGCCTGTGATAAATCAATATCAAACACCTTGGCCTTGACAAGCTAGTAGCAGAACACTAAATAGAGGATAAAGCTTAGCTTTGTAGGCATTGTTTATGCCTACTTTTATTCCACAAATAATGTCTTTGAACCTTCTTATGTAAACATGATTCGAATAGATCGATTGCCTAGCTTTGGAACCAAGGACATCGGTAAGTATGATATTTGAGTGCTACAACAAAGATGTTGGCTAGCGTGTGGTCGAGAAGGTGATGCGTGTGTGGTGCGAGGTGGCGGTTACCTGGAGGTGTCGACTTCGCCATGCTCGTCGGGGCGGACGAGCGGTCGCACCGCCGCCGCCGGCCCGCGCGCCTCCATGCTGCCGCGACACTGCCGCCCCGCCGCCGCCGCCGCCGCGCCCCCGCCGCCGCCCCCGCCCCCGCCGCGCCGCCCGCTCGATACCCGCGCCGCGCACGCGCACCGCCGCGCCGGCCACGCGCGCAACTCCAACCTACTTTCTACGTCATCCATCACACAATATGTACTAAGTATCAGCTTATTCTTGGAGAATCAAAGAATGCCTACTTTTGTTAATCTTATTGATATTTTATTGAAAAGCTAGATGATCTGTGAACTTCGTACCATTAAAATACTTTAATATGAACTATATTTTCTTGAGGTTCTTTTGTTTTTTAGCCATAGGTTTTTCGATCTTTTTTTTTGGTTACATTAGTAACCTAAAATTGGGCAGACTGTTTTAAAGACTTTTTACTAAGACTAACGATTTTCTATTAATTATTATATACCTACATATAAAAATTATTTTATTACTTTTAGGAAGTCTTACGGCTAAATATGTGTACAATAGATAACTATAATAAATTACTATTATACCTTTACAAATTGCAGTCTTCTCTATTAAGTAGGTTTTAGTCTCAGTTTATCTTGTTTTTTTAATCTTTGAAAAATTGGTCAGACCGGATTGGTGTCAATCGAAACACGAAGAAATAGCTTAGTTGGTTTATTGTAGACTAGCTTTTTTTCCAACAGCTTGCCCTGCATTAACTTTGGATCTGTTTAGGTACTCTGCGTCCAGGAGGGTCCAGGGTACCTTCCTATACTATTACCAATTACATGCCCCGTCTTGTACCTAGTACTTACATACATAACATATTTAAAAAAAACAAAATATTGAATCGTGTTGATAAGATATAGAAATATAAGTGACGCAAACTTCTGATCAAAATATTGAATGTTTTCGCAATACATAGTAATTTTGTACCAACAAAGTTTAAGTTTATTTAAAACTAGTGGCCGCCCGCGACTCCGTTCGCGTGGAAGTCGGTTTCCCGTGGGAATGAGTAGTTTTTCCGCGGTAAAAAGTACCCTATGTGCTATTCTGAGGTATAAATACTACTAGCTTTATTACTGTAAACAAACAAATTATGTGATTATTTTAAATCAAATAACGTTTTGGTGTTATTTTTATTAAAACTTCAATCTAATGGAGAATGTTACTAGGTATGCCAATTCGCTTGAAAATTTGTCTCAGTAAAGCCTTTATGTATACAAATACACTAGTTTTTGCTGTAGTCAAAAATACCTTGAAGTTTTGAATTTTGATATAATAGGCATTCAAAGTTTCGAAAAATATCGAGTCCCGCTAACAGTTACGTGACCGCTTGTGACGTCATAGTACAACGCGCCCCGCTGGCCGCATCAAGTCGTCAGCGGTATAGTAGTAGATTGCGCTGTATTTTATTGTTTTCGTCTACGTATAACGTTAATAGTCTAATAAAAGTAAATATTATTCGATTAATCAATTGGATATAGTATTAAAAAAAGGCAATCGGATAATCTAACTAAAATAGGTGAATTAATGGTTGCGCATTATTTATCAACAAATAGTGATTTCGTTGCCGCCGAAATGCTTGAAATGTTCTAACTAAACTGTTTTATCAAAACAAAATACCCTAATATAATAATAATAGTAGGTAATGGAAGAATGCAACTTAAATAGTAGTACCTACCTACCATTATTTTTTACGTTAAAGACAACAAATACATATATAGGTACCTATTATAGTTTTGTAGCTACATATAAATATATAGGTACCGCTCTTCTTAGTAAATTTAAATAAAAACCTGCATTGAAAAAATGCTAACTAGCTTTCGCCCGCAGCTTCGTCCGCGTTTCCCTCGGGAACTGTACATTTTCCCAGGATTAAAAGTAGCCTATGTGTAAATAACGCCGAGCGATTTCCCGCCAAAACCGAACTCGCGCCCGCCCGCTGTTATCGCCAACCTACCTAGTCCGCCAGCTAATTATCCTACGTTAAACAATTGTTTCTTACAATAGCCAGCTTTCAGCGATAAGACCACCTTTGCCCACACTAGTTTAAGACGATCTTTGTACTTCCCTAATATGTGTGAGCAATAAAGAGTTAATCTCTCTATCTAAAAATTTATAAATTTTATTAAACTAAAAATAAAATGCCACTTGCCACAGTAGAGGAGTCAGATACGCATATTAATTTTTTACAGACCTTTCTTTTTTATGACTATTTGTTCTGAGATTGACACAGCAACAATTGAAAGTTAAACTTCATAGCTGAAATACCTACAGATAACAGCTTTATAAATCACAAAATTATTAGACCATAGGTAGGTAACTTAACTGCTTAAATTTCATCCACCCTTCTTCTTCGACTATCAATTAGGCCTTTGCTAGATCAGTTGCAAACCCTACTAACAACTTAAAGAATTACGACGTTTTGTTGTAAAAGAAAGAAAGAAAGAAAGAAAAACTTTATTGTATGTAGGATTAAAAACTAATCTCTTATACATTGTCAAAAGCGTTAAATAAAAATAAAAAAACATGTCACGGGACACCCCTACATTCATCAGCAATGGCCGTAGTAGACCGAGAGAAAAAGCTGGCGGAAAAAACTCTCGGCACTCTTTTCAAAATTATACAATCATAATTAGACCCTGTTAAGCAGAAAGGTGTTAAGTGCCAAAAATCGGATATTGAGTTAAGTATACCACTGTTTTTGTAAACATATAATCTAATTGTACGCAAAAAATGAACTCTCCAAATATCATATATTTTTTGTTATTTACAAAAAATAGGTTTTGCAAATTTCATTACTCTACCTTTTGAATTTTGCACAACAGTGTTTTGTCAAAAAGTTCAGTTCTGCATATTAAGGATACGTTGGAAACCTGATAAATAGTAAGATTAAAGTGCAAAACCTTTTAGAAAATGTTAATAACTTAAACTCATTTTTGCAATAAACTCTTTAAAAAAATTGCCAAGTGCGAGTCGGACACGTGCACGAAGGGTTCCGTACTATTTTTATCTATAAAAACGGTTAAAAAATAAAATGTTTTGATTTAATATGAATGTTATTGAAATGAAATAATTCATTTTTACAGTAAATATAAAACTGAATATTTTGTGAATATCAGTTGTCGTTAATAAGATCAAGAAAAAATTGCCAAATAAACACGCTTGGCGTATAAGATTCCTATTAAATATTTTAACTTTATTTAATTGTTAGTGTTTGTTATTATAGCGGCAACATAAAATAAAACATGTGTGAAGAACTTTCTAGCTATCACGGTTCATAAGGAGGCTTAGTAATAGGGTCCAGTTTTTACCCTTTGGGTACGGAATCAAAAAAGAAAGATTGGATTTAGGTAATTAAAAGTAAATTGACATCTTTTGTTTAATTGCTTCCTGCGCCACCGAGAAGCACACTTGGCAGTGTTACCAAATACGTACGTTGTAATAGTAGGGTAATATTATAGACGTTTTGGTATTTTTTACCCGTCTTAGAGCCGGTTTTTTAATAAACAAATAAAATGGCAAATATTGAATTGTCCGATAGCTTTAACTAAGATGAAAAATAAAGTTTCAAATGACATGGAACCACACGGAAAGCACCATCTTTCGAATAAAAAAAATCATCGAAAGGGCCTTCTCCCAGTCGTAAGCTCTGAGGTAACAAATAAAGGTAGAGTAAACCACCGCCTTTGGGCACCTCCTCTCAAAGAGACATAAACCTCAGTTCTGGAACAGTTTAAAGAGTGCTTTACGGTTCCAAAACGTCTTTCCCAACTCGGGTGAATGATTGGGGCATACCTGAATGGCAGGCGCCTAACACATCATCGGCGACATGGAAAAGAAATGTGGTACCCATGACCTGCTGCTTTCCACAGGGCTCAGTTTCGAGCTACTCTTACGGAACGTCAGGTATGATTGGGTTCCTCGAGGCGCACTCCTCAGGGGCTTAATCGTGATCTGTGACGCCGAAGACACGCTCGTTATGGCAACATAAAAGACAACTGCCCGTCTTCCAACCGCTGATGTGGCCACCGTTGTCGGGAGCCGGCAGAATATTGGACAATAGGTGGCCCCAAACAAAACAGAAAACATTGCTGTGTGCGACTTGTGGTTTCGAGAGTTTGGATTGAGGTTGATTCTTGGGGTTCGTCCGTCCGTACGTCCATCCGTCTGTCTATCTATCTGTAACCAAGCTGTATCTCATGAACCGTGATAGCTGTGAAATTTGCACAGACGAATATTAGGCGGTCAGCGAACATTCAGATTTCGCTACGATTCGACGCCTGAGGCGGGGGGGGGGTCGGGGAACGCGGTTCCTATAGAATCAACGGCCTCGAAATTAAGTGGCGTAAGCGCCAAAAACATTTATTATCAAAAAGTTAATAAAATGTTTAATTTCTCAGAAATATAAAACAGTCACGAAAAAGAAAATGTAAAAATCTATCAGTTTTTTGATTTTATAAGACTTATTATTGTAAATCACCGTCTTAATGTGCATTTATATGAAATTTTAGAGGTGACTTCAGGATTTTTTTCTATCGAGCAAAATTATTCCAATCGTGTTTTTAAACAGTCCTCCCATCACATTAACGTTCTTTATGATATACCTATTTGAAATATCAGTGCGAAACATCATAT
This sequence comes from Emmelina monodactyla, assembly GCA_916618145.1. Taxonomy (NCBI): domain Eukaryota; kingdom Metazoa; phylum Arthropoda; class Insecta; order Lepidoptera; family Pterophoridae; genus Emmelina; species Emmelina monodactyla. Next base: position 10,289,165 of record OU745311.1, read on the forward strand.
ATTTTGTAAGTAACAGCTAATAGAAGACGGCCAATTCTGCCTTTTTCAGTTACTAAGGGCCCATAAAATAGTTAATAAGAAGTGCGCCCATACAACACAGTTTTTTTGCTATATTGTTCTCGAATTAGTAAAGACAACTGGTAGACGTCTTAAATATTCACTTTTAATAAATAAATAACTCGTTTTTAAAATAACTGGTATACCACATAATAATTAAACAATAATGCTTACCCATATCTACAAAAACGTTATTTTTACCGTTTTTAATCGATAAAGGTACGGAACCCTTCGTGTACGAGTCCGACTTGCACTTAACCGGAGTTTTGACATAATAAGATTATTCAAGAATTCAAGACAAGAAAATTATTAGTTACTTAAGATTTCCTTATTTCCAACATAGTCAAAACCAAACTTACTGTAAAATTCAATTTTGGGCCCCACCGCGAAATTAGCGTAGTATTAAGATTTTCTTAAATTATTTTTAATTGTTATAAGTTTATACACAATAATAGTACAAAAAAGCAAGTGAACACGAAAGTAAAAAATATTACCTATCCATTTAAAATTGTTTGGAAGTTCAAGTCTGGTTATTTTTTTCCCTTTCTATATACGGGGCTTTTTAACGCAAAACGTAATTTAAAAGTAAAATTAATGAAATTTATGTTTTTTCTCTATCTTTTAATCTTCGTAAAGTAATTTGCAAAAGCGATTCAAAGTGAGTTAATGCTTTTAAGAAACATATTTCGAAACATAGAGCATTAAACAAAAAGGTGTTAAATTATATTTTCACGATTATTCATCAAAATTAGAATTTCTATTCAAAAATGTTTATGTTGTCATATAAACAATACTTTTGTATAGGTGTTAACAAATTTTTATAAAATAACATTTATTAGTTTCGCAGCTACACGTTTTGAAAAACTAGCTGATGTCAAAAATCTTTAATCGCGTCTAGCGAAAAATGTCAAAAAAGCACTTAACACCTTTCTGCATAACAGTATCCAATTTATATATTATAAAGCATAGCTTCCGATTGCATCACTTTAATTATTTATAAGTTTACAGTTTTGAGACTAAGTAGCAATAAGGTACCTAATAACCTCCCAACCTACAAACTATTAGTATACTGCTCTATTGTAAGTAAGTAGATACCTCCAGTATTTTCTTAAAAATAGATTTCTAGCAACGTAAAATTCCTTCTTAAACTTTTAACATAATAAGCTACCTAACTAAACTAATAAAACTATTAGGAAACTACCTTAAGAAGTCAGGACGCACTAGTAGATTCATAATCAACTTAAACAAATACTATTTAATTTTCTAGGTAGGTTATTTCAATCTAATCAATCTATACTAATATAATAAAGCTGAAGAGTTTGTTTGTTTGTTTGTTTGTTTGAACGCTCTAATCTCAGGAACTACTGGTTCGAATTTAAACATTCTTTTTGTGTTGAATAGACCATTTATCGAGGCAGGCTCTAGGCTATATAACATCACGCTGCAACTATAAAGAGCGAAGAAATAATGGAAAATGTTAAAAAAACGGGGAAAATTATTCATTCTTGAGGGCTTCCTTTGCGTGCGCTGCGAAAATGGTTCTAGATACCAAAAATATATGTAAGTATAGAAGAATTAAGGGAACTTTTTACCGCGGGAAAACATCGCATTCCCACGGGAAACCGACTTCTACGCGAACGGAGTCGCGAGCAGCCACTAGTAGTTTATAAAGGTTTTAGGTACATACCTACTTATGTTGACAGTCATTTAAGCCAGCAGAATCGGCCTCTACACACTACCTACATGAGGTAGGAAAGTCATTAAAGATGAGAACTAGGTACTTTAGTACCTATTCGGTGACCCATCAACTGCACTTCCACACTCTCATTGATTGAACACTATTTCCTAAATGTATCAAACAGACAAACGATGGCTGGAGCACACGTCATACTTGTGATCAGGTGCCGCCTTCGGGAAACGGTCTGCTCTGGTTCCGAATTGTGGTGCGGGAAGAAGTCCTTAATTAGTTCGTAGTAGCAGTTTTAATTTTTTTTTTACTATAGTGTTGAGTTGAGGTACGAGAAAATAATTTATATGTTCATTGAATGTACACGTTATAATTTTCAAAAAGAGTGCTGGGAGTTTTTTCCGCCGGCTTTTTTCTCTCGGTCTACGGTTAGGTAAAGTCGAAGTTTGTAACATTGACGTTCATTAAGTATATGTTACATATCTATGATGAATAAAATAATTTTGATTTGTTTCTAAAATTACGTAAAATTTGGCTTCTGCCGGAAACAAAAAAAATATCGATACCACCCACAACTACCTTTATGAATGCATCTCTAACTGTGTTTTAAGAATACTGCAAATACGACCCTATTCCTAACAAATAAAGTCTAGATCTGTTTGTCGTTTTCGACGATGGCGGCGCCTTTGATGTCGGAAGATGTTTTTATTTTGTCGCAATGTCGCTTCCTTGTCCTCTTCAAAGGAAATTACTACAAATTGTAAATTCAACTCTATCCCGACGAAATAGAGTCTAGATCGGTTTGTCATTGTACGACGACGGCGCGTCTTTCTCTGCGTTCCGCAAATAGATAAAAGTGATTTTAACGCTCACATCACCGTTCCGTTGAAGCGAGAGCGCGTCCATGGTCGACGATGAGTGAGAACGATGACGTCATTAAAATTGCGCTCAGAGAACCAACACTTTGGAGTATGGTCGGCGTAAGCGCTGTCAAAACTTAAATTGACGCAATAACTGTCAATATCGCGCTAAAAGTAATCGGAACGGTAGCAAGCGTTTTGAGCGTTCACAGTTCTGTAAGCTATTTACGGAACGCAAGGTTTGATATCGGTGCACTGTCTTAGGGTGCGTCCGCACAGAGATTTTTCACCGCGAGGTTTTGTTCACGCGTTTTAGATTCCGCGTAACGAATTACACCTAGTACGTACCGCGGATAATATTCGTACAATTTTTATCTGATATTACATGTCTCTGGTGGGAGGCACGACTGAAATGGATCACCGAACTTAAATGTTTGTTTATCTAATACTAAAGCGACTGAATAGACGTATCAAAAGTACTTTATACTTTGATACTGCGCAAAACATTATGGAAATAAACTACATCGCATTGCGCTCAAATTGCAGTTGCAACAGTATTTTTACCCGCTTGCGTTTATTAACGCCTGTGCGGATACTTGCATAAGATTACATGTGTTTCAGCGAAAAAAAACCTCGTTGTGATAAACATCGGTGCGGACGCGCCCTCATCCCCACACGCGCCGCTCTACCGCGACAAGGTTACCAACATAAGAATTTTTCCGTAAATGTAAGGAGTAAAACGGCAATGGTGGGTTTTCAGGGCTTAATTCTTTTAGGGGTATTGTAAGTGTTTAAAAAACAGCTGAAAAAAAACAACTTACTATTCCTTGTAAACAAACGTTTTAGTGCACCTGTGTCCGTGACCAAGGTATTAAGTTAATCACTACATAGTATAAAACAAAGTCGCTTTTTCTGTCCCTATGTCCCTTTGTATGCTTAAATCTTTAAAACTACGCAGCGGATTTTGAAGCGGTTTTTTTTAATAGATAGAGTGATTCAAGAGGAAGGCTTACATGTATAATAACATAGTACAGGGAAAGCAGTTTTACTCCAAATTTAAGGCGTGCGAAGCCGCGCGGGTAAAAGCTAGTTAATAATAAAATGAAACAAACATTTTGTTAAATGCAATAAAAATAGTAAAAAATGTATTATGTTAACTTTCGTTACATGTTAAAGTTTTAATGGTATAAATAAAAAATAATAATTGAGGGATTTTGTCTTAAGCATTAGGGACAATCGTTTTTGAGCGTTGGTAACACTGCCTCGCAGGCGCCGGGCTGTCTAGTCTCTCTTTCTTTAGTTTAATTCGGCGCGTGATCATCATTGTTGTTTTTTGTGAAATTCGTAGCTAGTGTAATTAATAAGTCAAGGCATGTCAATCAATAGTGAAATTTAACGGTGAGCGTCTTCAGTGGTGTGTTTAGTGTATGTGCAGGAATAAGTATTTTTGTTAAGTAAGGAAAAAAGTTAAGCATGTCTTACGAACATAATCTGCCTCAGTTTAGAATTAAATAAGTTATAGTAAACCATAGTCGCACAGACACCCGGACGTCACGTGGTCGCTTACCGGCTAGGTTAGAGAATAGCTCGCGTCGGCGTTTTGTCAATCGAATGTCAAAGAGATGCCGCCGCCGCACGCCTCAGTCTCTCTCTCCGCGCCCGCGCTTGTATGTGCAACGTTTTCTCTTGTCTTGCTCAGTTTCAATGTTCTTTCATAAGTAAGCTTCGGTTAGCAATCAGTTTATGTTCATGTGTAGTGTAACAGCTAATAAGAATAAACAATACAACCAGTAAAGTGCATTCGTTTAATTCAGTGGACCTCCAGCTTTGTTAGCAAGTACTTCACTAAATACGCATAATAAGAACTCTCCTCCCATAAAGTCTAATAAATAAACTACAAAATACCGTAACGGAGACGACAGTTTAATAAAAATGTGTGAATTTTTTTTTTTATTAGAAAGGAAGTTTATTTGTGCTACAATGTGAGGCTATTTGGTGGCTTTATTGGAATAGCTTAATAAAGGTACGTGTAAACATGTGTAAAAAAGTGATACGACTACACTAAGGCCCTTGATGAAATTTGTGTCACCTATGATGAATCTCGAGTTCGATATTAGCGTTGAGAGTGATTTAAAAGTAGGCCTGACTGGCTGTCACTCGCCAGTCATTTGAGGGGGCTGGATTGCGGCGCGGGTGAGGGTGCTATGACAACCATGTCGCCGCCTGGTTACTAGTTGGTGCGCGCGCACTGAATCACACGCTAGATTTTCATATCCTGTGATAAATTGATAATGCCTTTTCAGCATCTCTGTCCTAAATAGAAATTAGATATACCAACCGGTACTAGGATATCTGCTAGGAAGATAGTTGCAAACAATTGCCATCGGCGTATTGGTAGGTAGGTAGGATTAGCCGATATCTTAAAATCACTCAATTAACGTAAACACAGTTTTAAAATGTATGCTTCATGTTGCGCTGATGTCACGAGGGGCGCGGGGGGCGCACGGGGCGGGCGCGGGGAGCGGGGGGGGGGCTAAACACACAAACAGCGATCAGCTGTTCTCGCGTGAAAGGTCGTTGCTCCCGCTGATATACATTGCTTTAATGTATGTTTATTTTTTTTTTAAATTGAGGTTCTGGGGCATTTTGATGGTGGCTTTAGTTAGTGTTTAGGTTCAATAATACATGGTTTCTGGCTTCGGACATGGTCTTCTTACACGCTGTATAGTTTTGCGGTTTATATAGTTTTGCGGCTTATATAGTTTTGCGGCTTATATAGTTTTGCGGCTTATATAGTTTTGCGGCTTATATAGTTTTGCGGCTTATATAGTTTTGCGGCTATATAGTGTTGCGGTTTATATAGTTTTGCGGTTTATATAGTTTTGCGGTTTATATAGTTTTGCGGTTTATATAGTAGTAGTAGTAGTAGTAGTAGTAGTAGTAGTAGTAGTAGTAGTAGTAGTAGTAGTAGTAGTAGTAGTAGTAGTAGTAGTAGTAGTAGTAGTAGTAGTAGTAGTAGTAGTAGTAGTAGTAGTAGTAGTAGTAGTAGTAGTAGTAGTAGTAGTAGTAGTAGTAGTAGTAGTAGTAGTAGTAGTAGTAGTAGTAGTAGTAGTAGTAGTAGTAGTAGTAGTAGTAGTAGTAGTAGTAGTAGTAGTAGTAGTAGTAGTAGTAGTAGTAGTAGTAGTAGTAGTAGTAGTAGTAGTAGTAGTAGTAGTAGTAGTAGTAGTAGTAGTAGTAGTAGTAGTAGTAGTAGTAGTAGTAGTAGTAGTAGTAGTAGTAGTAGTAGTAGTAGTAGTAGTAGTAGTAGTAGTAGTAGTAGTAGTAGTAGTAGTAGTAGTAGTAGTAGTAGTAGTAGTAGTAGTAGTAGTAGTAGTAGTAGTAGTAGTAGTAGTAGTAGTAGTAGTAGTAGTAGTAGTAGTAGTAGTAGTAGTAGTAGTAGTAGTAGTAGTAGTAGTAGTAGTAGTAGTAGTAGTAGTAGTAGTAGTAGTAGTAGTAGTAGTAGTAGTAGTAGTAGTAGTAGTAGTAGTAGTAGTAGTAGTAGTAGTAGTAGTAGTAGTAGTAGTAGTAGTAGTAGTAGTAGTAGTAGTAGTAGTAGTAGTAGTAGTAGTAGTAGTAGTAGTAGTAGTAGTAGTAGTAGTAGTAGTAGTAGTAGTAGTAGTAGTAGTAGTAGTAGTAGTAGTAGTAGTAGTAGTAGTAGTAGTAGTAGTAGTAGTAGTAGTAGTAGTAGTAGTAGTAGTAGTAGTAGTAGTAGTAGTAGTAGTAGTAGTAGTAGTAGTAGTAGTAGTAGTAGTAGTAGTAGTAGTAGTAGTAGTAGTAGTAGTAGTAGTAGTAGTAGTAGTAGTAGTAGTAGTAGTAGTAGTAGTAGTAGTAGTAGTAGTAGTAGTAGTAGTAGTAGTAGTAGTAGTAGTAGTAGTAGTAGTAGTAGTAGTAGTAGTAGTAGTTAGGTTAGGTTAGGTTAGGTTAGGTTTTTTTTTTTTTTTTTTTTTTTTTTTTTTTTCTGAAACTATTTTAAGCGCTAAAAAATGGAAACGATAACAATTAGAATTGGAACGCAAATGACAGATTTATGATTCGCACTTCAAGCTGATCGGGTCGCCGTGAGGGATGCAGCTCGCCGCTCAGCTTGATGTGTTGGAGAAATAGATACTTTTTATGATATATAAGTACTTGCGCTAGACGGGTCGCCGTACGGGATGCAGCTCACCGTTTCGCGCAAGAAGGAAGAAAGAAAGATAGGAAAGATTATTATAAGAAATTGACGAACAAAACAATGACAATAAGATTAAAACGAAGAAGATTTATATAATTAAATTTAATTTTGCTCGGCTTTGCGGACTTTATTCCAGCAAAAGAGCAAAGAAACAGAGGAGTGATCGCAGACGATGCCAGATGACAGGACAAAGGCTGATTACTGATACTAAAACGAAAACTAATGCGTGAGATGGTCAGGATTAAAGGGAAGTATTGTTGTGGCTGAGATGGAGAAGTCTGTTACGAGATATGTTAGGGATAATTAGTATCCATAATCGGTTTTTTCGTGCACTCTTTTCCTCATTGCGATATTTCTAGGACATTCATTGGATAGGGTGCGGTGTTTTGCGTCGGTTGTGGTCTGAAATTTCGCATTGTATGAGGTGCAATTCCCACAGGTGGGTGGAGCAGAGGCAGTCGGGCAGTCCTTCAGCAGGTGGTCGCTGCGCCCGCAGTGGTCACAGTTTAGTTCAGTCTGGGTACAGCGCGCCTGCGTGTGCCCATACTGGTGACATTTGTGGCATTGAATGAAGTTAGTGAAGCTTTCCGCATGTACTCGTTGGAAGTTTAAGTTGACTCGCCCCTTGTCGGTGAGAGAGCGCCAGATGGTTGGTGTGACTACGAGAACGGCATTATAAAGGTTTTTGTTACGATTGTTACGGAAGAACTTGGTTTTTATTTCGCTATCTGTGCAGCCGGAGAGCTCCGGGTTCTGCTCCAGTAGCAAAGGGACTATTTCGTTGCGCGGGACGTCTAGGCTAATGCCTTTGAGAATGACGAGCGGTGAAAGCTTCTTTTCCTCCTCTACCGTGATGCCCAAGGAAGCGGGGGCACCCCGAATTCTTTTCAGGGCGTCCTCCATGTGGGCCCGGCTGTCGAAGGCAACCTTGGTCTTGCCACGGGAGAGTTTCTTCACACTTGCTGGGTTATATCCAACGTCCTTGTAGTTGAGGACCTTACTGAGGGCCTTCGCGGTGACCTCTCTAGGAGAGCCGTCGCCCTCGCAGGTGACGACTAGAGCCGGTAGGGAAGGTGTCGGAGCCGGTTGAGTGGCGAGAGGATCGGGGGTAGAACCCAATCTCTGCCTCCTGGCTACCTCAGAAAATGAGGGTGGTTCGGCGGCTTTGCTGGCTGCACGCCCCAACTCTGTACGCATGGTGTCAGCAACAGCGCTTCTCACCTCACTTCTGATGACCTCCCTGAGGTCAGGTGTTGTCTCCGGAGATGTATTGGTGGATGGAGGGGGCACAGATGTAATAGCCTTGAATGAGATAGCCGCGTCGTGGCACAGCGACACAATCTCATCCTTGATATCCCGGGTGGTACTCTTTGCTGAACTGAGAAGAGCTGGGATCTCGCGGAACACCTCCATCAGGAACACAGTATGTCCTTCCGTATCGTCACCAATCTCAGGCCGCATAAGCTTCGTGCGGGACGTGGACGGGCTTGAGGTCTTAGTGGCGGTCTTTTTCTTCTTCTCCTTCTCCTTTAACTGTTTTCTACCCGAGCCGCCGATCAGAATGTGTGTCCCCTGAGATGATTCAGGGTTATCTTGCACGGCAGCCAGGGCGGAGTAGAGCGCGGGGGTGAACAGTGGGGCGATGTCGCCCTCACTCTCGTAGTCACTGACCTCATCGATCCCGTACAAGTCCATGTTAAAAATTCAAAAAAAAATTAAAAAATTGAAAAAGACTAAAAGTAATATGCAGTTAAAGGCAGGAGGCTATAACAAACCCAAAAGTGAAAACTTCAACTAATTACGACCAGTAGGGCCGGAGATATAACGGTTTAAAGTTTAGCAAAATGTAAAAAGTTGATATAGCCGAGGCACTAAAGGGTGGGTGGGCGGGCGATTTTTTTTTCGTTTTTTGCCTATAACTATTGATTTTACAGGGTGATCCAGCCAGGAGGGGTGTCAAAAGACGCGGCTCGTCGGACAGGACCACAGGGGAGCAGAAAAAAGGTAGGTGTAGGGTTAAAAAATTAAAATTTTGAAGTTTGAAAAATTTCCCATACAAAAATTAACGTAAAAATACTGAAAAATCGGTTTCATAAATCGGGGGTAGTTATTAGGGGGGTGTGTGGGGTATCAAAATACGCGCCACAGAACCGCGGATTTTAATTAGAAACAACCCCAAAAAATTTTCATAGAAAATTGTTGGGGGGGAGCAAAAAACGATTTTTGATGAAAATTTCCTAAGTATAAAAATATTGAATTACAGAAAAATTGAGTTTAGGGTTAAAATAATGATGAGGGATGGTGTAGAACTATTGCAAAGACCAAACAAAACAAAAATTATTAAAATCGACCGTGTGGTTAGGTAAATACACTATTTTCAGTTTTAGAGTTCGTGGTTAGGTTAGGTTAGGTTAGGTTAGGTTAGGTTAGGTTAGGTTTTTTTTTTTTTTTTTTTTTTTTTCTGAAACTATTTTAATCACAATTTATGAGAACGAAAATTATATTTTGACACGCAAAGGACAATTTAATGATTCGCACCTCAAGCTGATCGGGTCGCCGTGAGGGATGCAGCTCGCCTTTCAGCTTGAGGTGTTGGACAAATATATACTTTTTTATATGATACATATAGGTACTTGCGCTAGACGGGTCGCCGTACGGGATGCAGCTCACCGTTTCGCGCAAGAAGGAAGAAAAGTAAGATAGGAAAGATATAAGTATAAGATTGACGAACTAAAAACAAAAAGAGACATTAGATTAATCAAAACATTTACACAATATATTTGTTCAGCTTCGTGGACATTGTTCCAGCTAGCAAGAGACATAAAGGAGTCACCGCTTAGAGTGGAGATATAAAATAAAATAGGAGAGAATTCTGGATGTGGCAGAATTACTAAAACAAAATTGAACGCGCTGGGTAAGTGGTAACTGTTGCTAGGACTAGGTTAATAAGGAGTGTTAGGAATTAGAAGCCATAATCGGTCTTCTCCTGAATTCGTTTCCGCATGGCAACATTTCTTGGGCATTCAATGGAGAGAGTACGGTGTTTTGAGTCGATAGAGGTTTGGAATTTGGCATTGTGGGACACGCAGTTTCCGCAGGTGGGAGGGGCAGAGGCGGTGGGACAGTCCTTCAGCTGGTGGTCGCTGCGCCCGCAATGATCGCAGTTTTGAGCCTCCTGGGAGCACCGCGCCTGCGTGTGCCCATACTGATGGCATTTGTGGCACTGGATGAAGTTAGTGAAGTTTTCCGCATGTACTCGTTGGAAGTTTAAGTTGACTCGCCCCTTGTCGGTGAGAGAGCGCCAGATGGTTGGTGTGACTACGAGAACGGCATTATATAAGTTTTTATTACGATTGTTACGGAAGAACTTGGTTTTTATTTCGCTATCTGTGCACCCGGAGAGCTCCGGGTTCTGCTCCAGTAGCAATGGGACTATTTCGTTGCGCGGGACGTCTAGGCTAATGCCTTTGAGAATGACAAGCGGTGACAACTTTTTCTCCTCCTCTACCGTGATGCCCAAGGAAGCGGGGGCACCCCGAATTCTCTTCAGGGCGTCCTCCATGTGGGCGCGGCTGTCGAAGGCAACCTTGGTCTTGCCACGGGAGAGTTTCTTCACACTTGCTGGGTTGTATCCGACGTCTTTGAAATTAATGACTTTCGATAGAGCCTTTGCGGTTACCTCTCTAGGAGAGCCGTCGCCCTCGCAGGTGACGACTAGAGCCGGTAGGGAAGGTGTCGGAGCCGGTTGAGTGGCGAGAGGATCGGGGGTAGAACCCAATCTCTGCCTCCTGGCTACCTCAGAAAATGAGGGTGGTTCGGCGGTTTTGCTGGCTGCACGCCCTAGCTCAGTACGCATGGCGTCAGCGACAGCACTCCTCACCTCATTCCTGATTACCTCCTTGAAGTCAGGTGTAGTCTCCTGAGAGTTATTGGTGGATGGTGGGGGCGCGGATGTTATTGCCTTGAATGAGATGGCTGCGTCGTGGCACAGCGACACAATCTCATCCTTGATATCCCGGGTG
>OU745311.1:10305000-10360000 GCA_916618145.1 Emmelina monodactyla
TCGGCTCCCGTGTTCGAGCAGATCCCCAATCCTTTTCACCACATGTTCTAGGAAGTCGGCGTTATTGTTGACTCCTGTCTTAATATCTGTTCTTATATTCCCAGACTGGAGCATGAGACTTTTTATGTCTATCGCGAGTGCCTTGAGATGGCTTAGGCACTCAGCGATTGAGCCCAGCTCTGGGAATTGTGGTAATGAGGACGAAACAATCTTTTTGGCCGTTTTTGTGGCCTTGGTAACTGTAGAAGTTTTCAAGACCCGAGTCTGACTCAGGTCCTCCGTGGACTCGATTCGGTCAACGCTGGTTCTGACTTTGCTGGTTCCAGCTTTAGTCGAGTCCACGGACGGCCTGCGGGTAGGAGGGGGAGTCCTGTGCATTTTTTGGGGGTTTTATTTATACAGCTGTAAAGAGGCTGTATAAATTGTAAAATAAAATAAAAGATAAAATTAAATTAAAATATAAATATAAAATATCACAGTCCAAATTCAAATTTTAAAACAAATAAATAGACAATTGAAATAAATATAAATAACTAAATACTACTTAAAACTATAACACTTTTTTCTTTTTTTATTTACAGGTGCAGCCGAGCGGAACAGCAGGGACAACACAGGTGAGTCAGGTACGTCAGTTATATATACTATTTTCTTATTTCTATATATATGTATATATTTATATACAGTCAGGTAGGTATTGTTGCTACAAGTCCAAAACTGAAGACCGTTTGTCTATAACTCTTCTGGTTCTGGAGATATCGTCGTTTATATATTATCAAAATCGAACCGAGTTAATATACCCACGGCAATAAAGGGTGGGTGGGCGAGCAATTTTTTGCGGTTTTTCTCGATTATCTCAGTTGTTAATCAACCGATTTTCTTTTTTCAGGTGGCAGGTGGTTCGTGGGAACGAGCCGCGTCTACGAGGTAAGTATTTGTAGCGGAAAAAAGAAAAGCGGGAAAACTTAGTCCCGGAAAATGCGATTTCCCGCGATGACCTAAGTGCGAGACAATCGAGTGTGGTATCAAACGACGCGGGTTAGTTAGCTCTAAACAGCTATGCAATAAAAAATTTGGAAATTTAGAAAATTAGTTGTAAAATTTTGAAAAAACTGAATTTAATATTAACGGTTATCAAAATGTTGAAAATTAAGAAAATTTATGAACAGATTTCCACGTTAGGGGTCTCAAAAAGCGCGAATGCGCGAGCCGCGTCCAACAAAATGAAAATCTGGACCTACTTAATAGAAAATTTTTAAAATCTAGTACAAGTCTAGATTTTTTATCACAGAATATTCAATTTTCCGGGAAATTTGATTTTCCGGACTGAAAAGCGATACGTCAAAAGACGTAGAATCACCAGGCGATTATAACTATGTAAAAATAATTAATTATGTCAATACGAATTTTTTAACTTTTCATACAAAAGTGTCAAATTTTCCAATAGTTTAGGTATTTTAAGTAGGTATTAATTAGCTAATCGTCACGCAACACAACCAGCTATGTGCGGGACTATTGTTTTTAAATAACTGCAGAAAAAATTTTGAAAATTAACGGTGATTAGCAACAGTAATTTTGAAAAAAGTGTTTAAAATTAACTTTGCGTCGATTGACCAGCTAACCTCGGTTAGAGTATTTCTCATACAAACGTATGGAAATCGATTAAAATCACGGTTTTTCGCGATTATCTCAGGTGTTAATCAACCGATTTTCTTTTTTCAGGTGGCAGGTGGTTCGTGGGAACGAGCCGCGTCTACGAGGTAAGTATTTGTAGCGGAAAAAAGAAAAGCGGGAAAACTTAGTCCCGGAAAATGCGATTTCCCGCGATGACCTAAGTGCGAGACAATCGAGTGTGGTATCAAACGACGCGGGTTAGTTAGCTCTAAACAGCTATGCAATAAAAAATTTGGAAATTTAGAAAATTAGTTGTAAAATTTTGAAAAAACTGAATTTAATATTAACGGTTATCAAAATGTTGAAAATTAAGAAAATTTATGAACAGATTTCCACGTTAGGGGTCTCAAAAAGCGCGAATGCGCGAGCCGCGTCCAACAAAATGAAAATCTGGACCTACTTAATAGAAAATTTTTAAAATCTAGTACAAGTCTAGATTTTTTATCACAGAATATTCAATTTTCCGGGAAATTTGATTTTCCGGACTGAAAAGCGATACGTCAAAAGACGTAGAATCACCAGGCGATTATAACTATGTAAAAATAATTAATTATGTCAATACGAATTTTTTAACTTTTCATACAAAAGTGTCAAATTTTCCAATAGTTTAGGTATTTTAAGTAGGTATTAATTAGCTAATCGTCACGCAACACAACCAGCTATGTGCGGGACTATTGTTTTTAAATAACTGCAGAAAAAATTTTGAAAATTAACGGTGATTAGCAACAGTAATTTTGAAAAAAGTGTTTAAAATTAACTTTGCGTCGATTGACCAGCTAACCTCGGTTAGAGTATTTCTCATACAAACGTATGGAAATCGATTAAAATCACGGTTTTTCGCGATTATCTCAGGTGTTAATCAACCGATTTTCTTTTTTCAGGTGGCAGGTGGTTCGTGGGAACGAGCCGCGTCTACGAGGTAAGTATTTGTAGCGGAAAAAAGAAAAGCGGGAAAACTTAGTCCCGGAAAATGCGATTTCCCGCGATGACCTAAGTGCGAGACAATCGAGTGTGGTATCAAACGACGCGGGTTAGTTAGCTCTAAACAGCTATGCAATAAAAAATTTGGAAATTTAGAAAATTAGTTGTAAAATTTTGAAAAAACTGAATTTAATATTAACGGTTATCAAAATGTTGAAAATTAAGAAAATTTATGAACAGATTTCCACGTTAGGGGTCTCAAAAAGCGCGAATGCGCGAGCCGCGTCCAACAAAATGAAAATCTGGACCTACTTAATAGAAAATTTTTAAAATCTAGTACAAGTCTAGATTTTTTATCACAGAATATTCAATTTTCCGGGAAATTTGATTTTCCGGACTGAAAAGCGATACGTCAAAAGACGTAGAATCACCAGGCGATTATAACTATGTAAAAATAATTAATTATGTCAATACGAATTTTTTAACTTTTCATACAAAAGTGTCAAATTTTCCAATAGTTTAGGTATTTTAAGTAGGTATTAATTAGCTAATCGTCACGCAACACAACCAGCTATGTGCGGGACTATTGTTTTTAAATAACTGCAGAAAAAATTTTGAAAATTAACGGTGATTAGCAACAGTAATTTTGAAAAAAGTGTTTAAAATTAACTTTGCGTCGATTGACCAGCTAACCTCGGTTAGAGTATTTCTCATACAAACGTATGGAAATCGATTAAAATCACGGTTTTTCGCGATTATCTCAGGTGTTAATCAACCGATTTTCTTTTTTCAGGTGGCAGGTGGTTCGTGGGAACGAGCCGCGTCTACGAGGTAAGTATTTGTAGCGGAAAAAAGAAAAGCGGGAAAACTTAGTCCCGGAAAATGCGATTTCCCGCGATGACCTAAGTGCGAGACAATCGAGTGTGGTATCAAACGACGCGGGTTAGTTAGCTCTAAACAGCTATGCAATAAAAAATTTGGAAATTTAGAAAATTAGTTGTAAAATTTTGAAAAAACTGAATTTAATATTAACGGTTATCAAAATGTTGAAAATTAAGAAAATTTATGAACAGATTTCCACGTTAGGGGTCTCAAAAAGCGCGAATGCGCGAGCCGCGTCCAACAAAATGAAAATCTGGACCTACTTAATAGAAAATTTTTAAAATCTAGTACAAGTCTAGATTTTTTATCACAGAATATTCAATTTTCCGGGAAATTTGATTTTCCGGACTGAAAAGCGATACGTCAAAAGACGTAGAATCACCAGGCGATTATAACTATGTAAAAATAATTAATTATGTCAATACGAATTTTTTAACTTTTCATACAAAAGTGTCAAATTTTCCAATAGTTTAGGTATTTTAAGTAGGTATTAATTAGCTAATCGTCACGCAACACAACCAGCTATGTGCGGGACTATTGTTTTTAAATAACTGCAGAAAAAATTTTGAAAATTAACGGTGATTAGCAACAGTAATTTTGAAAAAAGTGTTTAAAATTAACTTTGCGTCGATTGACCAGCTAACCTCGGTTAGAGTATTTCTCATACAAACGTATGGAAATCGATTAAAATCACGGTTTTTCGCGATTATCTCAGGTGTTAATCAACCGATTTTCTTTTTTCAGGTGGCAGGTGGTTCGTGGGAACGAGCCGCGTCTACGAGGTAAGTATTTGTAGCGGAAAAAAGAAAAGCGGGAAAACTTAGTCCCGGAAAATGCGATTTCCCGCGATGACCTAAGTGCGAGACAATCGAGTGTGGTATCAAACGACGCGGGTTAGTTAGCTCTAAACAGCTATGCAATAAAAAATTTGGAAATTTAGAAAATTAGTTGTAAAATTTTGAAAAAACTGAATTTAATATTAACGGTTATCAAAATGTTGAAAATTAAGAAAATTTATGAACAGATTTCCACGTTAGGGGTCTCAAAAAGCGCGAATGCGCGAGCCGCGTCCAACAAAATGAAAATCTGGACCTACTTAATAGAAAATTTTTAAAATCTAGTACAAGTCTAGATTTTTTATCACAGAATATTCAATTTTCCGGGAAATTTGATTTTCCGGACTGAAAAGCGATACGTCAAAAGACGTAGAATCACCAGGCGATTATAACTATGTAAAAATAATTAATTATGTCAATACGAATTTTTTAACTTTTCATACAAAAGTGTCAAATTTTCCAATAGTTTAGGTATTTTAAGTAGGTATTAATTAGCTAATCGTCACGCAACACAACCAGCTATGTGCGGGACTATTGTTTTTAAATAACTGCAGAAAAAATTTTGAAAATTAACGGTGATTAGCAACAGTAATTTTGAAAAAAGTGTTTAAAATTAACTTTGCGTCGATTGACCAGCTAACCTTTTTTTTTTTTTTTTTTTTTGTTCTCGCGGTGAAATGCATTTACGCACCGTACCCCCCACCTGGGTGGCGGGGGGCGTGTGTGGGACTCCCGCCTGAGCAACTGACACGTCGCCCAGGGGACTACCCACTAAAACACCGCGGCGCTCCGTCTTCGCCTTTGTGGTGAAGCCGTGGGGCCCGGACCGGCGGCCCTACGCCACGACTTCACCGGCGATGGGCCCGTCTACTGCACGACGGGCCCATTTTGACCCCCCCGCGGTGAAGGGGGGCCTGTGGGAACAACCGGGAGCGCCCGATTGTTCCCACCCGTCGACGGTGGTGGACCGTGCAATGCGGGCAGGTGGATTCCCACGTCCCCCGCCCACTGGCCACCACCAGGCTGGACTTGGGCGCGATCGCGCCTCGTCCGGCCCCTTCGACGTCTGCGGTGCGGGGGCGCGAGAGGATCGTTCTCACGCACCCGCTCCGCAGCCTCCTTCTGCGACATTACGTCCTCGCAGAAAGAGGCCACCGCGACCCAGACCGCCTCGGAGCCCAGCATGGCATACACCAAGCCGGGCAGCGAGAGGTCCGGGCCAGCGGACGCCTGGAGGCGACGACGTGGCACATCCCAGGCCGGACATTCGGCCAGGGTGTGCCACGCTGTGTCGTCCGGCGCGCCACAGTGGTGGCACGCCGTGGATTCCTCCCTTTGGATCCGGCACAGGAAATGTCCGAAGCTGCCATGCCCGGACAAGACCTGCCCCAGACGGTAGGTGAGGAACCCATGCCTCCGGTCGATCCATCCCTCAATGACTGGACCGACGGCGTCCAGGGTCCACCGCCCGTCGTCCGCGTTGGCCATCTCCGCCGACCACCGGCGGAGCATGACCTCGCGGGCCCTTCGCCAGACGGCGACCCTCTCCTCAGGTGCTGCGGGCTCCCCCTGAGCCCGCTTGTCCGCCGTCCAGTGGTAGACGGCGGCCAGCACCTCGGCCTCGAAGTACCATGGCGGAGTGCCCGCCATGGCACATGCCGCCCCGTGTCCAACCGTGCCGTAAGCCCGCGCCATTCGCTGTGCGATGGCGCGTTGGGGCTTACGGAGCAGGGCACGGTTGAACTCCCCCAGGTCGTGCGCCCACACGGGCGCACCGTAGAGGGCCATACTGCGCAGCACGCCGGCATAGAGACGCCGGCATGCCACCGCAGGACCCCCGATATTCGGCAGGAGCCAGCTAAGGCCCCTCGCCGCCTTCACGAGGCGCTCTTGGAGCAGGCGGAAGTGCTCCGAAAACTTCCACCTGCTCGATATTGTGAGGCCCAGATATTTTATCTGGGCCCGCACCTCCACCCTGCTCCCCGCCACCACGACGTGGGCGCCAGGCGGCGGCTCCCCCCGAGGCCCATGGAAATAAATGGCCTCGGTCTTGTGGAGCGCCACCCTCAGTCCCAGCCGCCCGATACGACGGGCGACCAGGGTTCCCCCCTCCGACGCCCGCTCGGCCGCCTCCCCGAAGTTGCGCCCCCGCGCTGTGACGAGGGTGTCATCCGCATAACAGATGACACCCACGCCGTCGGGGAGGGCGCCCCGGAGGAGCCAGTCGTAGCCGATATCCCACAGGAGTGGTCCTAGGACCGACCCCTGCGGGACACCCGACTCCACCGGCCGCCGCCTCATGCGGCCGTCCCTGCCGACGAACAGTACCTCCCGGCCTTGGAGGTAGTCCGTCAGCAGTGCCCTCAGGTATGGAGGCACTCCGTGATACCGGAGCGCCTCCAATATTGTGGCGTGGGGGATGGAGTTGAACGCATTGGCGATGTCGAACGACACCGCCAACACCCCTCCCCCCGCTCTCGCCCCCTCCCGGGTGATGCGCCTCAACTCGAGGAGCGCATCCACCGTGGACCGGCCCGCCCGAAACCCGTACTGGGCCTCGGACAAGTCGGGGCCGGTCCCCCCCCAGGTGCTCCTTGAGGCGTGCCGCGATCACGCTCTCAAGGAGCTTGGCCGCGTCGTCCAGGAGGACGATCGGCCGATAGCCGGAGGGTGAATCCTCCGGCCGACCCGCTTTTCGGAGGAGGCACAGCGCCCCCTCCTTCCACACCTTCGGGAACCTCCCCGACGCGAAGCAGCGGTCGAAGAGGTCCCGAAATCGTCCCTCCATTTGAGTGGTGGCTATCGCCACCACCCGTGCCGGCACACCATCTGGCCCCGGCGCCGTCTTCTTGCCTCGGAGGCGAAACGCCGCCGAGGCAAACTCTACCTCCGACACCGGGGGAATCCCGGCGTCGGCCGGAGGACCCATTCGCGGGAGCGGGGCCATCCGGGGAGGCACGAAATCCGGCGAGCGGTCCGGGAAGAGACCCCGGACCACCTCCTCCAGCAGCGCCGGCTGAAGGGCCTCAACGACGGGGGGGCCGATCGGGCGCAGCTTATTACGCGCCGCCCGATACGGCCTCCCCCAGGGGTCGGCATCCAACCCCTCCAGCATTTCCAGCCGCGCCGCCTTTTTGGCCTCCCGGATTGCCACCTTGAGGACGCGCCGGGCCTCCACGTAGGAGGCATAGAGGCGGTCCTCGTTGGCGGCATCGCGGTTGGCGCGGCGGCGGGCCCGCTGGAAGGCCCTCCTCGCAGCGCCGCAGTCGTCCCGGAGGCCGGCGAGTTCCGCCGACCACCAGTAGACCGCGCGCTTGGGCGGCGGCCGTCGCGACCGAGGCATGCTGGAGTCGCACACCTCGGTCATTGCCTCCCTCAGTTGGAGGGCGGCCTCGTCGACGTCCGGACTGTCCGACGGAGCGAACCAGTCCTGGACGAAGGCCGCCTCCGTGGCCGCGATGCGGTCCAGCCGCATCAGGGACCACCGCGGGAAGGACCTTCTTCCTTCCCGCTCCCCCCCCTACCACCGGTGGACACTGAGTGGAGAACTCTATCCGAATGTACCTATGATCGGATAGATTCTCCCTCAGGTCCACCTCCCACCGGCGCACGAGCGCGGCCAGGGCTGCAGTGCCGAACGAGACGTCCGGCACCGAGCTCCCGTTGTGGCGCACGCACGTGCGCACTGCCCCCCTGTTGAGGAGCACCAGACCTGTCGACGCCGCCCAGGCCGCTAGACAGCGGCCCAGGGGGCTATCGACATGGTCTCCCCAGGCCGTGGACCTGGCGTTTAGGTCGCCGCAGACCGCGACCCTGCTCCTCCCTAAACGCGCAAGCGCCGCCGTGAGAGTCTGGAGATAATTCTCCAGCTCCACGACCGGACGCTTTGGGGGGAAGTAAACGCCCACCAGGGCGATATCCCCCCACGCGGCGGCCACGTATCCATGGCCCCTCTCTATGAGCGAGAGGGGCGGGGAGTCCGTGGAAGGCCGCGGCACGATGGCCACCGTTCCATCTGTGTCCCGCAGCCAGGAGGCTGGGAACGAGAAGGGTTCGGCGACCACGGCGAGATCCCCTGACCACTCGGCTAGCACCTGGACCATTAGGTCCTGTGCCGCCTGGCAGTGGTTCAGGTTCACCTGCATAATTGTGCGATGTCCGAAACTGGGCATTATTCGGACATCGCACCGTCAGTGGAACCTGGGAGGACCCGGGAACCCGCATTTGCTGGCCGGATGGTGGCCTGCTCTTTGCCCCTCTTTGTGGGGGGGCTGCATTTAGCCCCTCCCATTACATGGCCCGCCGGCCTCCCGCTGGCTGCGCATACCGCGCAGTGGGGGGCCCCTGTGCAGGTGGCCTGCCGATGGCCGGCCTGGCCACACCTGAAACACAGGGCCGACCTGTCCACCGGCGACGGACAAAACGGCCGGGCGTGTCCGAGCGCCATGCACCGGAAGCAGCGCATAGGCTGCGCTTCCAGTGCCCGAACCACGGCCGAGCTGAAACCAATTAGAAGCCGTCCCCTCTTTAGGACGGCCTCAGCGGCGACGGTGGGGCACTGCAGCCGGACGCGGCCCATACCCCCACTTCCCTTGCGGATTTCTCCGGCCTTGACGGCCTCCGTGTCACACCCCCCTGCCGCCGCCACGGCAGCGGCCACCTCGTCCCTGGTGACTGAGTCGTCCAGCTCCGACACAATCAGGGACGAGGTTTGGACGGGTCTTGACACCTTTGCCGCATCAGCGATGGCCTCTGCCATCTTTGCGGCGAAGGCGTCGGCCTTCTGGTGCCGGTCGGCCCCCGGGAACTCGAAAATACGAGCCCCCGTTTGGGTCCGTCGGCACGTCACCCTCTCTATGCCCATTTCTGAAGGGCGGACCGTCTGTCGGGCTCTTACGAACACCGACTCGTAGGTCTCGCCCTTCGAAACGGCCTCTGGTGAGAGGGTGATAACCACCGCCGCCGTTTTGGAGGCGGCACTCTTCTTCTTCCGGCTCTTTTTGGGAGCCGGAGTAGGGGCCGCCTTTTTGGCAGGCCTCTGCGTTGCGGGGGAAGGAGGCTGAGGCGCCTTCTTCTTCTTTCGGGCCACTATGGCCCACCCCTCGTTGGCCTCTGTGGCCGAGGGCAGCATTGTGTCCTCCTGAGAGGACACTACCGCCGCCGACTGGATGCCGGACGGGCCCGCGACCGGGGCCGCCGGGACAGGGGCCGGTGCAGCCGGAGCCGCCGCCTTCTTGGCCGCCTTCTTCTTTTGGGACGCCGACGCCGGGATGGAAACCGGCGCCGGGCCCGCCGCCGGGGCCACCACCCCCGAGCGACCCTTGCTCGCCGCCAATGGCGGCCGGACCACTTTCGCCGGTAAGAGGCGGTCCTCGACTCCGGCCAGGCAGGAGCGCACGAAAGCACGCTCCTCCTGCATGACCCCTCTAATAGCCTCCAGCATCTCCGGGGACAAGGGACCTCCGGCGCTGGCAGCAGGAGCCACCGACCCCTTACGGCGGAGTCCTTCCAGCTCCATTCGGAGCGCTGCGATCTCGCGGCTTTGGCCCTCTACCATCGCCTCGAGTCGCTTGGTCTCATCTGAGGCCACCCGACTCATCGCCTCCGCGACGATCTCGCCGAGCGACGCCGCCGAGGCCCTGAGAGCCGCCTGAGCCGGCTTTGTGAGCTTGGAGGAGTTGGCGGTCACCAAAATGGCTTCCACCTCCTCCTCCGCCTGCTTCTTGAGGATGCTCGCGAGCTTCCCCATGTCTTTCTTGGCGGCAGGAGTATTCCTCGCCGCCAAGTACCTCGCGCGCGATGCCTCGCTCGGCGCGACCTCCTCGCTTTCCGACGGGGGCTCCGTCCTCGGAGCACCCCGCGGAGTACGGCCTCTGCCGCGGACACTACGGCCGCGTTTGGCCTTGACGGCCTTGACGGACGATGTCCCAGAGGACCCCTCTGACGCACGCGTGCGCGACCTCAGCCGCTTTCGCGTCCATTTGTCCGACGCATCGCTAGCCACCGATGCGTCGGACACACTCCCATCCGACATCTCACTCGGCCTGACAAACAGGTCCGAGGACGTCTGGGCTACTGGTGGCGTCTTCGCCGACCTCGCTGGAGCCTGCACCTCAACAGGCTGGCCCTGAGAAGGGCCTTTTGGGGGATTCCCGGGGGTTGCGGGATCCGCTCTCAAACTCAAATCCATTGCGATTTCAGTCTCTTCCTGCACAGTTTTGTCTTTGAGATTTTGTCTCTACCGCTACTGGCCACTGCGTTACCGCGCACCAAGTAGGGAGAGTCCAGGGCAGACGACGGGGACGTACTCGAAAAGACACTGTGGGGGCTGCCCCATTGACCAGCTAACCTCGGTTAGAGTATTTCTCATACAAACGTATGGAAATCGATTAAAATCACGGTTTTTCGCGATTATCTCAGGTGTTAATCAACCGATTTTCTTTTTTCAGGTGGCAGGTGGTTCGTGGGAACGAGCCGCGTCTACGAGGTAAGTATTTGTAGCGGAAAAAAGAAAAGCGGGAAAACTTAGTCCCGGAAAATGCGATTTCCCGCGATGACCTAAGTGCGAGACAATCGAGTGTGGTATCAAACGACGCGGGTTAGTTAGCTCTAAACAGCTATGCAATAAAAAATTTGGAAATTTAGAAAATTAGTTGTAAAATTTTGAAAAAACTGAATTTAATATTAACGGTTATCAAAATGTTGAAAATTAAGAAAATTTATGAACAGATTTCCACGTTAGGGGTCTCAAAAAGCGCGAATGCGCGAGCCGCGTCCAACAAAATGAAAATCTGGACCTACTTAATAGAAAATTTTTAAAATCTAGTACAAGTCTAGATTTTTTATCACAGAATATTCAATTTTCCGGGAAATTTGATTTTCCGGACTGAAAAGCGATACGTCAAAAGACGTAGAATCACCAGGCGATTATAACTATGTAAAAATAATTAATTATGTCAATACGAATTTTTTAACTTTTCATACAAAAGTGTCAAATTTTCCAATAGTTTAGGTATTTTAAGTAGGTATTAATTAGCTAATCGTCACGCAACACAACCAGCTATGTGCGGGACTATTGTTTTTAAATAACTGCAGAAAAAATTTTGAAAATTAACGGTGATTAGCAACAGTAATTTTGAAAAAAGTGTTTAAAATTAACTTTGCGTCGATTGACCAGCTAACCTCGGTTAGAGTATTTCTCATACAAACGTATGGAAATCGATTAAAATCACGGTTTTTCGCGATTATCTCAGGTGTTAATCAACCGATTTTCTTTTTTCAGGTGGCAGGTGGTTCGTGGGAACGAGCCGCGTCTACGAGGTAAGTATTTGTAGCGGAAAAAAGAAAAGCGGGAAAACTTAGTCCCGGAAAATGCGATTTCCCGCGATGACCTAAGTGCGAGACAATCGAGTGTGGTATCAAACGACGCGGGTTAGTTAGCTCTAAACAGCTATGCAATAAAAAATTTGGAAATTTAGAAAATTAGTTGTAAAATTTTGAAAAAACTGAATTTAATATTAACGGTTATCAAAATGTTGAAAATTAAGAAAATTTATGAACAGATTTCCACGTTAGGGGTCTCAAAAAGCGCGAATGCGCGAGCCGCGTCCAACAAAATGAAAATCTGGACCTACTTAATAGAAAATTTTTAAAATCTAGTACAAGTCTAGATTTTTTATCACAGAATATTCAATTTTCCGGGAAATTTGATTTTCCGGACTGAAAAGCGATACGTCAAAAGACGTAGAATCACCAGGCGATTATAACTATGTAAAAATAATTAATTATGTCAATACGAATTTTTTAACTTTTCATACAAAAGTGTCAAATTTTCCAATAGTTTAGGTATTTTAAGTAGGTATTAATTAGCTAATCGTCACGCAACACAACCAGCTATGTGCGGGACTATTGTTTTTAAATAACTGCAGAAAAAATTTTGAAAATTAACGGTGATTAGCAACAGTAATTTTGAAAAAAGTGTTTAAAATTAACTTTGCGTCGATTGACCAGCTAACCTCGGTTAGAGTATTTCTCATACAAACGTATGGAAATCGATTAAAATCACGGTTTTTCGCGATTATCTCAGGTGTTAATCAACCGATTTTCTTTTTTCAGGTGGCAGGTGGTTCGTGGGAACGAGCCGCGTCTACGAGGTAAGTATTTGTAGCGGAAAAAAGAAAAGCGGGAAAACTTAGTCCCGGAAAATGCGATTTCCCGCGATGACCTAAGTGCGAGACAATCGAGTGTGGTATCAAACGACGCGGGTTAGTTAGCTCTAAACAGCTATGCAATAAAAAATTTGGAAATTTAGAAAATTAGTTGTAAAATTTTGAAAAAACTGAATTTAATATTAACGGTTATCAAAATGTTGAAAATTAAGAAAATTTATGAACAGATTTCCACGTTAGGGGTCTCAAAAAGCGCGAATGCGCGAGCCGCGTCCAACAAAATGAAAATCTGGACCTACTTAATAGAAAATTTTTAAAATCTAGTACAAGTCTAGATTTTTTATCACAGAATATTCAATTTTCCGGGAAATTTGATTTTCCGGACTGAAAAGCGATACGTCAAAAGACGTAGAATCACCAGGCGATTATAACTATGTAAAAATAATTAATTATGTCAATACGAATTTTTTAACTTTTCATACAAAAGTGTCAAATTTTCCAATAGTTTAGGTATTTTAAGTAGGTATTAATTAGCTAATCGTCACGCAACACAACCAGCTATGTGCGGGACTATTGTTTTTAAATAACTGCAGAAAAAATTTTGAAAATTAACGGTGATTAGCAACAGTAATTTTGAAAAAAGTGTTTAAAATTAACTTTGCGTCGATTGACCAGCTAACCTCGGTTAGAGTATTTCTCATACAAACGTATGGAAATCGATTAAAATCACGGTTTTTCGCGATTATCTCAGGTGTTAATCAACCGATTTTCTTTTTTCAGGTGGCAGGTGGTTCGTGGGAACGAGCCGCGTCTACGAGGTAAGTATTTGTAGCGGAAAAAAGAAAAGCGGGAAAACTTAGTCCCGGAAAATGCGATTTCCCGCGATGACCTAAGTGCGAGACAATCGAGTGTGGTATCAAACGACGCGGGTTAGTTAGCTCTAAACAGCTATGCAATAAAAAATTTGGAAATTTAGAAAATTAGTTGTAAAATTTTGAAAAAACTGAATTTAATATTAACGGTTATCAAAATGTTGAAAATTAAGAAAATTTATGAACAGATTTCCACGTTAGGGGTCTCAAAAAGCGCGAATGCGCGAGCCGCGTCCAACAAAATGAAAATCTGGACCTACTTAATAGAAAATTTTTAAAATCTAGTACAAGTCTAGATTTTTTATCACAGAATATTCAATTTTCCGGGAAATTTGATTTTCCGGACTGAAAAGCGATACGTCAAAAGACGTAGAATCACCAGGCGATTATAACTATGTAAAAATAATTAATTATGTCAATACGAATTTTTTAACTTTTCATACAAAAGTGTCAAATTTTCCAATAGTTTAGGTATTTTAAGTAGGTATTAATTAGCTAATCGTCACGCAACACAACCAGCTATGTGCGGGACTATTGTTTTTAAATAACTGCAGAAAAAATTTTGAAAATTAACGGTGATTAGCAACAGTAATTTTGAAAAAAGTGTTTAAAATTAACTTTGCGTCGATTGACCAGCTAACCTCGGTTAGAGTATTTCTCATACAAACGTATGGAAATCGATTAAAATCACGGTTTTTCGCGATTATCTCAGGTGTTAATCAACCGATTTTCTTTTTTCAGGTGGCAGGTGGTTCGTGGGAACGAGCCGCGTCTACGAGGTAAGTATTTGTAGCGGAAAAAAGAAAAGCGGGAAAACTTAGTCCCGGAAAATGCGATTTCCCGCGATGACCTAAGTGCGAGACAATCGAGTGTGGTATCAAACGACGCGGGTTAGTTAGCTCTAAACAGCTATGCAATAAAAAATTTGGAAATTTAGAAAATTAGTTGTAAAATTTTGAAAAAACTGAATTTAATATTAACGGTTATCAAAATGTTGAAAATTAAGAAAATTTATGAACAGATTTCCACGTTAGGGGTCTCAAAAAGCGCGAATGCGCGAGCCGCGTCCAACAAAATGAAAATCTGGACCTACTTAATAGAAAATTTTTAAAATCTAGTACAAGTCTAGATTTTTTATCACAGAATATTCAATTTTCCGGGAAATTTGATTTTCCGGACTGAAAAGCGATACGTCAAAAGACGTAGAATCACCAGGCGATTATAACTATGTAAAAATAATTAATTATGTCAATACGAATTTTTTAACTTTTCATACAAAAGTGTCAAATTTTCCAATAGTTTAGGTATTTTAAGTAGGTATTAATTAGCTAATCGTCACGCAACACAACCAGCTATGTGCGGGACTATTGTTTTTAAATAACTGCAGAAAAAATTTTGAAAATTAACGGTGATTAGCAACAGTAATTTTGAAAAAAGTGTTTAAAATTAACTTTGCGTCGATTGACCAGCTAACCTCGGTTAGAGTATTTCTCATACAAACGTATGGAAATCGATTAAAATCACGGTTTTTCGCGATTATCTCAGGTGTTAATCAACCGATTTTCTTTTTTCAGGTGGCAGGTGGTTCGTGGGAACGAGCCGCGTCTACGAGGTAAGTATTTGTAGCGGAAAAAAGAAAAGCGGGAAAACTTAGTCCCGGAAAATGCGATTTCCCGCGATGACCTAAGTGCGAGACAATCGAGTGTGGTATCAAACGACGCGGGTTAGTTAGCTCTAAACAGCTATGCAATAAAAAATTTGGAAATTTAGAAAATTAGTTGTAAAATTTTGAAAAAACTGAATTTAATATTAACGGTTATCAAAATGTTGAAAATTAAGAAAATTTATGAACAGATTTCCACGTTAGGGGTCTCAAAAAGCGCGAATGCGCGAGCCGCGTCCAACAAAATGAAAATCTGGACCTACTTAATAGAAAATTTTTAAAATCTAGTACAAGTCTAGATTTTTTATCACAGAATATTCAATTTTCCGGGAAATTTGATTTTCCGGACTGAAAAGCGATACGTCAAAAGACGTAGAATCACCAGGCGATTATAACTATGTAAAAATAATTAATTATGTCAATACGAATTTTTTAACTTTTCATACAAAAGTGTCAAATTTTCCAATAGTTTAGGTATTTTAAGTAGGTATTAATTAGCTAATCGTCACGCAACACAACCAGCTATGTGCGGGACTATTGTTTTTAAATAACTGCAGAAAAAATTTTGAAAATTAACGGTGATTAGCAACAGTAATTTTGAAAAAAGTGTTTAAAATTAACTTTGCGTCGATTGACCAGCTAACCTCGGTTAGAGTATTTCTCATACAAACGTATGGAAATCGATTAAAATCACGGTTTTTCGCGATTATCTCAGGTGTTAATCAACCGATTTTCTTTTTTCAGGTGGCAGGTGGTTCGTGGGAACGAGCCGCGTCTACGAGGTAAGTATTTGTAGCGGAAAAAAGAAAAGCGGGAAAACTTAGTCCCGGAAAATGCGATTTCCCGCGATGACCTAAGTGCGAGACAATCGAGTGTGGTATCACACGACGCGGGTTAGTTAGCTCTAAACAGCTATGCAATAAAAAATTTGGAAATTTAGAAAATTAGTTGTAAAATTTTGAAAAAACTGAATTTAATATTAACGGTTATCAAAATGTTGAAAATTAAGAAAATTTATGAACAGATTTCCACGTTAGGGGTCTCAAAAAGCGCGAATGCGCGAGCCGCGTCCAACAAAATGAAAATCTGGACCTACTTAATAGAAAATTTTTAAAATCTAGTACAAGTCTAGATTTTTTATCACAGAATATTCAATTTTCCGGGAAATTTGATTTTCCGGACTGAAAAGCGATACGTCAAAAGACGTAGAATCACCAGGCGATTATAACTATGTAAAAATAATTAATTATGTCAATACGAATTTTTTAACTTTTCATACAAAAGTGTCAAATTTTCCAATAGTTTAGGTATTTTAAGTAGGTATTAATTAGCTAATCGTCACGCAACACAACCAGCTATGTGCGGGACTATTGTTTTTAAATAACTGCAGAAAAAATTTTGAAAATTAACGGTGATTAGCAACAGTAATTTTGAAAAAAGTGTTTAAAATTAACTTTGCGTCGATTGACCAGCTAACCTTTTTTTTTTTTTTTTTTTGTTTGCGCGGTGAAATGCGTTTACGCACCGTACCCCCCACCGGGGTGGCGGGGGGCGTGTGTGGGACTCCCACCTGGGCAACTGACACGTCGCCCAGGGGACTACCCACTAAAACACCGCGGCGCTCCGTCTTCGCCTTTGTGGTGAAGCCGTGGGGCCCGGACCGTCGGCCCTACGCCACGACTTCACCGGCGATGGGCCCGTCTACTGCACGACGGGCCCATTTTGACCCCCCCGCGGTGAAGGGGGGCCTGTGGGAACAACCGGGAGCGCCCGATTGTTCCCACCCGTCGACGGTGGTGGACCGTGCAATGCGGGCAGGTGGATTCCCACGTCCCCCGCCCACTGGCCACCACCAGGCTGGACTTGGGCGCGATCGCGCCTCGTCCGGCCCCTTCGACGTCTGCGGTGCGGGGGCGCGAGAGGATCGTTCTCACGCACCCGCTCCGCAGCCTCCTTCTGCGACATGACGTCCTCGCAGAAAGAGGCCACCGCGACCCAGACCGCCTCGGAGCCCAGCATGGCGTACACCAAGCCGGGCAGCGAGAGGTCCGGGCCAGCGGACGCCTGGAGGCGACGACGTGGCACATCCCAGGCCGGACATTCGGCCAGGGTGTGCCACGCTGTGTCGTCCGGCGCGCCACAGTGGTGGCACGCCGTGGATTCCTCCCTTTGAATCCGGCACAGGAAATGTCCGAAGCTGCCATGCCCGGACAAGACCTGCGCCAGACGGTAGGTGAGGAACCCATGCCTCCTGTCGATCCATCCCTCTATGACTGGACCGACGGCGTCCAGGGTCCACCGCCCGTCGTCCGCGTTGGCCATCTCCGCCGTCCACCGGCGGAACATGACCTCGCGGGCCCTTCGCCAGACGGCGACCCTCTCCTCAGGTGCTGCGGGCTCCCCCTGAGCCCGCTTGTCCGCCGTCCAATGGTAGACGGCGGCCAGCACCTCGGCCTCGAAGTACCATGGCGGAGTGCCCGCCATGGCACATGCCGCCCCGTGACCAACCGTGCCGTAAGCCCGCGCCATTCGCTGTGCGATGGCGCGCTGGGGCTTACGGAGCAGGGCACGGTTGGTTTCCACCAAATCGTGCGCCCACACGGGCGCACCGTACAGCGCCATGCTGCGCAGCACGCCGGCATATAGGCGCCGGCACGCCGCAGCAGGCCCCCCGATGTTCGGGAGGAGCCAACTAAGGCTCCTCGCCGACTTGAGGAGGCGTTCGCGGAGCAGGCGGAAGTGCTCCGCGAACTTCCATCGGCTGGATATGGTGAGGCCCAGATATTTTATCTGGGCCTGCACCACCACCCTCCTCCCGGCCACCACAACGTGGGCGTCCGGCGGCGGCTCCCCCCGAGGCCCATGGAAATATATGGCCTCGGTTTTGTGGAGCGCCACCCCCAGTCCCAGCCGCCCGATACGACGGGCGACCAGGGTTCCCCCCACCGACGCCCGGTCGGCCGCCTCCCCGTAGTCGCGACCCCGCGCCGTGACGAGGGTGTCATCCGCGTAGCAGATGACACCCACGCCATCGGGGAGGGCGCCCCGGAGGAGCCAGTCATACCCTATGTTCCACAGGAGTGGTCCTAGGACCGACCCCTGCGGAACACCCGACTCCACCGGCCGCCGCCTCATGCGGCCGTCCCTGCCGACGAACAGTACCTCCCGGCCTTGGAGGTAGCTCGTCAGCAGGGCCCTCAGGTATGGAGGCACTCCGTGATACCGGAGTGCCTCCAATATTGTGGCGTGGGGGATGGAGTTGAAGGCGTTCTTGATGTCGAATGACACCGCCAACACCCCTCCCCCCTTCCTCGCCCCCTCCTGGGTGATGCGCCTCAGCTCGAGAAGCGCATCCACCGTGGACCGGCCCGCCCGAAACCCGTACTGGGCCTCGGACAAGTCGGGGCCGGTCCCCCCCAGGTGCTCCTTGAGGCGTGCCGCGATCACGCTCTCAAGGAGCTTGGCCGCGTCGTCCAGGAGGACGATCGGCCGATAGCCGGAGGGCGAATCCTCCGGCCGACCCACCTTCCGGAGGAGGCACAGAACCCCCTCCTTCCACACCTTCGGGAACCTCCCCGACGCTAAGCAGCGGTCGAAGAGGTCCCGAAAACGTCGCTCCATTTGGGCGGTGGCTATCGCCACCACCCGTGCCGGCACGCCGTCTGGCCCCGGCGCCGTCTTCTTCCCCCGGAGGCGAGCCGCCGCCGAGGCAAACTCCGTCTCCGACACCGGGGGAATCCCGGCGTCGGCCGGAGGACCCATTCGCGGGAGCGGGGCCATCCGGGGAGGGTCGAAGTCCGGCGAGCGGTCCGGGAAGAGACCCCGGACCACCTCCTCCAGCAGCGCCGGCTGAAGGGCCTCAACGACGGGGGGGCCGATCGGGCGCAGCTTATTACGCGCCGCCCGATACGGCCTCCCCCAGGGGTCGGCATCCAACCCCTCCAGCATTTCCAGCCGCGCCGCCTTTTTGGCCTCCCGGATTGCCACCTTGAGGACGCGCCGGGCCTCCACGTAGGAGGCATAGAGGCGGTCCTCGTTGGCGGCATCGCGGTTGGCGCGGCGGCGGGCCCGCTGGAAGGCCCTCCTCGCGGCGCCGCAGTCGTCCCGGAGGCCGGCGAGTTCCGCCGACCACCAGTACACTGCGCGCCTGGGCGGGGGCCGTCGCGACCGAGGCATGCTGGAGTCGCACACCTCGGTCATTGCCTCCCTCAGTTGGAGGGCGGCCTCGTCGACATCCGGACTGTCCGACGGAGCGAACCAGTCCTGGACGAAGGCCGCCTCCGTGGCCGCGATGCGGTCCAGCCGCATCAGGGACCACCGCGGGAAGGACCTTCTTCCTTCCCGCTCCCCCCCCCACCACCGGTGGACACTGAGTGGAGAACTCTATCCGAATGTACCTATGATCGGATAGATTCTCCCTCAGGTCCACCTCCCACCGGCGCACGAGCGCGGCCAGGGCTGCAGTGCCGAACGAGACGTCCGGCACCGAGCTCCCGTTGTGGCGCACGCACGTGCGCACTGCCCCCCTGTTGAGGAGCACCAGACCCGTCGACGCCGCCCAGGCCGCTAGACAGCGGCCCAGGGGGCTATCGACATGGTCTCCCCAGGCCGTGGACCTGGCGTTTAGGTCGCCGCAGACCGCGAC
Source organism: Emmelina monodactyla (assembly GCA_916618145.1). Taxonomy (NCBI): domain Eukaryota; kingdom Metazoa; phylum Arthropoda; class Insecta; order Lepidoptera; family Pterophoridae; genus Emmelina; species Emmelina monodactyla. Next base: position 10,324,659 of record OU745311.1, read on the forward strand.
CCTGCTCCTCCCTAATCGCGCAAGCGCCGCCGTGAGAGTCTGGAGATAATTCTCCAGCTCTACGACCGGACGCTTTGGGGGGAAGTAAACGCCCACCAGGGCGATATCCCCCCACGCGGCGGCCACGTATCCATGGCCCCTCTCTATGAGCGAGAGGGGCGGGGAGTCCGTGGAAGGCCGCGGCACGATGGCCACCGTTCCATCTGTGTCCCGCAGCCAGGAGGCTGGGAACGAGAAGGGTTCGGCGACCACGGCGAGATCCCCTGACCACTCGGCTAGCACCTGGACCATTAGGTCCTGTGCCGCCTGGCAGTGGTTCAGGTTCACCTGCATAATTGTGCGATGTCCGAAACTGGGCATTATTCGGACATCGCACCGTCAGTGGAACCTGGGAGGACCCGGGAACCCGCATTTGCTGGCCGGATGGTGGCCTGCTCTTTGCCCCTCTTTGTGGGGGGGCTGCATTTAGCCCCTCCCATTACATGGCCCGCCGGCCTCCCGCTGGCTGCGCATACCGCGCAGTGGGGGGCCCCTGTGCAGGTGGCCTGCCGATGGCCGGCCTGGCCACACCTGAAACACAGGGCCGACCTGTCCACCGGCGACGGACAAAACGGCCGGGCGTGTCCGAGCGCCATGCACCGGAAGCAGCGCATAGGCTGCGCTTCCAGTGCCCGAACCACGGCCGAGCTGAAACCGATTAGAAGCCGTCCCCTCTTTAGGACGGCCTCAGCGGCGACGGTGGGGCACTGCAGCCGGACGCGGCCCATACCCCCACTACCCTTGCGGATTTCTCCGGCCTTGACGGCCTCCGTGTCACACCCCCCTGCCGCCGCCACGGCAGCGGCCACCTCGTCCCTGGTGACTGAGTCGTCCAGCTCCGACACAATCAGGGACGAGGTTTGGACGGGTCTTGACACCTTTGCCGCATCAGCGATGGCCTCTGCCATCTTTGCGGCGAAGGCGTCGGCCTTCTGGTGCCGGTCGGCCCCCGGGAACTCGAAAATACGAGCCCCCGTTTGGGTCCGTCGGCACGTCACCCTCTCTATGCCCATCTCGGAAGGGCGGACCGTCTGTCGGGCTCTTACGAACACCGACTCGTAGGTCTCGCCCTTCGAGACAGCCTCTGGTGAGAGGGTGACGACCACTGCCGCCGTTTTGGAGGAAGCACTCTTCTTCTTCCGGCTCTTTTTGGGAGCCGGAGTAGGGGCCGCCTTTTTGGCAGGCCTCTGCGTTGCGGAGGAAGGAGGCTGAGGCGCCTTCTTCTTTTTCCGGGCCACTGCGACCCACCCCTCGTTGGCCTCTGTGGCCGAGGGCAGCATTGTGTCCTCCTGGGAGGACACTACCGCCGCCGACTGGATGCCGGACGGGCCCGCGACCGGAGCCACCGGTACAGGGGCCGGTGCGGCCGCAGCCGCCGCCTTTTTGGCCGCCTTCTTTTTGGACGCCGACGCCGGGATTGAAACCGGCGCCGGGCCCGCCGCCGGGGCCACCACCCCCGAGCGACCCTTGCTCGCCGCCAATGGCGGCCGGACCACTTTGGCCGGCAGGAGACGGTCCTCAAAACCGGCAATGCAGGAGCGCACGAAGGCACGCTCCTCCTGCATGACCCCTCTGATCGCTTCCAGCATCTCCGGGGACAAGGGACCTCCGGCGCTGGCAGCAGGAGCCACCGACCCCTTACGGCGGAGTCCTTCCAGCTCCATTCGGAGCGCTGCGATCTCGCGGCTCTGGCCCTCTACCATCGCCTCGAGTCGCTTGGTCTCGTCTGAGGCCACCCGACTCATCGCCTCCGCGACGATCTCGCCGAGCGACGCCGCCGAGGCCCTGAGAGCCGCCTGAGCCGGCTTTGTGAGCTTGGAGGAGTTGGCGGTCACCAAAATGGCTTCCACCTCCTCCTCCGCCTGCTTCTTCAGGATGCTCGCCAGCCTTCCCATATCTTTCTTGGCGGCGGGAGTATTCCTCGCCGCCAAGTACCTCGCGCGCGATGCCTCGCTCGGCGCGGCCTCCTCGCTTTCCGACGGGGGCTCCACCCTCGGAGTACCCCGCGGAGTGCGGCCTCTGCCACGGACACTGCGACCCCGCTTGGCCTTCACGACCTTCGCGGAGGAGGTCCCAGAGGACCCTTCGGATGCGCGCGTGCGCGACCGCAATCGCTTGCGCGTCCACTTATCCGACGCATCGCTCGCCACCGATGCGTCAGACAAACACCCATCCGACATATCACTCGGCCTGACGAACAGGTCCGAGGACGTCTGGGCTACTGGTGGCGTCTTCGCCGACCTCGCTGGAGCCTGCACCTCAACAGGCTGGCCCTGAGAAGGGCCTTTTGGGGGATTCCCGGGGGTTGCGGGATCCGCTCTCAAACTCAAATCCATCTTAGATTTGAAGTCACTGCCGCACAGTTTTGTCTTTGAGATTTTGTCTCTACCGCTACTGGCCACTGCGTTACCGCGCACCAAGTAGGGAGAGTCCAGGGCAGACGACGGGGACGTACTCGAAAAGACACTGTGGGGGCTGCCCCTTGACCAGCTAACCTCGGTTAGAGTATTTCTCATACAAACGTATGGAAATCGATTAAAATCACGGTTTTTCGCGATTATCTCAGGTGTTAATCAACCGATTTTCTTTTTTCAGGTGGCAGGTGGTTCGTGGGAACGAGCCGCGTCTACGAGGTAAGTATTTGTAGCGGAAAAAAGAAAAGCGGGAAAACTTAGTCCCGGAAAATGCGATTTCCCGCGATGACCTAAGTGCGAGACAATCGAGTGTGGTATCAAACGACGCGGGTTAGTTAGCTCTAAACAGCTATGCAATAAAAAATTTGGAAATTTAGAAAATTAGTTGTAAAAAAATTTTGAAAAAAACTGAATTTAATATTAACGGTTATCAAAATGTTGAAAATTAAGAAAATTTATGAACAGATTTCCACGTTAGGGGTCTCAAAAAGCGCGAATGCGCGAGCCGCGTCCAACAAAATGAAAATCTGGACCTACTTAATAGAAAATTTTTAAAATCTAGTACAAGTCTAGATTTTTTATCACAGAATATTCAATTTTCCGGGAAATTTGATTTTCCGGACTGAAAAGCGATACGTCAAAAGACGTAGAATCACCAGGCGATTATAACTATGTAAAAATAATTAATTATGTCAATACGAATTTTTTAACTTTTCATACAAAAGTGTCAAATTTTCCAATAGTTTAGGTATTTTAAGTAGGTATTAATTAGCTAATCGTCACGCAACACAACCAGCTATGTGCGGGACTATTGTTTTTAAATAACTGCAGAAAAAATTTTGAAAATTAACGGTGATTAGCAACAGTAATTTTGAAAAAAGTGTTTAAAATTAACTTTGCGTCGATTGACCAGCTAACCTCGGTTAGAGTATTTCTCATACAAACGTATGGAAATCGATTAAAATCACGGTTTTTCGCGATTATCTCAGGTGTTAATCAACCGATTTTCTTTTTTCAGGTGGCAGGTGGTTCGTGGGAACGAGCCGCGTCTACGAGGTAAGTATTTGTAGCGGAAAAAAGAAAAGCGGGAAAACTTAGTCCCGGAAAATGCGATTTCCCGCGATGACCTAAGTGCGAGACAATCGAGTGTGGTATCAAACGACGCGGGTTAGTTAGCTCTAAACAGCTATGCAATAAAAAATTTGGAAATTTAGAAAATTAGTTGTAAAATTTTGAAAAAACTGAATTTAATATTAACGGTTATCAAAATGTTGAAAATTAAGAAAATTTATGAACAGATTTCCACGTTAGGGGTCTCAAAAAGCGCGAATGCGCGAGCCGCGTCCAACAAAATGAAAATCTGGACCTACTTAATAGAAAATTTTTAAAATCTAGTACAAGTCTAGATTTTTTATCACAGAATATTCAATTTTCCGGGAAATTTGATTTTCCGGACTGAAAAGCGATACGTCAAAAGACGTAGAATCACCAGGCGATTATAACTATGTAAAAATAATTAATTATGTCAATACGAATTTTTTAACTTTTCATACAAAAGTGTCAAATTTTCCAATAGTTTAGGTATTTTAAGTAGGTATTAATTAGCTAATCGTCACGCAACACAACCAGCTATGTGCGGGACTATTGTTTTTAAATAACTGCAGAAAAAATTTTGAAAATTAACGGTGATTAGCAACAGTAATTTTGAAAAAAGTGTTTAAAATTAACTTTGCGTCGATTGACCAGCTAACCTCGGTTAGAGTATTTCTCATACAAACGTATGGAAATCGATTAAAATCACGGTTTTTCGCGATTATCTCAGGTGTTAATCAACCGATTTTCTTTTTTCAGGTGGCAGGTGGTTCGTGGGAACGAGCCGCGTCTACGAGGTAAGTATTTGTAGCGGAAAAAAGAAAAGCGGGAAAACTTAGTCCCGGAAAATGCGATTTCCCGCGATGACCTAAGTGCGAGACAATCGAGTGTGGTATCAAACGACGCGGGTTAGTTAGCTCTAAACAGCTATGCAATAAAAAATTTGGAAATTTAGAAAATTAGTTGTAAAATTTTGAAAAAACTGAATTTAATATTAACGGTTATCAAAATGTTGAAAATTAAGAAAATTTATGAACAGATTTCCACGTTAGGGGTCTCAAAAAGCGCGAATGCGCGAGCCGCGTCCAACAAAATGAAAATCTGGACCTACTTAATAGAAAATTTTTAAAATCTAGTACAAGTCTAGATTTTTTATCACAGAATATTCAATTTTCCGGGAAATTTGATTTTCCGGACTGAAAAGCGATACGTCAAAAGACGTAGAATCACCAGGCGATTATAACTATGTAAAAATAATTAATTATGTCAATACGAATTTTTTAACTTTTCATACAAAAGTGTCAAATTTTCCAATAGTTTAGGTATTTTAAGTAGGTATTAATTAGCTAATCGTCACGCAACACAACCAGCTATGTGCGGGACTATTGTTTTTAAATAACTGCAGAAAAAATTTTGAAAATTAACGGTGATTAGCAACAGTAATTTTGAAAAAAGTGTTTTTTTTTTGGGTTAGGTTAGGTTAGGTTAGGTTAGGTTAGGTTAGGTTTTTTTTTTTTTTTTTTTTTTTTTTTTTTTTTTTTTATGTGAGGCAGCAATTGATGCCGCCCCTTCTGGTACCTCTAACATGTGGTCAGAGCCTTTGTGTATCTGTTGGGCATTCCGTCTAACAATTAAGGATGGTTAAGGGTTACTGCTTGAAGAGCTTTGAGTTTTATTACAAATTTTTGCTATTATAAATTTTACATTTTTACATCACATTTTTTATATTCTTCCAAAGATTCTATTTTTATTACTTATTTCAAATTACAATTTTTTATTTTATACAAGTTTTGCAGTTGGTACTTTTGCTTTTATTACTATTACAAATTTAAATTTTACAAGTTTACAAGTTTGTTTACACTTCTTTTACAATAATATTAATAAACAAACTTTAGAGATTTCGACACGTCATATATTGCCAATTATTTTGCAAGACAACTTTGACATTACATTTATCACTTATTTTCCTTATACGTATATACACAAATTTAACATTGATTTGCACTTATGTTTTTAAGGCTGTTCGTAATCGCTATATATAATGCTTTTTATTATTACAATAGACATGCCTATATATAGTTCTACGATTTGTTGATGTTATTGTGCGTGTTCCAGAGCTATTCTTGCTGCACGGGGCCTTGCAAACTTTTATCATTTGATTACCAAGTGCTGCGGGTTTGGAGGCCCCGTGCAGCACTGGAACTTGAGTTTCTGTGATATTGCAATGATGCCATGACGGTCTATTTGTTTCCGTTGGTGGGCCCTTAGCAATAACAAACTTTTGCCCTAGCTAACGAGTCCCACTTCCGGCGTATTGGACAGGCACCGTCGAAGGCGTTGTGATCGACGGCATCGAGCTTGGCAGCATGACAATTGCGGCAGGTTGGTGGGGTTCCTGCGGCGCGAAGATCGCATGTCGTCGCCAGGTGTGACCCCCCGCAATGACCGCATAGGTCTGTGGTCTCCGTGCACAGCTTGCGCCCGTGGCCGTAAGCCAGGCACCGAGAACACTGGACCAGCGGACTCTGGTCTACCGCCACGACCCGCTGCAGATCGATGTGCAGCCTTCCCACTTCAGTAACCTTGTGCCATATAGGTGGCGTTACTTCCACTACTATATGGCACACGTGGGGGTTGCGGGTCTTTTTGCGGTATTTTACTGCAAGGTCTTTTGTGTCCGATTCGCCGATGATGTTTCGGTTTTGGGCCTTAATTGCCTGCAGCACCTCTTCGTCAGTATTAGCTGACAGGACGTGCTTGAGGATGATGAGGGGGTTCCTGTTCCTGGCCTCTTCGACCAGGAGACCCTTGTTGGAATTTTTTATTTTATTCATCACCCTCAAGCGCTCCTCCTTGGTGCTGCAGCCAATTATGACCTTTTGGTCTTTGGCCTTCCGAACGGTATCCACCCTAATGCCCGAGGCCCGAGCGTCGACAGCCTCGCGGATGGTTTGTATCACGTCGCCGCTCGTGTCCTCCACGCGCTCCGAAGACACAATTAGCGAGTGGACCTGCGGATGGTGGTTTTCCGCTCCTTTGCCGGCAGTGGGTGTTTTAGCCTTGGAAGAAGCAGCATCGGCATATGTCATTTTCTCCACCGCCTCGGTCAACTTTTTGCAATTCTTTTTCGAGATGGTTCTTTTTCGGTTAGGTTAGGTTAGGTTAGGTTAGGTTAGGTTAGGTTAGGTTAGGTTAGGTTAGGTTAGGTTAGGTTAGGTTAGGTTAGGTTAGGTTAGGTTAGGTTAGGTTAGGTTAGGTTAGGTTTTTTTTTTTTTTTTTTATAATTAATTTATTAAGTCTCTTACATTTATTTTCTTATAATTATGTTGCTAGTAATGGATACAAAACAAGGTGATACAATTAAAAAGTCATTCCCGAAGACGCGAGGGATACATCTAGGGGATTCTTTAAGAAACAACGAACAAAGTTGTTTTTTTTAGATTAAATCGTTCTGAGACAGTTGTCTCTCTGATGTTACAAACTAAAATACTATTACAAAATTAAATTTACACACTCATAAAACAAAATTAGCAAATATATATATACAAATTGAAAAGTTCAAGAAACATATTCCACAAATTATGATAAATTCCAAAAAAACAAAAATACAAAGAGTTATGAACAATTCCAAAATCAATTATAAAAAATATGTACAAATTCAATTTTTTTCTTTTTATAAATGTCTGTCTTTTTTTTTTTTTTTTTTGTAAATGTCTTTTTTTTTTTTTTTTTTTTTTTTTTTTTTTTTTTTTATATAAATGTCTTTTTTTTTTTTTTTTTGTAAATGTCTTTTTTTTTCCAGTTTTTCTTTTCTTTTTGTTTTTATTATACTATATAATTTAAAATGTACATAAAACTTAGAAAAAGTAAAATAAAATAAAAACATTAAAAACAAGGACAAAGATATAAAATGAACATTTAAACTTAATCGTTAAATACAAAGACTGATATAACCGTAGTAAATCAAATGCAGCAAAGAAATAAGTGCCAAACATAAAGGCACACATGCCCAAGACCAAGAAGGAGTCCCCCTCCGAGTTAAACCCAAGGCAGGTATCATCAAAGAAGATAAAGAGAACAAAAAAAGATTTTACCATACAGTTTTTAAAAGTTAGAAGATTAGAGAAAAATGCAAACAAAAAATGTGTTTTGTAAAAAAAAAAAAAAATTTTAAAAAGAATCTGAATTTACTGAGGGTTATTAAAAGTTTTAAGTTTGCTGTAAATTGATTCTATAAAAGTTACAAAAGAAGTAATAAAAGCACGATTAAGATTATATTTATCAAATACAAAAGGTTTAACGACGCGGGAATGAATAGGAATAGACGATAAAAAGTTGTGCCGGGCAACATCAAAACGTGCACAATCGTGGAATAGATGTTGAAGATCTTGCGGCTTACCGGAGCCGCACGGGCAAGTAGCTGATGTTATTACATGGAAGCGCGAAAGGTATGCCAGGTTGCAGCCATGTCCAGTCAGAAATTGCGTGAGGAAAAATGACGGAGTGGTGAATGCGAAAAAGTCTATGATGTTAGAGAGATCTGGAAACATGGTACGTGTGACGAGGCCCTGCCGCGCGCTTTGATACCTGGCTTGCCACTCAGCCCAGACACGTGCCCTGGATAAGCTCTTGGCGTAGGAGAGAGGGAAGAAGCAGAAGTTAGGCGCGACTTTGGAAGAGGCAGCCTTAGCGGCTTCCTGGTCGGCCTCTTCGTTGCCCCTGATGCCCACATGTCCCCTTACCCAGCAGAACTTAAGTCTATCACCCATTCTAGATAGGATTTTGTGTATGTGATTAGTGAGAAAAGCAGTGCTACTTCTGTTGTTAATAGCCTCGAGCGAGGAGCGGGAGTCGGTGAAAATTATGGCGAATTGAAATTTACTTTTATTTTCAAAATACTGGCAAGCTCGAAGGATAGCCAGCATTTCGGCTTGAAAAACAGAACAAGAATTGTGCAGTTTGAAATGCCGTCTGATGCTAAATGTGTCACTATTAGGCGGTTGGCATACAAAAGCAGCACCCACCCCACTCTCGCTCTTGCTGCCATCTGTAAAGATGCTGATAGTGTCTTGGCGTTGAAATTTGGAGACTGTAGATTGGTCGTTAGCAATGTTGTGTTTAATATTGACACGAACAGATGGATGCAACAACTTGCTGATCTCTACGTCTTTATCCAGGCGTATATCGGAAGGAAGGAAAGATGAATTGCCAGTAATACGAGTTACCTCCAACTCCCTAGTGTGTAGAATTTCCAGATCTAGAGGTGGAAACCTAGCTAGGGCCATGGCAGCGTTGGAGGAAACCGTCTTATAAGCTCTGAGAGCGCGCAAAGCAAAGTCTCTCTGCAAAGATGCGAGTTTGGCGCGAACTTCCTTCCTTTCGACAACTTTGCCCCAGATACCTGCCGCATATGTGATGGTAGGGACGACGACATGCTTGTAAATAATGCTGATGATTTCTGGGTTAATACCCCAGGTGGGACGAGCAAAAAGAGTTAGACGTTTGTATATGGCACGGGCTTTGCTGATGGCGGAAATTACATGTTTTGAAAAATTTAGTTTATCATCGATAACAACTCCCAATAAAGTAAAGCTGTCGGTGAATGGAATTGGGGTGCCACACATGGATAACTGAGCTTTGGCTGCCGTGGGTGAGAATGCCAAGGCTTTGGTCTTGGTAGGACCAAAGCTTAACTTTTGGTTCAGGCCCCATTCTGCGATCCTGTCCAAGATGTTGTTAGCGAGGTGCTCTAGTTCGCGAGGGTTTCGAGCCGACACGATCAGCAGGACGTCATCAGCGTATGCCTGCAAGCGGCATCCCGGCGGAAGGGGGATGTCAAGTAAATCGTCGAGAATGAGGTTCCACAGGGCTGGCCCACAAGCCGAGCCCTGGACGCATCCCATTTCGGTGATTATGGAGGCCTGAGCCCCGGCGTAATTGAGGGAAACTGATCTGGGTGTGAGGTAATTTAAAATCAAATTGTAAATGTTGGAAGGGCAACCGATGGCCTTTAACCTGGACAGAATCGCAGGCCACCAGGCTCTATCGAAGGCGGATTGTATATCTAATGAAATGGCAGTTACGAGGTGTTTAGACCGGCGGCGGGATTTAATAAAAGAAATGGCATTGTTGAGAGCTAAAGTTGTGGAAGAATTTCTTCTGAACCCAAACTGGTTGCGATTCAGGGTGCCGTTGCAAGCAGATACGTGGAGAAACCTTTCGGTAAAGAGTTTCTCCAAAGCTTTGCCGAAGACGGGTATTAAACCTATGGGCCTGTGGGCTTTTAGGGAAGACGCGTTGGAGCAGCCCGCCTTAGGAATGATTCTAAGTTGGGCGTCCTTCCAAACCCTCGGGAAATGAGCTAAGGCGAGGCACTGGTTGTAAATGTTTTTGAATAGAGCGGGGAAATTTCTGACAACCGTCAGACAAATATCAGACGTTAGGCCGTCTAAACCCGGGGCCTTTCTATGAGAAATCGAACTAATGGCCTCCGTGATTTCCTCTACAGTGAAATCCGGGTCGTTAGCGGTGTTAGGAGGTATGGTGCAAGAGGCGCGAGTCGCTGCTTGTTCACAAGTATCGAGTAGTGCGTTGTCCCTAGGGTAGAAGTGGGACAGCAACGCGTTGGCAGTCTCATCACTATCGGCAGAGGCGCCAGCAGCAGAGTTCACGGTAGCAGGAGCCTTTTTCGGAAATTTGGGCCTGAGGGTGGGGTTAGTGACTGACCACACATCATCCAGGGATTGCGCCTCGCAGAACCCCCTGAAATGCCGTGTTGATTCTTGGCTGATAGCCGAAGAATAAGCCTTATGGGCAGCTTCAAGGCGAGTGATGAGCTCAGGCGGGCAGGAGAACGGGTATCTGCTCTTGATACGCCTCACGGTTCTCTTAGCCTGCAAGAGCTCCGCCTTTAGGTCGTCTAGTCGCTGGCACCAAAAGGGAGGACGAGTGGCGGCAGAATTGCCACTGATGGTGGGGAAGCTCAGTGAGGCAGCCTTGTGGATAGCATCAGTTACCTTTTTTATGTAAATATCCAGGTCGGGCGCAGAGAGTTCTAGAGGTTTATTGCTATCAATATCGGATTGAAGAAAAGAGTTACTTAAGTTATTTTTGAAGGAGGCCCAGTCAGTGTGCTGATTAATCCGGTATCGGCGGGTGGATCTTCGCGGAATTTCAACATGGACAGAATTTAACAGAACATCGAAATATATGAGGGAGTGTTGGGCAGCAGGTAATACGGATCGGTCAATGTGCCAGTCGGAAACAGAACCGGCCAGGTCGGAAGAAACAAACGTTAGATCGACAGCGCTGGTTCTTAAGGAACCGTGACTAAAGGCCTCAAATGTCTGGTCGCCCGAATTACAACATAAAAGGTCGTTGAACGAGGCAAAATTCGCAACAATGTCACCCCTGTCATTACGTCTGCCAAGGGAATCCCAGGAGGGATGCCAAGCATTGAAGTCGCCCGAGATAATACAGCGACGGCCGTTAGCAAAGTCGAGAACTGACTTGATCTTATCTAATAGAGTGGTGGGGACCGTGGAGGGAGAGATGTAGACTGATACTAATATGACACTGTTCGTTCCAGAATAGAGCTTGACGGCAACTAAATCTGGGCAGGAAAATTGTGATAAAAGAATAGCTTTGGTTTTGATGGCGTACCTATTGTGAATGTAAATAACTGCTCTGGTTGGAGTGTCGTCAGAGATGACCTGAAATGTGTCCACACCTACTCCGCCCATGGCCCCCCCACCCCCCTGGGATCCCACATATGGCTCCGTGACCATAGCGATATCACAGCGTTTGTTACGCGCAAAGAAACTAAGAAAATTATACGTAGTGGCATAACTTTTATCCAGGTTAATTTGGATGAATGAGAAAGCTTTTTTAACGTTACTGGCCATAATCTACCTTGGACTGTACACGGTTTAGCATGGAGATGCGTCTTGGGCATGAGAACGATAAACTTGAGTGTTTGGCACTTACCTCTGTATGGAATTTCGCGTTATGCGCACAACAGTTGGTGCAGATGGGGTCTGCTGCGGCGATGGGACAGGAGCGCTGAGTGTGGCCCGGCTTGCCGCAGTGGCGGCAAAGGTCCTCCTCAGCAGTACAGCGCCCTACGGTGTGCCCAAATTGGAAACACCGGCGGCACTGTTTTAGTGGGGACGATTCCTCAAAATGTACGCGTTGGTGTTCAAGGCGCAGGCGCTCAAGGTTTGAGAGACGGGGCCACGACCCAGGCGGCACGGTGATGGTGGCGTTGTATAAGTGGGGGCTTCTGTTCGATGAAATGAAGAGCAAGTTAAACTTGCTCCTGGAGAAGTCGGTCAGCTCGGGGTTCTGCGATATTAAGCACTCGATGAGCTCCTCCCGAGGCACGTCCTTGCTGATGCCTTTAATCAAGATTTTGGGGTCGATCTTCCGCTCAGGCTCTGCCGAGACACCCTCAGATTCAGCGGCGGCGTTAATACGACTCAGTGCGTCGTCTAGGTCCTCCTTCTTCTCGAACTCTACCCTGGTTTTACCCCTGGAGAGCTGGACCACTTTTGCCGCCGTGTATCCGGTTTGTTTGAAATTAACAAGGCGCCTTAGGGTCTGAACCGACTTCTCCCTAGGAGCCTCTGGGCCCTCCTTACACGTCATGATCAGGGCAGGTCTGGTAACAGGGACTGTTGGCTTCGCAGAGGCCTGCCATGTCCTCACCTTAGACCCGGAAGGGTTTGGGTAGGGCTGTGAGGGTTGTGATGGTCGGTAGGGAAGCGGCGGATAGGCCGAAGCAGCAGCAGCCCTCCCCAGCTCCGTTCGCACTGCCTTGGCAACGGCCTTCTCAATGATGGATGGGATGTCAGTACTGAGGTTGGTGTTATTTTCAGACGGGGGGGCAGGACAGCCCTCCGCAAGAAGGTTGTTGACCTCCGCGACCAGCTTCGCCGCGTCGAACGCAGCCTTAACTGCATTGCTCCTCCCCGCCTTAGTGACGCTCTTGGTCTCGTTCAGTATTTTTGGGATGTTTATCAGATGGTTGTAGATCTTTTGCAGGTGCCCTGAGACTGCGGTTCCCTCCAGCAAGGCTTCAGGAATGGATGGAAAGTCTAGGCGTGGTCGAGCCTTCTTCTTCCCCACCTTGGTGGGGGGTTCCGAGGACGCAGTCAGTACTAGAGGTGTTTCCGATTCTGATGTTTCCAGCCTTAAAGGGGGTGTAGCATCTAAATCTTCAGGAGCATCGCTTGGGTAGAAGTCATCGGGTGGGTCCAACACAATCATCGGTGACAAATTAAAAGTTCTGTCCAGTGGTGGGGCAGAGTCAAACTCATGCGCTGCGGACGCCTCCGGGGTGAGTGGCCGGTCACGGGCCTGGTACGCCCTCGATGTTGAAGGCAGCACGTCGTCGGTGGATTTTTGCACTGCGGATACCTCCGGGGTATGTGGCCGGTCACAAGCCTGGTGGGCCCTCGAGGTTGAGGGCATCTGATCGTCGGTGGCCTGACGCGTATTTGCCGTCTTGACAAACGGCGGGCGCCCCGAAGCACCGCGCGCTTTGACAGGCGAGCGAGTGATCGGCATATTATAAAAAGTTACAAAGTTGTGTAAAAAAAGTCAAAAAATTTAACACTTCACTTTTGCAGCGGCGTAGCAGGTGGGTTGTGTCCAGGGAGAGGCACTGAGTCCTTTCCCGAAAACCGCGCGTCTCTATCTATCTCCGTTGAGGAGTTATCCCCTGCGGAGCGAACCGGGGTGATCTGGTGGAAACTAAGTAGCGGGGTGGAAGGGGACCTCTAAGGAGCTACCAGAACCGAAAACAGAACTGGTCTCCGACGCACCGTTTCGAAGATACGAGGGGTTCTTCATCCAAGAGTGGTCCCTGGTGTTGGTCCTGGGCTGGTGCGGGGGTTATATCAGGGGGGTCGAAATTGATGTCAAAAATGACCTAGGACGCTCCGTTCAGGAGTTATCCCCTGAAAAGCCAGGAGGGGTGCTCTGGTGGTGGCCAAGTCCCGAGGTGGAAGGGTAGTGATGAGGAGTTGCCAAATCTGAAGACGAACCTGGTGTCCGATGCTCCAGTCCGAAGATATGCCAGGATCTTAGTCGAGGAGTAGTCCCTGGTTGTGGTGGTGGATGGTCCTGTGGGGGGGTCGAAACTGAAGTCCGAATTGACCTTCGACGCTCCGTTGAGGAGTTATCCCCTCAGAAGCCAGTAGGGGTGTTCTGGTAATAACTCCTGATGGTGGTCTGAGATGGTGGGGGGAGTTATAAGGGGTCCAGTAACTTACCCAACTTAAAAAAGGAGGTCTATGTTGGTTTTTGATTTCGCCCCACTTTTTTTCCGATTTGGCCCCAAAATTGGGGCAAAACACTCGTTCAGAGACGGAAATTTAATAAATTGGGGCGAAACTGGGGCCAAAACGACTCGGTCTTGACTGGCGATTTTCAAAACGACACCTCTTGACCGTCATGCGCCGACCTAATGACGTGATATTCGACCAATCAGCGTCCACGAAGGAATTGAAGTGCGGTTGGTAATTATTTTTGGTTCACTGAAAAACGCTGTAACTCCCTCGATCCTGGTCGTATGGGTTTGAAATTTTGAGGGTGTGTTCTTGATGAGTTAAAGCATACGGTGGTGAAAAGTTAATAAACAAATCTTGAGGGGTTGGGGGTGAAAAAGTCCAGTGAAGTTAAAAACGGAAAACCAAAAACTACAAGAACTGAAATAACTTCACAAATATAAGTGTCAAAAAACTGAAAGTGGTGTCAGAAGAAGCGTCTTGAAGAGGCGCTTCTAACGGTGCTATAAAAGTATATGGTCGTCGATCGTTTCGAGGCAGCGCACGCACTTTTAGTAAAAACTTTTCACAAAATGTTTGAAAAAACAGTACCTTTACTCCAGGAGTCACTGAAATCCTTTTGGTTTGGCCATTTCTTAATATTAATTAAATTACGCTCTCATTGTACTTCTGGCACGCTAAACCGAGTAAGTAACCTGCTGGTGGATCAGTGGTGGATTAGTACCTACTCTTCGACCAGCACGCAAAGTCTTTACCAAAGTTAGTGAGGACTAACGCCATCTATGAGATGTCTGTAAAAAAAAACCCGCCCGCTACGTACCGCTAACACGCGCGCCCGCCGCTCCCGAATATTTTTGGATATATCCTGGAAATTCGTTTCTGAACCCAATTTTGAACTTTGTGATACTCTTGTGAAGTGTCAGTGCTGGTCTTCGCATCAGGGAAACCTTACCTGGATTCGCCGCAGGAAGCATATGAGGTTGGTGGTGTCAATTAGTGCTGAGAGCGTATTACTTTGAAATTAACTTAAATAGATTAATTACCCAGCGACCTATCCGCATACAGTCCACTATAAAATTAATGAGGATAGCAATATCTTCAACACACCATAATTTTGGTCTCTTCGAACCTGGATATTTAATTTGTTAAAATCTTTAGTCATAATCTTGTGCACAGGACATTGAACCTTATTGCTTTCGTATTAGTAGTCGCATTGGTATTAAACATCTTTGTACCACGCAATTAAATTTACTTAAAATATAGTATATTTCAGATTTAAAACCTAATATTTCTGTTGTATTATTACGTTGTTTCTATTTATTTACGTATATTTATATCTAACCATCGCATTTATACTGTTTTAAGCAATTTAACTAAAAATTAGTTAACGCCCGGTTAATTGACGGTGGTTCGAAAAATTAAAGTAGTTGTTAACGCACGGCACTGACGCTGTTCTTATCGTAAGAAATATTTCACGTTCTATTATTTAACGCTTACATAACTTTATCTTGTAGCTGTATTTCTTTAATCAGCTTACATTATTGTTCGGAAATCTCTTATACTTATATATTTTACATATTTAACATTTTTATAACTTTTACTAAAATAGTTATCAATAGTGTACGGAGTGGACTACAGTTAAGATAACGCTTTCGCATCATAATTAACGCAACGCACATTTAGGTATTGACATAGGTACCTGAGCCCCGCACTGTAGGTACATTCCGGCGCTCGCCGCTCGCTCGACACTCGCTATACAAGTTTTACACGCGGTTTCGGTTATTTACTTTCGCATTTTTACTTTTTTATAAGTAACGCACGCTTGTTTTTATTATATTTTTAAACGGTTTCAAACATACAACATAAACAAAGGTATTTTACAATAAAATTATACTTTACATATTGTTTTTACCTTATCTACTGTTATTTTATATAGATAAACAGTGAGATGGCTGACGTAACAAACAAAATTAAATTGTATGAAGCAAAACGCGCCCAATACTTTAATTCTTTACAACGGACACTCGATCTCATTCCGGATTTACGTAGTGAAAAGTCTTGTTCTAATTTTATAACTCAGGCTCGCTTGATAGATCAACTTAGGAATGAATATATACAGATAGTTGATCAACTTAATTTATATCACCTGGAACAAGATTCATCTTACGAAGTCAATTACCAATCGCTTAGCACATTCAATGAAATGTTTTATTTGATAAAGACTACGCTCGAACGCTTAGAGAGGAAGAGTGCAGCCGCGTCCGCCCCCGCCCCCGCTCCGGCGCAGCCCGACCGCGGTCCGGCCGCTGCGAACTTTGTTAAAATTCCACGAATTACGCTTCCCGTGTTCGATGGTGAAATTCAGAATTTTCCTTATTTTTTTGAAACCTTTAAACGCGTCATACATGACAACCTAAGCCTATCGGACTCGGAACGCGTCCATTACTTAATTGGTCATTTAACAGGGAAGGCATCCAATATTTGTGCCGGTCTTATTCCCTCAGCGGATAATTATAATATTATTTGGAAAGCATTGATAGATAAATACCAGGACAACCGCGTCTTGGCAACTTCTTATTTAAACTCATTATTTTCGCTAAAACCAATAAATAATTCATCCGCTGTTAATTTAGAAAAGTTCATTGACAAGTATACCGCTTTGATTTCCGCGCTCAAACAACTCAAGGTCAATGACCTCTTAGACTTTGTGTTTGTGTATATGGGTTTAAAGTTGTTGGATTCTGATACCGCTAGGGCTTATGAATCATCGCTTCGAGGATCGAAAGACGCTATGCCATCATACGATAGCTTCATTTCATTTGTAAACGAGCAGGTAAAGATCCTGCAGCGCACCGCCACGACGCGCGGCGGCGCTGGCAACACCGGCGCGCGCGCCACTCCGCCTACTTCTTCTCGTACGCACTCTGCCTTTGTGTCGACGCATCCGCCCCATGACAAGTGCTTGTGCTGTCATGGCGAACCGCATCATATTTATAGCTGTTTGAAATTTAAACAACTAGAACCGTATGACAGATATAAGTTCGCTAAAATCAACAAATTGTGTAACAATTGTTTAAGTTCGCTTCACGTGAGTGTTAATTGCAAATCAACCTCTAACTGTCGCAAGTGTAACGCGAGGCATCACACTTTGCTACACTTTGGGGATAATACTAAGTCGCATCATTCAAGTTTACCTCAAAACCAATTTGAGTTTAATCGGGTTGATTCAAATTCGCCCAAGGTCACGTCGCAATCTCCACAAGATCAGTCGCAATCAGACAAAGTAGTTTTATGTACATTGTCGTCAACCGCCTCTCATGCTTCGCACGCTACTACAAATGTTTTAGCAACTGTCCAATTATACGTGATCGCTCACAACGGTCAAGAGCATGTTGTTCGCTGTTTGTTGGATCCAGGTTCACAAAAACATTACGTAACCGCAAAATGCTGCGCTAAATTAGGTTTACGTCCTAACCGCAATTCGCCTTCCGTTACTGTTACTGGTATTGGAGGCACTGCCCAGGTGGTTCGAGGCTCAGTTCAGTTGTCTATAAGATCTAGGTTCAACGCCATTGCTTCTTTTGTTATTGATGCTTTAGTGCTGAACCAAATAACGGGACAGCTGCCAGTGTGTCCAGTAGATCCATCTTCTATTTCAGCGTTTGGTCGCATCCCGCTTGCTGATGATCTATGGCATACGCCTGGTGATGTTGACATTTTGTTGGGTGTCAATCTTTTTGCGCAACTCCTGCTACCTGGCAAACTCTTTAATAAACCTGGACATCCAACCGCATTAGAAACTGTTTTAGGTTATATAATCCTTGGTGAAGCACCTATTTCTATTTCTCCTCCGCATTCATCATATTCCTTATGTTCCATCGCCACTTGCGAAGTGGAATCTTTAGTTCGCAGATTTTGGGAGATAGAAGAGGTCGATGCTAAGCCGCCGCTCAGTGTTGATGACAAGTACTGCGAAGACTTATACGCTGCTAGCACGACTAGAAACGCGTCTGGGAGATATAACGTCGCACTTCCCTTTCAACGTGATCCTAGTTGTCTAGGGGATACTTACGATATTGCACGGCGCAGGTTTCTGTACCTGGAACGTCGTTTTGAATCGCAACCGCTTCTTAAAGAGCTTTATGATGATGTCATAAAGGACTATCTACAAAAGTCGTATTTATCACCTGTGATCGATGACTCTCATGATTTCGCTTATTACATTCCGCAACATCCTGTCTTACGAGAGGATAAAGTTACGTCTAAGGTCCGACCTGTGCTCGACGCAAGCGTAAAATCTGACAACGGTGTCTCGCTTAATGATATTTTGCACTGTGGCCCGAATCTTCAGAAAGACATATTCGACATTCTTTTAAATTTACGCCTTTTCAAAATTGCCATTAGTGGAGATATCCAACAAATGTATTTGCAGATCGAGACCCGCGAGCAAGATCGTCCGTTTCAACGCATCTTATATAGATTTAACCGCAATGACCTGTTACAAAAGTATGAATTTAGTCGGGTCACCTTTGGTTTAAAGTCCTCACCTTTCCTTGCATTGCGTACCGTCGCTCAATTAGCAAGTGATGAAGGTTCGCAATATCCTTTAGCTAAAGGAGTCGTAGAGAGAGATCTATACATGGATGACGTTGTTAGCTCTTTCCCAACCGTAGATATTGCAGTTGAGGCATCCCGCCAGTTAATCAAGCTGTTCTCGGCCGGGGGCTTTCAACTCGGCAAATGGTCTAGCAACTCTTCGGCAGTCCTGGACCACATACCAGAATCTCTTCGGCTAACGCAAAATGTTAATTTGGATAAAGGTGACACTATAAAAATTTTAGGGCTCCGCTGGCTTCCTTCAGAAGACGCTTTCGCTTTCCACGTTAATTCTGACAATCGCCCTTGCACCAAAAGGAACATACTATCATCTGTCGCGCGACTGTACGATGTCTTGGGTCTTGTCGCTCCTGTCGTTTTATTCGCCAAACTCTTAATTAAAGAGTTATTTCTTTTAAAAGTCGATTGGGACTCTGTTCCCCCGCCGCATGTTGCTCAGTTATGGGATAGATACGTTGTCGAATTACCACTTCTGTCAAATCTTAGATTTCCACGTCACATTGGTGTAGTTTCTCAATGTTCTTTATCCATACTCGGATTCGCAGATGCCAGTGAAAAGGCGTACGGTGCAGTGGTGTACATACGTGTCGTTACTCCAAATTCACGCACAGTTATCTTAGTGACTGCAAAGTCAAAGGTCGCACCCATTAAGGTTGTTTCTCTCGCACGACTGGAGTTATGCGCTGCTCTTCTCTTGTCCAAACTCATCAAGCGAGTAATTAATATATACTCCGCTCGTTGTTGTATTAACTCCGTATTTGCTTTCTCGGATTCGACTGTTACGCTAAACTGGATACATTCTTCTCCACATAGGTGGCACACATTCGTCGCAAATCGTGTTGCAAAAATACATGATAACTTACCCGCTAGTAGATTCTTCCATGTCAGAGGTAAAGATAATCCTTGTGATTGCCTCTCCCGTGGTTTGACGCCCGCGCAGCTCCTGGACCATCCTCTATGGTTCCACGGGCCATCCTGGGCCATGCTGGATGAATCAGAATGGCCGATCGAAACTTTCACCGCACGCAGCATAACCGACGACATGCCGGAACTTAAGGTCAAGACGCAGTCGTATGTCGCCACAGTTCCAGACGCACCTATTCCGTATAGGTTATCATTAGATTATTCTTCCTGGAGTAAGTTCCTACGTGTGCTCGCTTATGTGCTGAAATTTACCAAGAGGATAAGGGGTAATTTGACAAACACAGATCTCGAAAACGCTGAAACGGAAATACTCCGGTGTGTTCAGTCTATGCATTTTGCATCAGATATTGACAACATACGCAAAAATAAACCTTGTTCATCTTCGCTTCGCAAGTTATATCCCTTTCTGGATAGTAATGGTCTGTTACGAGTAGGTGGCAGACTTTCGCATTCTTCGGAATCTTATAACTATATGCATCCAATTCTACTTCCTAAGAATGAACATGTAGTTACGCTTATTATTATGCATTACCATGTACGCAACCTCCATGCAGGTCCCGCTCATTTATTATCACTTCTTCGCTCTAAATTCTGGATACTCAAGGCCAGAGTAATAATCCGCTCAATTGTTTCGAAATGCAATACATGTTTTCGTTACAAACCGCATTCCAATTCACCTTTTATGGCTGACTTGCCACCCGCCAGGGTGAACGCTGCTAGCAAAGCTTTTCTTCACACTGGCTGTGACTTTGCTGGACCTTTATTTATAACTCCCTACCGGGGTAGGGGTATTAAATCACACAAAGCATATATTTGCCTGTTTACTTGTCTCACTACCAGGGCAGTTCACATTGAGTTGGTTAGTGAGCTGAGTACGCCTTGCTTCCTTGCTGCACTGAAACGCTTTCTGTCTCGCCGCGGCCAGGTTCAGTGCGTATACTCTGACCACGGCACCAACTTTGTAGGCGCGAGGTCTTATTTACGCGAGCTTTACTTGTATTTCTGGAAAGAGTTCAAGCAGGCTTGGCAAATCGAGCTCTCATCGCAACGCATCGATTGGAAGTTTATTCCCCCCCACGCACCGCATTTCGGTGGCTGTTGGGAGAGTGTAATCAAATGCGTTAAGACTCATTTGCATAAAGTTGTTGGCGCACAAATTCTCACCTTCGAAGAACTTTCGACTGTGCTCGTACAGATAGAATCTCTGCTTAATTCTCGACCGCTTACCGTTCTTAGTTCTGACCCCTCAGAGCCCGAGGCTCTTACACCCGCGCACTTTCTGCATACAGCACCGCTGAAGATCCTCCCTGCTTTTCCAGTCGAGACCACATCTGCGCATTTACTAAAACGTTACGAGCTCTTGGATAGACTTGTGCAATCGTTCTGGAAAAGGTGGCGTTTGGAGTATCTTCATACACTTCAAGCTAGGCAGAAGTGGAACACACCTTCCTTTCCTATTTCGAAAGGAACGGTCGTTGTTGTCATGCAGGATAATGCTTCACCTCTCACTTGGCCCATAGGTGTTATCACTAATGTGATACCGGGCAAAGATGAGATCATCCGCATCGCTGAGGTTAGAACTAAGTACGGTACATACCAACGCCCAGTTGTCAAACTGTGTCCACTTCCTACGCAGTAATTAAAAACGCATTTTTTATATATTGTAACGCATATTTATTTTTATCTATTTATCGCAACTTAATACGCATACATGTAGATATTTATTTTACGCACTAACCGCATTTTTATATTTTTTCATTCCGCATCGCACTAAAACTAACGCATCGCAATATGGTTCAATGAGCTGTACTTTAGCACAATGATTTTTTAATTTTCTTGTTTTTTATTTTATTTCGCGCCTCTCTTTGAAAGAGGATCTTTCAAGGCCGGGGGCATATGGTTTGGCCATTTCTTAATATTAATTAAATTACGCTCTCATTGTACTTCTGGCACGCTAAACCGAGTAAGTAACCTGCTGGTGGATCAGTGGTGGATTAGTACCTACTCTTCGACCAGCACGCAAAGTCTTTACCAAAGTTAGTGAGGACTAACGCCATCTATGAGATGTCTGTAAAAAAAAAACCCGCCCGCTACGTACCGCTAACACGCGCGCCCGCCGCTCCCGAATATTTTTGGATATATCCTGGAAATTCGTTTCTGAACCCAATTTTGAACTTTGTGATACTCTTGTGAAGTGTCAGTGCTGGTCTTCGCATCAGGGAAACCTTACCTGGATTCGCCGCAGGAAGCATATGAGGTTGGTGGTGTCAATTAGTGCTGAGAGCGTATTACTTTGAAATTAACTTAAATAGATTAATTACCCAGCGACCTATCCGCATACAGTCCACTATAAAATTAATGAGGATAGCAATATCTTCAACACACCACCTTTAGTTATCACTTTGCCTTTTTGGCCACTTATAAACTGCACAAAATGATTCACTTTGGCGAAAGTCCGGTTAGATTTGGAGCACTTTTGCCATCAGAGCGATTTTTGAGCGCGGAGCGGCCTTAGAAAAGCTGCGTTCCCGAGGATGGGAGCGGGCGCACTGGTTAGGTTAGGTTAGGTTAGGTTAGGTTAGGTTAGGTTAGGTTAGGTTAGGTTAGGTTAGGTTAGGTTAGGTTAGGTTAGGTTTTTTTTTTTTTTTTTTTTTTTATAAACTTTGTTTTTCGCAAGATTTTATCATATTTCACAAGGTAGTTATGTTCGCAAATTTGTTAAGTCTTTGATTCGCTTTTCAACCTAATAGGGTCGCTGTTAGGGATGCAGCTCGCCTATTAGGATGAAATTTGTACATTAAATATATATTTTCTATAATAAATATAAAGAAGAGAAGAAAAGAATAGAACAGAAAAGAATTATACAAAGATAGGAAAAATACGAACTTAAAACTAAAATCATGAAAATATTGATTTTAGAGTCATGAGGAGGCCGAGTTGAAGAACTTGACGTTCTTATAGATGTAGGTCACGAAGTTAATAAGGGACTTTAGCTCATTGCTGGTCTGAAGCACATCTGTTAGGGTGAAAGGGTCATAAGCTCGGTCTAGGGTTGAGCAGTGGGCCAGGTGTTCGGCCCTCTGAGCGTCAAAACGAGCACATGTGCGCAGCAGATGCACAGGCGACTGCACAGAAGTGTCGTCGCAAGGGCAGGTGTTTTGCTCGCTCAACCCAAAGCGATGAAGGTACTCTCTATGGGCCCCATGCCCAGTAAGATATTGGGAAACATAGAAATTGGGGGTGAATTTGTTCCGGAACTTTTCTATGTCTCCGAGGCTGGGAAATATTGCACGAGTGTGCGAGCCCTGTTCGGCAGACTCATATCTTCTGGCCCAGTTTATGCGCAGAAGCTCTCTCGATTTCCGTTTTACGTAAGAAATTGGGAAGTTTGCGTAATGGGCAGAACGCTTCAGGCGAGCGGCCTTGCCCGCCTCTGCGTCGGCTGCCTCGTTGCCCGGGATGCCAATATGGGCCTTTACCCAGCAGAAATTAATTTTCCCTGTCCGTTGATGGTTATTAATTAAATGATGGATACGATTTACTAATATGTTGCAACTATTGCGATTTTGAATGGCCTGAAGGGCAGAAAGGGAGTCGGATAGGATGACGGAGCCTATGAAGCCTCTCTCTACGACAAGCTTGCACGCTTCAAGTATGCCGAACAGCTCGGCCTGCATTACTGTGCAGGACTTGTGCAGCTTGAACCGTCGAGAGAGACTTGGTTTGCCGGGATCGTAGCAGACTAGGGCCGCCCCCACAGAGCCGTCCTCCTGCTTGCTGCCATCGGTGTAAATTTTGATGCACTCGTGGGGATACAGCTCGGCGATGGCATTCAGCGAGGAGGCTGACCTGTACGGCGGCGAAAGTCTCTCGGCAGGGTGCAGGAGAGAGGATTCGTGAGCCGGCACTTCCCGACGCACATCCCCCGGTAGGAAGGTGGTGGTTCCTGTGACTCTGGAGATTTCCACTTCCCGGGTGTGGAGAATCTCAAGGTCCAGAGGAGGGAATTGGGCGAGAGCAGAGGCGGCGACAGTTGAAGTTGTCCTATACGCCCTTAAGGCCTTAATGGCGAAGCCGCGCTGGAGCCTATCCAGCTTCTGTCTATTTACCATTTTTAGGGCGGCATGACCCCATACTCCAGCTGCGTAGGTTATGGTTGGGACGACCACGTACCGGTATATGGCCTCTACGATTTGTGGGTGCAGACCCCAAGTGGGTCTCACAAAGATGGAAAGTCGGGTAAAGATGTTATTCGCCTTAGCTATGATGCAGTCAATGTGCTTGTTGAATTGGAGCCGATTGTCCACCACGACTCCAAGGAGTGTGAAGTTTGGGCAGAAATGGATCGGCTCGTTCAACATACGGATGTTGGCTCGAGCGGCCGTAGGTGAAAAGGCCAGGGCCTTAGTTTTGTGGGGACCAAAGCTGAGTTTGACCCCCAAGCCCCATGTCGCAATGGTGTCGAGAGCAAAGTTGGTTTTTGACTCGAGGTCGGCCACTTTGGTCGCCGAGACAATCAGGAGGACGTCGTCCGCATACGCTTGAATTCGACATCCTGTCGGTAGCTCTTGTTCCAGGAGATGGTCGACGATGAGGTTCCACAGCGTAGGGCCACAAGCGGAACCCTGAACGCATCCTCTTTGGGCAGTTCTCGATGCCGCTACTCCAGCGTGCGAAGAGACAACAGTTCGCTCGCTGAGGTAGCTGCTGACCAGCCTGAAAATGTTAGAGGGGCAGCCGATGATCTTGAGGCGGGAGAGAATAGCCGGCCACCAGGCACGGTCGAAGGCAGACTGGATGTCGAGTGAAACGGCTACAGTGTGTAGTCCAGCCGAGGTCTTATTTTTTATGTGTGAGATTGCGTCATGTAGGGCATGGACCGTGGATGTATTTTTCGGAACCCGTATTGTTTCTGGTTGAGCTGATTGTGTGTCGCTGCGTGATGTAATATCCGTTCTGTGAAGAGTTTCTCCAGAACCTTTCCAAAGACCGGAATCAGCCCTATGGGTCGGTGAGACTTGACTGAGTCGTCCGTTTTTCCAGCCTTTGGCAAGATTCGGAGGGTGGTTAGTTTCCAGAACTTGGGAAAGTATCCTAGGCATAGGCATCTGCACATGATGTTGGTAAAGAGTTCTGGAAAACAGTCGAAGGCTGCGAGGCAGATGTCTGAGGTGAGCCCGTCATGGCCTGGGGACTTTTTGTGTGGAATGCCTTTGATCGCCTCCCTGACTTCGTCGAGAGTGAAAGAGTGGTCCTCAGGTGTTGGAGGTGGCTCTCTGCAGTTGTCTCGAATGACAGACTGCTCCGGAGAGTCTTTTTCGGGTGGATCAGGGGGGTAGAAGTGTTCCAGCAACGCGGTGGCGGTGTCTTCGGCGTCGGTGGTATGCCGGTCACCTATGCGCACTGTGTTGGGAGGACGCCTGGGTGCTTTGATTTTGAGTAGGGGATTGACTGTAGCCCAGATTTGGTCTGGTGAGTGTGACTCACAGAACTGTCTGAAGTGGGCTGATGATTCCTTTTTGATGGTCTCGGCATATTCACGCTTAGTGTCATTTAACCGGGCGATGATAGGGTCAAGTTGGTCCTGCGGCAGGTGTCTGGTGCGCGCTTTGGCCATCTCCCGTTTTGCGGCGATGACCTTAGCTTTGAGCTCGTCGAGTGCCTGAGACCAGAAGGGAGCTCGAGTTGGTTTCTGGCCGATGGGGCGGAAGGATACGTCCGCCGTTTGTTGTACCACCGAGGTGACATGGCGTACAAGATGGTCTAATTGCTGCTCGTCAAGCTCCGAGGGAGATCTGTCAAGGATCCTTTCCTGGATGAACGCTCTCGTTAAATTGTCTTTAAAAGACGTCCAGTCAGATCTGTCATTGGTGACATACCTGCGCGTACTCGCACGGGGAGGAGCAGGTGTTACGCTATGCACAATGTGAAATTCAATCGGAACGTGCTGGGTAGTGCAAATGGCTTTGTTCAGAGTGCGCCAAACAGGGACCTTCCCCAGCAGCCCATCGGACACAAAAGTGAGGTCAACAGCGCTGGACCTGACTCCGTCGCGGGTATAAGACTCGAATGTGGTCTCCCCGGAGTTGCAGCAGGTCATGCCGTGATCCGTCATAAACCCTGAAACAGTTTTTCCGCGAGAATTCTGCCTGAGGAGACTGTTCCACGTGGGATGCCATGCATTAAAATCCCCACAGACTATGCAGTCGTTTCCAGAGGAAGACAGCAAGAACGAGGATAGAGCAGTTAGAGATGGGGTAGGATCGGAACGAGGCTGTAGATAGATAGCTGTTATGTCGATTTGGGATTGGCCAGTAAAAAGACGGACTATTGATAGATCTGGGTTAGAGTAGTTAGTAAGAAATATGGCATTGGCTTTGTTTATGAAATTATCTTTAATAAAAATAGATGCTCTTACTGGGCCTCCTCCTGGCTCTTCGCTCCTTTTCTGGTAGACAGTCACGCCCGGCATGCTACCCCTTACGTAGCCGTGAGAACCGACGTAAGGTTCGCACACCACAGCCACCTGATGGGGGCTGCTGGCGAAGAAATTATTGAACTCCATTTGGCTAGCGTACGACTTGTCAAGATTACACTGTAAAATGTTCAACGACACGCAAGGGTTTTTGGGATTATTAACAACCATAATCTGTTTTTTCCTCTACCCTCTTCTTCATTGCGGCGTTTCTTGGGCATTCATGGGACAAGGTGCGGTGTTTGGTGTCTGTCGATGTGTGGAATTTGGCGTTGAACGAAATGCAGTTTCCGCAGGTGGGTGGAGCGGAGGCGGTGGGACAGTTCTGCAGCAGGTGGTCGCTGCGCCCACAGTGGTCACAATTTTGCTCCGTCTGGGAGCAACGAGCCTGCGTGTGCCCATATTGGTGGCACCTATAGCACTGGACGAAGTTGGAGAAATTTTCCACATGCACTCTCTGGCAGTTAAGGCTCAGTCGCCCCTTGCCCGTGAGAGAGCGCCATATGGTTGGGGTAGCGATCAGGATAGCGTTATAAAGGTTTTTGTTTCGATTGTTGCGAATGAATTTTAATTTGAGTTCGTTTTCTGAACACTCAGCGAGCTCTTCGTTCTGTTCCAACAGCAGAGGAACAATGTCGCTTCTTGGGACGTCCTTGCTGACGCCCTTCAAGATGATCAGGGGCGAAAGCTTTTTCTCCTCCTCCGCGGTAACGCCCAGGGTGGCGGAGGCAGCTTTGATCCGCTTGAGGGCGTCCTCAAGGTGACTACGGTTATCAAATGCCACCCTGGTTTTACCGTGAGAGAGCTTCTTGACGCTGGCGGGGTTATAGCCCGCGTCCTTGAAGTTGATGATTTTGCTGAGGGCCCGGGCCGTGGTTTCCCGAGGGGAGCCGTCGCCTTTGCACGTGACAACCAGGGCCGGCAAGGAGGGTTTCGGTGCCGGTGGGGTGGGAAAGATGTTAGAATCCGCCCCAGACCTCTGTCTCCTGGATATCTCGGCGAAAGATGGTGTTTCGGCAACTTTGCTGGCCGCTCGCCCCAACTCCGTACGCAGGGAGTCGGCGACCGCACTCCTCACCTCGGTCCTAACAATTTCCCGCAGGTCAGAGGCATTCTCCGTGGAGTTAATGGCGGTTGATGGTGGAGGCGCGGAGGTGATGGCTTTAGCCGAGACGGCTGCGTCAAGGCAGAGTGAGACGATCTCTTCCTTAATGTCTCGGGTTGTGCTTTTCGCGGAACTCAGCAACGCTGGGATTTCGCGCAGTGCCTCCATTAAAAAGGCGATTTGCGCATCCCTGTCGTCATTACTGGGCCGCTGGAGTTTAGGTCTGGACTCGGACGAAGGGCCTGAGGTGCTGGTGGTGGCCTTCTTCTTTTTTTTGGTGAATGTACCGCCAAGAACAGTAGGTGCCTGGGATGTCGAGGGCGTAGCGATTACAGGGTCAGCGGTGGCGCTCAGAGCGGTGACAAGTGCTTGACTCAGCGGGGGGGATAGGTCTTCGTCCCCGTCGCTGTCGTATCGCAAAACTTGCCGAACGCCGTCGCTATCCTGACTAAGAGTACGTTCGCTAATAGGAGGCCCAGCCTTGCGGACGGCGGGTGGGGACCTTATAGTCGGCATAGTGGCAAAAACCCAAAAAAAAATTAAAAACAAATAAAATTAAGAAAAATTACTAAACAAATATATATAATAGCACAAGGAATGTACAAAAAACTAAACGGTGAAAACCGCAGCAAATTACAACTAATAGAACCGGAGATATTACGATTTAAAGTTTTGACCAAATGATGAAAGTTGATATAGCCGAGACACTAAAGGGTGGGTGGGCGGGCGATTTTTTTTCGTTTTTTGTTAATAACTTCTTTATTTCCAGGAGGATCCTGCCGGGAGGGGTGTCAACGGACGCGGCTCGTCGGACAGGACCACCAGGGACAATAAAAAAGGTAAGTGCCAGGTAAAAAAATTAAGTTTTAGACTAATTAAGATTTTCCCATACAAAATTTTGATAGGAAAATATGAAAATTTAAATTATTAAAACGGGGGTAGTTATTGGGGGGGTGTGTGGGGTGTCGAAAGACGCGCCACAACACAGACTATTGAGATTAATAATTAACAGAAAAAATGTTCTTAGAAAAATGTTGGGGGGGGGCAAAAAACTATATTTTTAATGAAATTTACTAAGTAAAAAAATTTAAAAAGGTTAAAATATTGGGTTTTTCGTCTTAAGGACAGTGAGGGTTGATAAAGAACAATAAAACGAGCAAAACAAAACAAAAATGAGAAAAATCGACAAAGTGGGTCGCAAAATACACTGATTTCAATTTTAGAGTTCGTACTTTTGTATGGAAAAAAGCACCTCTGAGGTAACCTCGGTTCGATTGTTTTTTGTTAATAACTTCTTTATTTCCAGGAGGATCCTGCCGGGAGGGGTGTCAACGGACGCGGCTCGTCGGACAGGACCACCAGGGACAATAAAAAAGGTAAGTGCCAGGTAAAAAAATTAAGTTTTAGACTAATTAAGATTTTCCCATACAAAATTTTGATAGGAAAATATGAAAATTTGAATTATTAAAACGGGGGTAGTTATTGGGGGGGTGTGTGGGGTGTCGAAAGACGCGCCACAACACAGACTATTGAGATTAATAATTAACAGAAAAAATGTTCTTAGAAAAATGTTGGGGGGGGGCAAAAAACTATATTTTTAATGAAATTTACTAAGTAAAAAAATTTAAAAAGGTTAAAATATTGGGTTTTTCGTCTTAAGGACAGTGAGGGTTGATAAAGAACAATAAAACGAGCAAAACAAAACAAAAATGAGAAAAATCGACAAAGTGGGTCGCAAAATACACTGATTTCAATTTTAGAGTTCGTCGGTTAGGTTAGGTTAGGTTAGGTTAGGTTAGGTTAGGTTAGGTTAGGTTAGGTTAGGTTAGGTTAGGTTAGGTTAGGTTAGGTTAGGTTAGGTTAGGTTAGGTTAGGTTAGGTTAGGTTAGGTTAGGTTAGGTTAGGTTAGGTTAGGTTAGGTTAGGTTAGGTTAGGTTAGGTTAGGTTAGGTTAGGTTAGGTTAGGTTAGGTTAGGTTAGGTTAGGTTAGGTTAGGTTAGGTTAGGTTAGGTTAGGTTTTTTTTTTTTTTTTTTTTTTTTTTTTTTTTTTTTTTTTTTTTTTTTTTTTTTTTTTTTTAATTTATTAAGTCTCTTACATTTATTTTCTTATAATTATGTTGCTAGTAATGAATATAAGACAAGGTCATACAATTAAAAAGTCATTCCCGAAGACGCGAGGGATACATCTAGGGGTTTCTTTAAGAAACAACGAACAAAGTTGTTTCATATAAATTAAATCGTTCTGAGACAGTTGTCTCTCTGATGTTACAAACTAAAATACTTTTACAAAATTAAATTTATACACTTTTAAAACAAAATTAGCAAATATATATATACAAATCGAAAAGTTCAAGAAACATATTCCACAAAAAAAATGATAAATTCCACAAAAAAAAACAAAGAGTTATTAACAATTCCAAAATCAATGATAAAAATATGTACAATTCCAATTTTTTCTTTTTATAAATGTCTTTTTTTTTTTTTTTTTTTAATTGTGTTTTTTTTTTTTTTTTTTTTTTAATTGTTTTTTTTTTTTTTTTTTGTAAATGTCTTTTTTTTTCCAGTTTTTCTTTTCTTTTTGTTTTTAATATACTATATAAATTAAGATGCACATAAAACAGAAAAATAACATAAAATAAAAAAAAAGCACAAAGAATAAAATGAACATTTAAACTTAATCGTTAATTACAAAAAAATGATACAACCATAGTAAATCAATTGACAAAAACAGCAAAGAAATAAGTGCCAAACATAAAGGCACACATGCCCAAGACCAAAAAGGAGTCCCCCTCCGAGTCAAGTCCAAGGCAGGAGTCGACAAAGAAGATAAAGAGATCAAAAAAAAGATTTTATTATACAGTTAAAAGTTAGAAAATTAGAGAAGAATGCAAAAAAAAAAAGGTTTAAAAAGAATCTGAAATTTACTGAGGGTTATGGGGATTATTAAAAGTTTTAAGTTTACTGTAAATTGATTCTATGAAGGTTACAAAAGAAGTAATAAAAGCACGATTAAGGTTATTTTTATCAAATACGAAAGGTTTAACGACGCGGGAATGAATAGGAATGGATGATAAAAAGTTGTGCCGAGCAACATCAAAACGTGCACAATCGTGGAATAGATGTTGAAGATCTTGCGGCTTACCGGAGCCGCACGGGCAAGTAGCTGATGTTACTACATGGAAGCGCGAAAGGTATGCCAGGTTGCAGCCATGTCCAGTTAGAAATTGCGTGAGGAAAAATGACGGAGTGGTAAATGCGAAAAAGTCTATGATGTTAGAGAGATCTGGAAACATGGTACGTGTGACGAGGCCCTGCCGCGCGCTTCGATACCTGGCTTGCCACTCAGCCCAGACACGTGCCCTGGATAAGCTCTTGGCGTAGGAGAGAGGGAAGAAGCAGAAGTTAGGCGCGACTTTGGAAGAGGCAGCCTTAGCGGCTTCCTGGTCGGCCTCTTCGTTGCCCCTGATGCCCACGTGCCCCCTTACCCAGCAGAACTTAAGTCTATCACCCATTCTAGATAGGATTTTGTGTATGTGATTAGTGAGAAAACCAGTGCTACTTCTGTTGTCAATAGCCTCAAGCGAGGAGCGGGAGTCGGTGAAAATTGTGGCGAATTGAAATTTACTTTTATTTTCAAAATACTGGCAAGCTCGAAGGATAGCCAGCATTTCGGCTTGAAAAACAGAACAAGAATTATGCAGTTTGAAATGTCGTCTGATGCTAAATGTGTCACTATTAGGCGGTTGGCAAACAAAAGCAGCACCCACCCCACTCTCGCTCTTGCTGCCATCTGTAAAGATGCTGATAGTGTCATGGCGTTGAAATTTGGAGACTGTAGATTGGTCGTTAGCAATATTGTATTTAATATTGACACGAACAGATGGATGCAACAACTTGCTGATCTCTACGTCTCTATCCAGGCGTATATCGGAAGGAAGGAAAGATGAATTGCCAGTAATACGAGTTACCTCCAACTCCCTAGTGTGTAGAATTTCCAGATCTAGAGGTGGAAACCTAGCTAGGGCCATGGCAGCGTTGGAGGAAACCGTCTTATAAGCTCTGAGAGCGCGCAAAGCGAAGTCTCTCTGCAAAGATGCGAGTTTGGCGCGAACATCCTTCCTCTCGACAGCCTTACCCCAGATACCTGCCGCATATGTGATGGTAGGGACGACGACATGCTTGTAAATGATGCTGATGATTTCTGGGTTAATACCCCAGGTGGGACGAGCAAAAAGAGTCAGTCGCTTATATATGGCACGGGCTTTGCTGATGGCTGAAACTACATGTTTTGAAAAGTTAAGTTTGTTATCGATAACAACTCCCAATAAGGTAAAGCTGTCGGTGAATGAAATTGGGGTGCCACACATAGACAACTGAGCTCTGGCTGCCGTGGGTGAAAATGCCAAGGCTTTGGTCTTATTAGGACCAAAGCTTAGCTTTAGGTTCAGGCCCCATTCTGCGATCCTGTCCAAGATGTTGTTAGCGAGGTGCTCTAGTTCGCGAGGGTTTCGAGCCGACACGATCAGCAGGACGTCATCAGCGTATGCCTGCAAGCGGCATCCCGGCGGAAGGGGGATGTCAAGTAAATCGTCGAGAATGAGGTTCCACAGGGCTGGCCCACAAGCCGAGCCCTGGATGCACCCCATTTCGGTGAGTATAGAGGCCTGAGCCCCGGCGTAATTGAGAGAAACTGATCTGGGTGTGAGGTAATTTAAAATCAAATTGTAAATGTTGGAGGGGCAACCGATAGCCTTTAGCCTGGACAGAATCGCAGGCCACCAGGCTCTATCGAAGGCGGACTGTATGTCTAGAGATATGGCAGTTACGAGGTATTTAGACCGGCGGCGGGATTTTATAAATGAGATGGCGTTATTGAGGGCTAGAGTAGTGGAAGAATTTCTTCTGAACCCAAACTGGTTGCGATTCAGGGTGCCGTTGCAAGCAGATACATGGAGAAACCTTTCGGTAAAGAGTTTCTCCAAAGCTTTGCCGAAGACGGGTATTAAACCTATGGGCCTGTGGGCTTTTAGGGAAGACGCGTTGGAGCAGCCCGCCTTAGGAATGATTCTAAGTTGGGCGTCTTTCCAAACTTTGGGGAAATGAGCTAAAGCAAGGCACTGATTATAAATGTTTTTGAATAGAGCGGGGAAATTTCTGACAACCGTCAGGCAAATATCGGACGTTAGGCCGTCTAAACCCGGGGCCTTTCTATGTGAAATTGAACCAATAGCCTCCGTGATTTCCTCTACAGTGAAATCCGGGTCGTTAGCAGTATTGGGAGGTATGGTGCAAGAAGCGCGAGTCGCTGCTTGCTCACAGGTATCAAGTAGAGCGCTGTCCCTAGGGTAGAAGTGGGACAGCAACGCGTTTGCAGTCTCCTCACTATCGGCAGTAGCGCCAGCAGCAGAGTTGACAGTTGCGGGAGCCTTCTTAGGGAACTTGGGCCTAAGGGTGGGATTGGTAACTGACCAAACTTCATCCAGGGATTGCGCCTCGCAGAACCCCCTGAAATGCCGTGTTGATTCTTGGCTGATAGCCGAAGAATATGCCTTATGGGCAGCTTCAAGGCGAGTGATGAGCTCAGGCGGGCAGGAGAACGGGTGTCTGCTCTTGATACGCCTCACAGTTCTCTTTGCCTGCAAGAGCTCCGCCTTTAGATCTTCTAGTCGCTGACACCAAAAGGGAGGACGAGTGGCGGCAGAGTTGCCACAGATGATGGGGAAGCTCAGTGAGGCAGCCTTGTGGATAGCGTCAGTTACCTTTTTTATGTAGATATCCAGGTCGGGCGCAGAGAGTTCTAGAGGTTTATTGCTATCAATATCGGATTGAAGAAAAGAGTTACTTAGGTTATTTTTGAAGGAGGCCCAGTCAGTGTGCTGGTTGATCCGGTAGCGGCGGGTGGATCTTTGCGGAATTTCAACATGGACAGAATTTAATAAAACATTAAAATATATGAGGGAGTGTTGGGCAGCAGGTATAACAGAGCGGTCAATGTGCCAGTCGGAAACAGAACCGGCCAGGTCGGATGTAACAAACGTTAGATCGATGGCGCTGGTTCTTAAGGAACCGTGACTAAAGGCCTCAAACGTCTGGTCGCCCGAATTACTACATACTAGGTCGTTGAAAGAGGCAAAATTCGCAACAATATCGCCCCTGTCATTACGTCTGCCAAGGGAATCCCAGGAGGGATGCCACGCATTGAAGTCACCTGAGATAATGCAGCGACGGCCATTGGCAAAGTCAAGGACTGACTTGATCCTCTCTAAGAGAGCGGTGGGGACCGTGGAGGGAGAGATGTAGACTGATATTAATATGACACTATTGGTTCCAGAATGGAGCTTGACAGCAACTAAATCGGGGCATGAGAATTGAGAAAGTAGAATTGCTTTAGTTTGGAGAGCGTACCCGTTGTGGATATATATTGCAGCTCTAGTTGGTGTATTGTCTGAGATGATTTGGAAGGTGTCAATGCCTACTCCGCCCATGGCCCCTCCACCCCCCTGGGAGCTCACATAGGGCTCTGTGACCATGGCGATGCAAGAGCGTTTGTTACGCGCAAAAAAACTGATAAAATTGTACGTAGTGGCATAACTTTTATCCAGATTAATTTGGATGAATGAGAAAGATTTTTTAAAGTTACTGGCCATAGTCTACCTTGGACTGCACACGGTTAAGCATGGAGATGCGTCTTGGGCATGAGAACGATAAACTTGAGTGTTTGGCACTTACCTCTGTGTGGAATTTCGCGTTATGCGCAACACAATTGATACAGATGGGGTCAGCTGCGGCGATGGGACAGGAGCGCTGAGTGTGGCCCGGCTTGCCGCAGTGGCGGCAAAGGTCCTCCTCAGCGGTACAGCGCCCTACGGTGTGCCCAAACTGGAAGCACCGGCGGCACTGTTTAAGTGGGGACGATTCTTCAAAGTGTACCCGTTGGTGTTCCAGGCGCAGGCGCTCAAGGTTTGAGAGACGGGGCCACGACCCAGGCGGCACGGTGATGGTGGCGTTGTACAAGTGGGGGCATCTATTCGATGAAACGAAGAGCAAATTGAACTTGCTCCTGCAGAAGTCGGACAACTCGGGGTTTTGCGATGTTAGGCACTCGATGAGCTCCTCCCGAGGCACGTCCTTGCTGATGCCTTTAATCAAAATTTTGGGGTCGATCTTCCGCTCAGGCTCTGCCGAGACACCCTCAGATTCAGCGGCGGCGTTAATACGACTCAGTGCGTCGTTTAGGTCCTCCTTCTTTTCGAACTCTACCCTGGTTTTACCCCTGGAGAGCTGGACCACTTTTGCCGCCGTGTATCCGGTTGTTTTGAAGTTGACAAGGCGCCTTAGGGTCTGAACCGACTTCTCCCTAGGAGCCTCTGGGCCCTCCTTGCACGTCATGATCAGGGCAGGTCTGGTAACAGGGACTGTTGGCTTCGCAGAGGCCTGCCATGTCCTCACCTTAGACCCGGAAGGGTTTGGGTAGGGCTGTGAGGGTTGTGAAGGTCGGTAGGGAAGCGGCGGATAGGCCGAAGCAGCGGCAGCCCTCCCCAGCTCCGTTCGCACCGCCTTGGCAACGGCCTTCTCGATGATGGATGGTATGTCGGGGCTGAGGTTGATGTTATTCTCAGACGGGGGGGCAGGACAGCCCTCTGCAAGAAGGTTGTTGACCTCCGCAACCAACTTCGCCGCGTCGAACGCAGCCTTAACTGCGTTGCTTCTTCCCGCCTTGGTGACACTCTTGGTCTCGTTCAGTATTTTTGGTATGCTTATCAGATGGTTATAAATCTTTTGCAGGTGCCCAGAGACTGCGGTTCCCTCCAACAAGGCTTCGGGAATGGATGGGAAATCCAGGCGTGGACGAGCCTTCTTCTTCCCTGCCTTGGTGGGAGGTTCTGAGGACGCAGCCAGTGCTGGAGGTGTTTCCAAGTCTGAAGTTTCCAGCCTTAAAGGGGGTGTAGCGTTTAAATCTTCAGGAGCATCACTTGGGTAGAAATCATCTGGTGGGTCTAACACAATCATCGGTGACACATTAAAAGTTCGGTCCAGTGGTGGGGCAGAGTCAATCTCATGCGCAGCGGACGCCTCCGGGGTGAGTGGCCGGTCACGGGCCTGGTAGGCCCTCGATGTTGAAGGCAGCACGTCGTCGGTGGTTTTTTGCACCGCAGATACCTCCGGGGTATGTGGCCGGTCACTGGCCTGAGGGGCCGTCGAGGTTGAGGGCATCTGGTCGTCGGTGGCCTGACGCATATTTGCCGCCTTGACAAACGGGCGGCGCGCTTTGACGGGCGAGTGAGTGATAGGCATATTATAAAAAAGTCAATAAAAGTCACACAGAAAGTCACAAAGTTGTATAAAAAAAAAAGTCAAAAAGATTTAACACTTCACTTAGGCGAATGC
>OU745311.1:10365000-10389392 GCA_916618145.1 Emmelina monodactyla
CTCCGGCATTCCTCCTTGGTGCTGCAGCCAATTATGACCTTCTGGTCTTTGGCTTTACGAACAGTGTCCACTCTTATACCAGAGGACCGAGCGTCGACGGCTGCCCTGATGGTCTGGAGCACGTCTCCGCTCGTGTCCTCTACGCGCTCAGACGACACTATAATTGAGTGCATTTGTGGCAGATGGTCGGCCGTTTTTGTACTGGCACTAGGAGCTTTTTGTTTGCTAGCTGCTACTTCGGCGTAGGTTATTTTTTCAACGACCTCGGTCAATTGCTTATACCTCTCGTCCAGAAGTATCGCCTGGCTCTCTATGCGCTGAATACTTTCTACTGTAGAGGTGCCATCGTCAGTAGAATCCCCCCTTCTATCACATTTAGCGGACAGGAGCTCCTCCATTCTCTTTTCCTGTCTGTTAAACATCTCCTCGATTCTGGGAATGAGGGTCTGCTCAGTCACGTTTGAGTCTGATGGTGGTTGGCTCTCGTGTTTGAGCAGATCCTCAATCCTTTTAACAACATGCTGCAGGAAGTCCGCATTGTTGTTGACCCCCGTTGTCCTGATGTTTCCCGACTGCTGCATGAGGCTTTTGATGTCGATCGCGAGTGCCTTGAGATGTGCGAGACACTCAGCGATCGAGCCTAGCTCCGGAAACTGTGGCAGGGAGGACGAGACAATCTTTTTTGGTTGTTTTGGGGCCTTTGACGTTGTGGCGGACTTCAACACCCGAGTCAGGCTGAGATCCTCCGAGGACTCGATGCGGTCTATGCTAGTCCGTACTTTGCTGGGAGCAGCTTTGGACGAGTCCACGGAGGACCTGCGGGTGGGAGGAGGAGTTCTGTGCATTTTTGGGGGGGGGTGGTTTACACAGCTGTAAAGGGGCTGGTAAACTGTCAAAACAATAAAAACACAATTTACAATAAATAATAATTTAAATTAAAATTTCAATCTAAAATTTGTAAAGTTAAAAAAAAAAAAAAAATTAAAACTTCAAATTAAATATAAATACACGATAAAATTACAATTATAAATTACTATACTAATTAAAACTAAAAACACTTTTTTCTTTTCTTTCAGATGCCGGCGGAGCGACAAGGACAACACAATTCAGGTACGTATTATACAGGTAAGTATATACAATTTTTTATTATTTTTATATATATGTATATATTAATATACAGTCAGGTACGTTTTGGTTTGTATATTCTAAAAGTGAAGACCGTTTAAGGATATCACGTCTGGTTCAGAAGTTATATGCGTTTTACTGTTACTTGAAACTGATGCGAGTTGATATACCCACGGCAATAAAGGGTGGATTTACCAACGGATTTTCGCGTTAGGGGCTTCAAACAGCGCGGACGCGCGAGCCTCGTCTAACTAAACGAAAAACCGTGCCTACCCAATACAGAAATTTTAACTTTTAGACTTAGTCAAAATTTTTTATAAGGAAAATTCGAATTTCCAAATAAAATGAGTTTTTCCGATTAAAACGGAGTATGTCAAAAGACGTAAAACAATCAGCTGAATTCAAATATATAAAAATATTTGATTAAGTCAATACAAAATTTTGAACTTTTAATTCAAAAACGTCAATTTTCACTAAGTTTAGGTATTTTTGGTAGGTATTTTTAATTAGATCGTCACGCAAATTAACCAGCTATGTGCGGGACGTTGGTATTTAAATGATTACAGAAAAAATTTTGAAAATATCTCAATTATAAGTAACAGAATTTTGAAAAAAGTGTTTGAATCTAACTTTGTCGAGATTCACCAAGTAACCTCGGTTCTATACGATTACATACAAAACGTATGAAAATCAGTTAAAATCGCGGGTTTCCTCGATTTTCTCAGGAGTTTCTAATCCGATTTCTTTGTTTCAGGTGTCAAACGGTTCGGGGGACCGAGCCGCGTCCACGAGGTAGGTATTTGGTGGAAAACGAAAGAAAATTCGGGAAACTCTGAGTCGGAAAATGAGTTTTCCGCGGAAATTAACAGCCGAGCCTAGCAAGCGGGATATCAAACGACGCAGCTAGCGAAGGTCTAAAAGGTTATGCAATAAAATTATAGTAGTTCAATATAAAATTTTGAAAAATTTTTGAAAAAACGGAATTTAATTTTAATAACACAGAAAATTTGGAAAAATAAGAAAATTTACCAACGGATTTTCGCGTTAGGGGCTTCAAACAGCGCGGACGCGCGAGCCTCGTCTAACTAAACGAAAAACCGTGCCTACCCAATACAGAAATTTTAACTTTTAGACTTAGTCAAAATTTTTTATAAGGAAAATTCGAATTTCCAAATAAAATGAGTTTTCCGATTAAAACGGAGTATGTCAAAAGACGTAAAACAATCAGCTGAATTCAAATATATAAAAATATTTGATTAAGTCAATACAAAATTTTGAACTTTTAATTCAAAAACGTCAATTTTCACTAAGTTTAGGTATTTTTGGTAGGTATTTTTAATTAGATCGTCACGCAAATTAACCAGCTATGTGCGGGACGTTGGTATTTAAATGATTACAGAAAAAATTTTGAAAATATCTCAATTATAAGTAACAGAATTTTGAAAAAAGTGTTTTTGGGTTAGGTTAGGTTAGGTTAGGTTAGGTTAGGTTAGGTTAGGTTAGGTTAGGTTAGGTTAGGTTAGGTTAGGTTAGGTTAG
Source organism: Emmelina monodactyla (assembly GCA_916618145.1). Taxonomy (NCBI): domain Eukaryota; kingdom Metazoa; phylum Arthropoda; class Insecta; order Lepidoptera; family Pterophoridae; genus Emmelina; species Emmelina monodactyla. The sequence goes on from OU745311.1 coordinate 10,367,664, forward strand.
GTTAGGTTAGGTTAGGTTAGGTTAGGTTAGGTTAGGTTAGGTTAGGTTAGGTTAGGTTAGGTTAGGTTAGGTTAGGTTAGGTTAGGTTAGGTTAGGTTGGGGCCGGCGGTTGTCATTACTGGGGTCATCAGTAGGGAGGGTATGATGACACCGCCGAATCACGCGTCGGTCCGCATCCCGGCGTGTGAAGGGAGGGGCGGCTTCGGTCGCCAACTGGGGAGGGACCTCTCCTTGCCGGCCATGGTTTTCGACCCACCATGAGCGGTGACGAGAGATCGCGGGAGGCGATGGTCTCCTTCTCGATTGTGTGGTCTCGAGAAGGGGTTCATCGATGGGTCGGGTCTGAGAGGATGACCCCCTAGCGGATCCGATCCAGCGGGGTGGCTCGCTCGACACCTGGCGGATGACACCCGCTATCTGTCGACCGAGCGGTGGCCTTCGGGTGGGGGAACGGGGACTCCCTCATCCGATTGCACAAGGTCACGGGAGGGCGTGGTTCACCAAGTGTTCTGGTGGCCACGCATACAGGGAGGTTCCGCACTTGCGGATGCACCCGCGGCTCGCGAGTCGAATGCGCGAGCGTGCCCGTGAGTCGCACTATGGGTGGCGGAGTTTGAACACCGCGGTGGTTTTTAGTGGGTAGACCCCTGGTCGGCAATCCAGTCGCCCAGGAGCAGCGCTTCACGCCGGGAGTCCCACACACGCCCTTCACTCCCCGGTGAAGGGTACGGTGCATAAAGCATTTTCCCCGCGACAACAAAAAAAAAAAAAAAAAAAAAAAGGTTAGGTTGGGGCAGCCCCCACAGTGTCCAAGAGTACGTCCCCGTCGTCTGCCCTGGACCCTCCCTGTTTGGTGCGCGGTAACGCAGTGGCCAACAGTGGTAGGTGACCAAAGCTCGAAGGACTATACTGTGCGGATTCGAATGATATCACCACCTTCCGATATGCCAAAGAAGGTTCCCGTCTCCCCCGGGAAGAAAAAAGGCCCTTCTCAGGGCCAAACCGAGCTGGACCCGGTGGCGGTCGTGGTGCCGTTAGATTATCCTGACGGAAACGCGTCGCCCTCGGTTAGCCGACCCAATTCGGCGCTTGGTATAAGCCTCTTCAGGAGGCCCGACGATAAAACTGACATACCTGACGAGGAAATGTCGGACAGCTCGTCAATTGTGGGAGATCCTTCCATCTACAGGAAGAAGAGACCGCGGTCTGATGGCTCAGAAGAGCTTTCTGACGACTCAAATTCGTCAAACAAAACCGTTAAGGCCAAACGCGGCCGAGGTCGTCCCCCAACTACCGGGGAATATGTGGGCCTAGCCAAGGCAAAAGCCGAGCTTGCCGAGGCAAAGGCCGAACTGGCCGAGAGAAAGCGGCTTGAAAAGCAGCAAGACGCTGAAGAGAAGGTGGTGAGCATGACGCGTGCCAATAGAGAGGCTCGTGCCAAATATCTCGCCTTGCGGAATGCTCCGTCCGCAAAGACGGATATGGATCGGTTGAGCGCCATGCTCAGAAAACAGGCTGAGGCTGAGCTGGACACCATCTTCATGGTGGCCCAAAAGTCGGGGAACCTCAAAAGTGGGTTCCAGAAGGCATTAAAGGCGTCTGCAGCTACTCTTCATGAGATCGTTGCTGAAACGATCAGCCGCAGCGCCTCCGAGGAGAATGACAGGCTCGAGGCCACAATAGAGCACCAGAGTCTACAGATTGGCGTTTTGGAGAAGGAGCTTGAGAAGCTCCGTCAACAGCTCCAGTCGGCGCCGCCTCCAAACTTTAAGGAGGTGATAAGGGATGTCCTGCAGGAGGAACGGACATTTGTGCGTTCCGCCCTGGCAGGCATCGAGGACCGCCTCCTTCCTGCAAAGGTTGTGCGACCGCCCCTTGCGGCGGACAGGAGACGCAGCGTGGAGGTGGTAACCCCTGCTGCACCGGTCCCTGCGCCTGCTGCGCAGAAGCCGGCGGAGGGAAAAGGCAAGGGCAAGGGCAAGGCGACCAGGCCTTCGGCTCCGGCCCCAGCATCTGCCCCGGTGGAACCAGGCGCTGGTCCATCCTGGGCGCAGAAGACGGTGGTGGCGGGGGGGAAGAAAAGCAAGGCCAAGACGGCCAAGCCTTCGGTTCCGGCCCCGACCCCGGCCCCGATGGAACCAGTGGCTGGTCCATCATGGGCGCAGGAGACCTCACAAGAGGATCTGATGTTGCCGTCTGCCAACGCGGCCAATGATGGCTGGACGACGGTGGGGAAAAAGGGCAAGAAAAAGAAGGCGTCTCAGCCTTCTTCTAAGTCGCAAAAGGGGCCTGCCAAGAAGGCAGCCCCTGCGACGGCCCCCAAAAAGGGGAAAAAGAAGGTGTCTCTCCCCAAGACGGCGGCGGTCGTAGTGACATTATCGCCAGATGCCGTCCAAAGGGGAGAAACCTACGAGTCGTTGCTCGTCCGAGCGCGGCAAACGGTTCGACCCCAAGAAATGGGGATCGAAAAAGTCACGTGCCGGCGGACACAAACGGGAGCTCGGATATTCGAGTTCCCGGGGGCCAACCGGCACCAGCAGGCCGACGCCTTCGCCAGTAAAATGGCAGAAGCGATCGCGGACGTTGCCAAGGTGGCACGCCCAGTGAAAACCTCGTCCCTGGTGGTATCGGAACTAGATGATTCCGTTACCAAGGGCGAGGTGGCTGCTGCCGTGGCGGCAGCGGGTGGCTGCAATGTGGAGGCCATACAGGCTGGAGAAATTCGGCCTGGGGCAGGGGGCATGGGCCGTATTAGGCTACGGTGCCCCGTTACAGCCATAGAAGCCGTCCTTAAAAAAGGGCGGCTTCTCATTGGCTTTAGTTCAGCCGTGGTCCGGGCGCTAGAGGAACAGCCTATGCGCTGTTTCCGATGCTACGCGCTCGGACACGCTCGTCAGTGCTGCCCATCACCGGTAGACAGATCACTACTCTGTCTCCGATGTGGGCAGCCGGGCCACAAGCAGGCCTCCTGCAAAAAAGACCCCCGCTGTGCCGTCTGTGCGGCCAGCGGGAGGTCCTCAGGGCACGTTATGGGGGGTGCTAAATGCACCCCCCTATCAAGGAAGGGCAAGGAGCAGGCCGCCACTCGGCCTGCCCCTGCAGGTGCTCGGGCTACCCCGAGTGTAGTTGATTGTCCGATGTCCGAACAATGTTAAGGTACGGACATCGGAAAATACTGCAAGTGAACCTCAACCACGGCCAGGCAGCTCAGGACTTAATGTTCCAAAAGCTGTCGGAGTGGTTGGGGGACGTAGCAGTGGTCGCCGAGCCATACTCGATCCCGGCCAACTGGCTGGGTGACAGGAATGGCTTGGTGGCCATCGCGCCGCGACCTGCTGCGGACTCTCCTCCCCTCTCTCTAATTGAGAGGGGATCTGGGTACGTGGCCGCCGCGTGGGGAGACATCGCCCTTGTGGCGGTGTATTTCTCCCCAAACCGCCCGCTGTCGGAGTTTGAAGACTACCTCAACACTCTGACGGCGGTGGTTGCGCGGGTTGGAATGGCCCGAGTCGCGGTCCTTGGCGACCTTAACGCCAGGTCCGTGACATGGGGCGATCGGCTCACGGATCACTGCGGCACGGCTGTTGAGTCGTGGGCAGCGACCGTGGGCCTGGTGCTCCTAAATAGAGGGGCAGTGCAGACGTGCGTCCGGGCAAATGGGGGTTCGGTGGTGGATCTATCCTTCGCCACCCCCGCTCTGGCCGGCCACGTGCACAAATGGCGGGTTGACCTGGTGGAGACTCTATCCGACCATCGTTATGTCAGGATAGAGATCTCCACACCGGGTGCAACAGCTGCGAGGCGGACGGGTCAGTCGCCTTTCCCGCGGTGGGCCCTGTCGCGGCTTGACCGCGACGCGGCTAAGGAAGCGGCGTTTGTCCAGGACTGGCTAGCTCCGTCTGCCAGTCCGGACGTGGACGACGCCGCCCTTCAGTTGAAGGAATGTATGACCGAGGTATGCAACGCCAGCATGCCTCGGTCCCGCCGGCCCCCTCCAAGGCACGCGGTGTACTGGTGGTCGGCGGAGATCGCCGACCTCCGAGTGCACTGCATGGCCTCGAGAAGGGCGTACCAGAGGGCCCGCCGACGTCGCCGCCGCGATGCCGAAAATGAGGGTCGCCTGTACGCCGCCTACTCGGAGGCACAGCGCGCCCTCAAAAAGGCAATCGCGGAGGCCAAAGAAAGGGCGAGGTCGGAGATGCTGGAGAGTCTGAACGACGACCCTTGGGGCAGACCGTATCGGGCAGCACGCAACAAGCTGCGCCCGATCGGTCCCCCCATTACGGAGACTCTCCAGCCGGAGTTGTTGGAGGGGGTGGTCCGGGTTCTGTTCCCGGATCGTTCTAACATCACCCCTCCAACTATGGATCCGCCTCGGCGGATGGGCCCTCCTGCCGACCCGGAAGTCGTCCCGGTGTCGGAGGCGGAATTTGCCTCGGCGGCGCTCTGCCTACGAGGCAAGAAGACGGCGCCGGGGCCTGACGGTGTGCCGGCGAAGGTGGTGGCTATTGCCACCGCTCAATTGGGGGCCAGATTTCGGGACCTCTTCGACCGCTGTCTAGCGTCGGGGAGGTTCCCGAAAGTGTGGAAGGAGGGGGCGCTATGCCTCCTCCGGAAGGAGGGCCGGCCGGCGGACTCGCCGGCAGGCTACAGGCCGATCGTCCTGTTAGACGACGCCGGCAAGCTTCTTGAGCGCGTAATAGCCACGCGTCTCAAGGAGCATCTGACGGGGACTGGCCCGGACCTATCAGAGGCCCAATACGGGTTCCGGGCGGGCCGGTCCACAATAGACGCGCTTCAGGAGTTGAAGCGCGTCACGCAGGAGGCGGTGGCGGCGGGGGATGGAGTGTTGGCGGTCAGCTTTGACATCGCCAACGCCTTCAACACAATCCCCCACGCCACTATACTGGAGGCACTCCGTTACCATGGGGTGCCTCCGTACCTGCGGGCCCTGTTGGCGAACTACCTCCTGGACAGGGAGGTTTTGTTCGTCGACAGGGACGGCCGGTTGGGGCGGCGCAGGGTAGAGTCCGGTGTTCCGCAGGGGTCTGTCCTCGGACCCTTGCTGTGGAACATCGGATTTGATTGGCTTCTCCGGGGTGGTCTCCTGCGTGGCATGGGTGTAATCTGCTACGCAGACGACACCCTTGTCACGGCGCGGGGACGCACCTACGGGGAGGCGGCCGCCCTGGCGTCTGTCGGGGGAACCCTAGTCGCCGACCGAATACGGCGGCTAGGGTTATCGGTGGCGCTGGAGAAGACAGAGGCCCTCTTCTTCCCGGCGCCCCGGCAGCGAGTGCCACCCGACGCCCACATAATGGTGGGCGGTGTTCGGGTGGAGGTTAAGGCCCAGATGAAGTATCTGGGCCTTATCCTGGATGGGCGGTGGAAGTTCGGCGCCCATTTCAGCCGACTTGCACCGCGCCTCCTGAAGGCGGCCGATGGGCTGGCGTGGCTGCTGCCAAATTTGGGGGGGGCCAGCTATGGCATGCCGGCAACTATACGCCGGCATGCTACGTAGCATGGCCATGTACGGCGCCCCAATATGGGCGGACTCTCTAGGGAGAGAAAACGTGACCCTCCTCCGTAAACCACAACGCGCCATCGCTCAGCGAGTGGCGCGGGTTTACGGGACGGTGGGTCACGCGGCGGCCTGTGCCATGGCGGGCACTCCGCCGTGGCACCTGGAGGCCGAGGTGCAGTCCGCCGTCTACCATTGGACGGCGGACCAGCGGGCGCGGGGAGAGCGCCCGGCACCAGAAGAGGGGGACGCCGCCAGGCGCAATGCCCGCAGGGTCATGCTCCGCCGGTGGACGGCGGAGATGGCTTTTGCGGAGTTTGGCCGGCGTACCCTAGACGCCATCGGTCCAGTAATTGAAGGCTGGACCGAGCGGAGGCACGGGGTCCTCTCCTTCCGACTGTCGCAGGTGCTTTCCGGGCATGGTTGCTTTGGGAAGTACCTGTGCAGGATCGGGAGGGAGGAGTCCGCGGCGTGCCACCACTGTGGCGCGCCGGTGGACACGGCGCAGCACACCCTGGCCGAATGTTCGGCCTGGGTGGAGCAGCGCCGTCGCCTCCAGGCGTCGGTGGGCCCGGACCTCTCGCTGCCTAGTGTGGTCTACGCCATGATAGGTAGCGAAGGGGCCTGGGCCGCAGTAGCCTCCTTCTGTGAGGAAGTCATCTCGCAGAAGGAGGCGGCGGAGCGGGGTCGGGAGGAGGATCCTCTCGCACCGCCGCACCGCAGACGTCGAAGGGGCCGGAGAAGGCGGTTGTACGACCGCTCCCTTCTCCAGCCTGGTGGTGACCTGCGGGTAGGGGGTGTGGGGACACCTCCACCCGCATTGCACGGGTCGCCGCCGTCGACGGGTGGGAACGACCGGACGCTCCCGGTCGGTCCCACAGGCCCCCCACCAACACCGGGGGGCCGCGCAGGGCCCGTCTTGTCATAGACGGGCTGACGCCGGTGGGGTTGTGGAGTGAGGCTTGTCCCGTACCCATGACTCCACCACTAAGGCGTAGAAGGAGCGCGCGGGGTTTTAGTGGGTATACCCCTGGCCGGCAATCCAGCCGTCCAGGAGCAGCGCCCTTTTCAGGGCGCCGGGAGTCCCACACACGCCCTTCACTTCCCCGGTGAAGGGTACGGTGCGTAACGCATTTCCCCGCGTCAACAAAAAAAAAAAAAAAAAAAAAAAAAGGTTAGGTTAGGTTAGGTTAGGTTAGGTTAGGTTAGGTTAGGTTAGGTTAGGTTAGGTTGGGGCAGCCCCCACAGTGTCCTAGAGTACGTCCCCGTCGTCTGCCCTGGACCCTCCCTGTTTGGTGCGCGGTAACGCAGTGGCCAACAGTGGTAGGTGACCGAAGCTCGAAGGACTATACTGTGCGGATTCGAATGTCAATATCTTCTTCCGATATGCCTAAGAAGGTTCCCGTATCCCTCGGGAAGACAAAAGGCCCTTCTGAGGGCCACCCAAAAGGCCCTTTTCAGGGCCAAACAGAGAGGGACCTGCGGGTCGTTTTAGAGCCACTGGAACTACCAGTAGGTTTCGGGACACCCCGTGGTAGTCGACCATCGTCGGCAATGGCGGACAGCCTGTTCGCAAGGCCGGATGAAGCGCCGGATGAAGCGCCTGATGAGCCCGATGAGGTTATGTCGGACGCGTCTTCAGTGGGTGATCCGTCGATTTATCGCCGGAAACGCTTACGGGAGGATGGCTCAGAGTCTTCTGATGCCTCAAACTCCTCCAGCAAGACAGTGAGGGCCAAGCGCGGCCGAGCACGTCTCCCGATCACCGGGGAGGACGACGACCTAGCCAAGGCGAAGGCCGAGCTCGCTGAGGCCAAACGTTTGGAGGCCCAACAATCAATCGAGGAGAAGGTGACGAAAATGACGCGCGCTAACAAAGATGCGCGTGCCAAATACCTCGCCATGAGAAATGCTCCGTCTTCTGTGGACATGGAGAGCCCAACCTGCATGCTGTTGAAGCAGGCTGAGGCTGAGGTTAGCACCATTTTCGTGGTGGCACAGAAATCGTCGCAATTGTCGGGGCCTTTTCAAAAGGCTCTCAAGGCATGCGCGGCGACTCTTCGTGACATTGTCGTGGAGACAGTAGGTCGCAGCGCCTCTGACGAAAACCAGAGGTTAGAGGCGACAGTCGAACGCCAGAGCCTTCAAATTGGGGCCCTGGAGAAGGAGATGGAGAAGCTCCGACAACAGCTGGCCAAGGCGCCACCTCCCAATTTAAGGGAGCAAATGAAGGAGATCCTGCAGGAGGAACGTACTTTTGTGCGTTCCTGCCTGGCAGGCCTTGAGGATCGCCTCCTTCCTGCAAAGATTGTCCGACCGCCTCTTGCGGCGGACAGGAGACGCAGTGTAGAGGCGGTGACTCCTGCTCCGGTCTCTGCGCCTGTTGCGCAGAAGCCTTCTGGAGTAAAGAAGGCTAAGGGTAAGGTAGCCAAACCCTCGGCTTCGGCCCCGGCACCTGCCCAAATAGAACCGGTGGCGAAGCCTTCAGCAGGAAAGAAGGCCAAGGCCAAGGCAGTCAAACCTTCGGCCCCGGCCCCGGCACCTGTCCCGGTGGAACCAATTGCTGGTCCATCCTGGGCGCAGGATACGATGGTTCTGCCTCCGTCCTTACATGAGGACCCCATGTTGCCTTCTGCCACCGCGGCCAATTATGGTTGGTCGACGGTGACTAAGAAAGGCAAGAAGAAGAAGGCAACACAGCCTTCTTCCACGGCGCAAAAGGGGCCTGCCAAAAAGGCGGCCCCCGCGACTGCCCCTAAAAAGGGGAAGAAGAAATCGTCTCTCCCTAAGACAGCAGCGGTGGTGGTAACACTATCGCCAGACGCTGTCCAGAAGGGAGAGACATATGAGTCGGTGCTCATTCGAGCCCGACGAACGGTGAATCCCCAGGAAATGGGGATTCAGAAAGTGACGTGCCGGCGGACCCAAACGGGAGCTCGGATCTTTGAGTTCCCGGGGGTCAATCGGCAGCAGCAGGCCGACGCCTTTGCTGCAAAAATGGTGGAGGCGATTGCCGATGTCGCTAAGGTGGCACGGCCGGTTAAGACCTCGTCCCTGGTGGTATCGGAACTTGACGATTCTGTCACCAGGGGCGAGGTGGCTGCTGCTGTAGCGGCAGCGGGTGGCTGCGGAGTAGAGGCCATACAGGCCGGAGAAATTCGGCCTGGGGCAGGGGGCATGGGCCGTATCAGGCTGCGATGCCCCGTGGCTGCCATAGAAGCCGTCCTTAAAAAAGGGCGGCTTCTCATTGGCTTCAGCTCAGCCGTGGTCCGGGCGCTAGAGGAACAGCCTATGCGTTGTTTCCGTTGTTACGCGCTCGGACACGCCCGCCAGTGCTGCCCATCACCGGTAGACAGATCGCTACTCTGTCTCCGATGTGGGCAGCCGGGCCACAAGCAGGCCTCCTGCAAAAAAGACCCCCGCTGTGCCGTCTGTGCGGCCAGCGGGCGGTCCGCAGGGCACGTTATGGGGGGTGCTAAATGCACCCCCCCATCAAGGAAGGGCAAGGAGCAGGCCGCCAGTCGGCCTGCCCCTGCAGGCGCTCGGGTCAACCCGAGTGTAGTTGATTGTCCGATGGCCGAACAATGTTAAGGTTCGGCCATCGGAAAATTCTGCAGGTGAACCTCAACCACGGCCAGGCAGCTCAGGACTTAATGTTCCAGAAGCTGTCGGAGTGGTTGGGGGACGTTGCAGTGGTTGCCGAGCCATACTCGATCCCAGCCAGCTGGCTGGGTGACAGGAATGGCTTGGTGGCCATCGCGCCGCGGCCTGCTGCGGACTCTCCTCCCCTCTCTCTAATTGAGAGGGGATCTGGGTACGTGGCTGCCGCGTGGGGAGACATCGCCCTTGTGGCGGTGTATTTCTCCCCAAACCGCCCGCTGTCGGAGTTTGAGGACTACCTCCACACTCTGACGGCGGTGGTTGCGCGGGTGGGAATGGCCCGAGTCGCGGTCCTTGGCGACCTTAACGCCAGGTCCGTGACCTGGGGCGATCGGCTCACGGACCACTGCGGCACGGCTGTTGAGTCGTGGGCCGCATCCGTGGGCCTTGTGCTCCTCAACAGGGGGGCAGTGCAGACGTGCGTCCGGGCAAATGGGGGTTCGGTGGTGGATCTATCATTCGCCACCCCCGCTCTGTCCGGCCACGTGCGCAAATGGCGGGTGGACCTGGTGGAGACTCTTTCGGACCATCGTTATGTCCGAATAGAGATCTCCACACCGGGTGCACCAGCCGCGGGTCGGACGGGTCAGTCGCCTTTCCCGCGGTGGGCCCTGTCGCGGCTTGACCGCGACGCGGCTAAGGAGGCGGCGTTTGTCCAGGACTGGCTAGCTCCGTCTGCCAGTCCGGACGTGGACGACGCCGCCCTGCAGTTGAGGGAATCTATGACCGAGGTATGCAACGCCAGCATGCCTCGGTCCCGCCGGCCCCCTCCTAGGCACGCGGTGTACTGGTGGTCGGCGGAGATCGCCGACCTCCGAGTGCACTGCATGGCCGCGAGGAGGGCATACCAGAGGGCCCGCCGACGTCGCCGCCGTGACGCTGAAAATGAGGGTCGTCTCTACGCCGCCTACTCGGAGGCACAGCGCGCCCTCAAAAAGGCAATCGCGGAGGCCAAAGAAAGGGCGAGGTTGGAGATGCTGGAGAGTCTCAACGACGACCCTTGGGGCAGACCGTATCAGGCAGCACGCAACAAGCTGCGCCCGATCGGTCCCCCCATAACAGAGACTCTCCAGCCGGAGTTGTTGGAGGGGGTGGTCCGGGTTCTGTTCCCGGATCGATCCAACATCACCCCTCCAACTATGGATCCGCCTCGGCGGATGGGCCCTCCTGCCGACCCGGAAGTCGTCCCGGTGTCGGAGGTGGAATTTGCCTCGGCGGCGCTCTGCCTCCGAGGCAAAAAGACGGCGCCGGGGCCTGATGGCGTGCCGGCGAAGGTGGTGGCTATTGCCACCGCCCAAATGGGGTCGCGATTTCGGGACCTCTTCGACCGCTGTCTAGCGTCGGGGAGGTTCCCGAAAGTGTGGAAGGAGGGGGCGCTATGCCTCCTCCGAAAGGAGGGCCGGCCGGCGGACTCGCCGGCAGGCTACAGGCCGATCGTCCTGTTGGACGACGCCGGTAAGCTCCTTGAGCGCGTGATCGCCACGCGTCTCAAGGAGCATCTGACGGGGACTGGCCCGGACCTATCGGAGGCCCAATACGGGTTCCGGGCGGGCCGGTCCACAATAGACGCGCTTCAGGAGCTGAAGCGCGTCACGCAGGAGGCGGTGGCGGCGGGGGATGGAGTATTGGCGGTGTCCTTTGATATTGCCAATGCATTCAATACCATCCCTCACGCCACTGTACTGGAGGCACTCCGATACCATGGGGTGCCTCCGTACCTGCGGGCCCTGTTGGCGAACTACCTCCTGGACAGGGAGGTTTTGTTCGTCGACAGGGACGGCCGGTTGGGGCGGCGGAGAGTCGAGTCCGGTGTTCCGCAGGGGTCTGTCCTCGGACCCCTGCTGTGGAACATCGGGTTTGATTGGCTCTTGCGGGGTGGTCTCCTCCGTGGCATGGGTGTAATCTGTTACGCAGACGACACCCTTGTCACGGCGCGGGGACGCACCTACGGGGAGGCGGCCGCCCTGGCGTCTGTCGGGGGAACCCTAGTCGCCGACCGAATACGGCGGCTAGGGTTATCGGTGGCGCTGGAGAAGACAGAGGCCCTCTTCTTCCCGGCGCCCCGGCAGCGCGTGCCACCCGACGCGCACATAATGGTGGGCGGCGTCCGGGTGGAGGTTAAGGCCCAGATGAAATATCTGGGCCTTATCCTGGATGGGCGGTGGAAGTTCGGCGCCCACTTCAGCCGACTTGCACCGCGCCTCCTGAAGGCGGCCGATGGGCTGGCCTGGCTGCTGCCTAATTTGGGAGGGCCAGCTACGGCATGCCGGCAACTATACGCCGGCATGCTACGTAGCATGGCTATGTATGGCGCCCCAATATGGGCGGACTCTCTCGGGAGAGAAAACGTGACCCTCCTCCGTAAACCACAACGCGCCATCGCTCAGCGAGTGGCGCGGGTTTACGGGACGGTGGGTCACGCGGCGGCCTGTGCCATGGCGGGCACTCCGCCGTGGCATCTGGAGGCCGAGGTGCAGTCCGCCGTCTACCACTGGACGGCGGACCAACGGGCGCGCGGAGAGCGCCCGGCACCCGAAGAGAGGGACGTCGCCAGGCGCAATGCCCGCAGGGTCATGCTCCGCCGGTGGACGGCGGAGATGGCTTTTGCGGAGTTTGGCCGGCGTACCCTAGACGCCATCGGTCCAGTCATCGAGGGCTGGACCGAGCGGAGGCACGGGGTCCTCTCTTTCCGTCTCTCGCAGGTGCTTTCCGGGCATGGTTGCTTCGGGAAGTACCTGTGTAGGATCGGGAGGGAGGAGTCCGCGGCGTGCCACCACTGTGGCGCGCCGGTGGACACGGCGCAGCACACCCTGGCCGAATGCTCGGCCTGGGTGGAGCAGCGCCGGTGCCTCCAGGCGTATGTGGGCCCGGACCTCTCGCTGCCTAGTGTGGTGTACGCCATGATAGGTAGCGAAGGGGCCTGGGCCGCAGTAGCCTCCTTCTGTGAGGAAGTCATCTCGCAGAAGGAGGCGGCGGAGCGGGGTCGGGAGGAGGATCCTCTCGCACCGCCGCACCGCAGACGTCGAAGGGGCCGGAGAAGGCGGTTGTACGACCGCTTCCTTCTTCAGCCTGGTGGTGACCTGCGGGTAGGGGGTGTGGGGACACCTCCTCCCGCATTGCACGGGTCGCCGCCGTCGACGGGTGGGAACGACCGGACGCTCCCGGTCGGTCCCACAGGCCCCCCACCAACACCGGGGGGCCGCGCAGGGCCCGTCTTGTCATAGACGGGCTGACGCCGGTGGGGTTATGGAGTGAGGCTAGTCCCGTACCCATGACTCCACCACTAAGGCGTAGAAGGAGCGCGCGGGGTTTTAGTGGGTATACCCCTGGCCGGCAATCCAGCCGTCCAGGAGCAGCGCCCTTTTCAGGGCGCCGGGAGTCCCACACACGCCCTTCACTTCCCCGGTGAAGGGTACGGTGCGTAACGCATTTCCCCGCGTCAACAAAAAAAAAAAAAAAAAAAAAAGGTTAGGTTAGGTTAGGTTAGGTTGGGGCAGCCCCCACAGTGTCCAAGAGTACGTCCCCGTCGTCTGCCCTGGACCCTCCCTGTTTGGTGCGCGGTAACGCAGTGGCCAACAGTGGTAGGTGACCGAAGCTCGAAGGACTATACTGTGCGGATTCGAATGTCAATATCTTCTTCCGATATGCCTAAGAAGGTTCCCGTATCCCCCGGGAAGACAAAAGGCCCTTCTCAGGGCCAAACCGAGTTGGACCCAGTGGTGGTCGTGGTGCCGTTGGATTATCCCGACGGAAACGCGTCGCCTTCGGTTAGCCGACCATCATCGGCGCTTGGTATAAGCCTCTTCAGGAGGCCCGACGACAAAACCGACATACCGGATGACGATATGTCGGACAGCTCGTCCATAGTGGGAGATCCCTCGATGTACCGGAAGAAGAGACCACGGTCTGATGGCTCAGAAGAGCTTACTGACGACTCTACTTCGTCAAATAAGACTGTGAAGGCCAAACGTGGCCGAGGCCGTCCCCCAACTACCGGGGAATATGTTGGCTTAGCCAAGGCAAAAGCCGAGCTTGCCGAGGCAAAGGCCGAACTGGCCGAGAGAAAGCGGCTTGAAAAGCAGCAAGACGCTGAAGAGAAGGTGGTAAGCATGACGCGTGCCAACAGAGAGGCTCGCGCCAAGTATCTCGCCTTGCGGAACGCTCCGTCCGCAAAGACAGACATGGATCGGCTGAGCGCCATGCTCAAGAAACAAGCTGAAGCCGAGTTAGACACCATCTTCATGGTGGCCCAAAAGTCGGGTAACCTGAAAAGCGGTTTTCAGAAGGCGCTAAAAGCTTCTGCAGCTACTCTCCATGAGATTGTTGCCGAAACGATTAGCCGCAGTGCTTCGGAGGAGAATGAAAGGCTCGAGGCTACTATTGAGCATCAGAGCCTACAGATTGGCGTTTTGGAGAAGGAGCTTGAGAAGCTCCGTCAACAGCTCCAGTCGGCGCCGCCTCCAAATTTTAAGGAGGTGATTAGAGATGTCCTGCAGGAGGAACGGACATTTGTGCGTTCCGCCCTGGCAGGCATCGAGGACCGCCTCCTTCCTGCAAAGGTTGTGCGACCACCCCTTGCGGCGGACAGGAGACGCAGCGTGGACGTGGAAACCCCTGCTGCGCCGGTCCCTGCGCCTGCTGCGCAGAAGCCGGCGGCGGGAAAAGGCAAGGGCAAGGGCAAGGCGACCAAGCCTTCGGCTCCGGCCCCAGCATCTGCCCTGGTGGAACCAGTCGCTGTTCCATCCTGGGCGCATAAGACGGCGGTAGCGGGGGGGAAGAAGAGCAAGGCCAAGACGGCCAAGCCTTCGGCTCCGGCCCCAGCACCTGCTCCGATGGAGCCAATTGCTGGTCCATCCTGGGCTCAAGAGACCTCACAAGAGGAACTGATGTTGCCGTCTGCCACCGCGGTCAATGATGGCTGGACGACGGTGGGGAAAAAAGGCAGAAAGAAGAAGGCGCCTCAGCCTACTTCTACTGCCAAAAAAGCAGCCCCCGCGAAGGCCCCTAAAAAGGCCCCGAAAAAGAAGGTTTCTCTCCCTAAGACGGCGGCGGTCGTTGTGACTCTATCGCCAGATGCCGTCGAGAAGGGAGAAACTTACGAGTCGGTGCTTGTCCGAGCCCGGCAAACGGTGAATCCCCAGGAAATGGGGATTCAAAAGGTGACGTGCCGGCGGACCCAAACGGGAGCTCGGATCTTCGAGTTCCCGGGGGCCAACAGGCAGCAGCAGGCCGACGCTTTCGCCGCTAAAATGGCGGAGGCGATCGCGGATGTTGCCAAGGTGGCACGCCCAGTCAAGACCTCGTCCCTGGTGGTATCGGAACTAGATGATTCCGTTACCAAGGGCGAGGTGGCTGCTGCCGTGGCGGCAGCGGGTGGCTGCGGAGTGGAGGCCATACAGGCCGGAGAAATTCGGCCTGGGGCAGGGGGCATGGGCCGTATCAGGCTACGGTGCCCCGTGGCAGCCATAGAAGCCGTCCTTAAAAAAGGGCGGCTACTAATTGGCTTTAGCTCAGCCGTGGTCCGGGCGCTAGAGGAACAGCCTATGCGCTGTTTCCGATGCTACGCGCTTGGACACGCCCGTCAGTGCTGCCCATCACCGGTAGACAGATCACTACTCTGTCTCCGATGTGGGCAGCCGGGCCACAAGCAGGCCTCCTGCAAAAAAGACCCCCGCTGTGCCGTCTGTGCGGCCAGCGGGAGGTCCGCAGGGCACGTTATGGGGGGTGCTAAATGCACCCCCCCATCAAGGAAGGGCAAGGAGCAGGCCGCCACTCGGCCTGCCCCTGCAGGCGCTCGGGTCACCCCGAGTGTAGCTGATTGTCCGATGGCCGAACAATGTTAAGGTTCGGCCATCGGAAAGTTCTGCAGGTGAACCTCAACCACGGCCAGGCAGCTCAGGACCTAATGTTCCAGAAGCTGTCTGAGTGGTTGGGGGACGTTGCAGTGGTCGCCGAGCCGTACTCGATCCCGGCCAATTGGCTGGGTGATAGTAACGGCTTGGTGGCCATCGCGCCGCGGCCTGCTGCGGACTCTCCTCCCCTCTCTCTAATTGAGAGGGGACCTGGGTACGTGGCCGCCGCGTGGGGAGATATCGCTCTGGTAGCGGTATATTTCTCCCCAAACCGCCCGCTGTCGGAGTTCGAGGACTACCTCCAATCTCTGACGGCGGTGGTTGCGCGGGTGGGAATGGCCCGAGTCGCGGTCCTTGGCGACCTTAACGCCAGGTCCGTGGCATGGGGCGATCGGCTCACGGATCACTGCGGCACGGCTGTTGAGTCGTGGGCGGCGTCCGTGGGCCTGGTGCTCCTGAACAGGGGGGCAGTGCAGACGTGCGTCCGGGCAAATGGGGGTTCGGTGGTGGATCTATCCTTCGCCACCCCCGCTCTGGCCGGCCACGTGCACAAATGGCGGGTTGACCTGGTGGAGACTCTATCCGACCATCGTTATGTCAGGATAGAGATCTCCACACCGGGTGCAACAGCTGCGAGGCGGACGGGTCAGTCGCCTTTCCCGCGTTGGGCCCTGTCGCGGCTTGACCGCGACGCGGCTAAGGAAGCGGCGTTTGTCCAGGACTGGCTAGCTCCGTCTGCCAGTCCGGACGTGGACGACGCCGCCCTTCAGTTGAAGGAATGTATGACCGAGGTATGCAACGCCAGCATGCCTCGGTCCCGCCGGCCCCTTCCAAGGCACGCGGTGTACTGGTGGTCGGCGGAGATCGCCGACCTCCGAGTGCACTGCATGGCCTCGAGAAGGGCGTACCAGAGGGCCCGCCGACGTCGCCGCCGCGATGCCGAAAATGAGGGTCGCCTGTACGCCGCCTACTCGGAGGCACAGCGCGCCCTCAAAAAGGCAATCGCGGAGGCCAAAGAAAGGGCGAGGTCGGAGATGCTGGAGAGTCTGAACGACGACCCTTGGGGCAGACCGTATCGGGCAGCACGCAACAAGCTGCGCCCGATCGGTCCCCCCATTACGGAGACTCTCCAGCCGGAGTTGTTGGAGGGGGTGGTCCGGGTTCTGTTCCCGGATCGTTCTAACATCACCCCTCCAACTATGGATCCGCCTCGGCGGATGGGCCCTCCTGCCGACCCGGAAGTCGTCCCGGTGTCGGAGGCGGAATTTGCCTCGGCGGCGCTCTGCCTACGAGGCAAGAAGACGGCGCCGGGGCCTGACGGTGTGCCGGCGAAGGTGGTGGCTATTGCCACCGCTCAATTGGGGGCCAGATTTCGGGACCTCTTCGACCGCTGTCTAGCGTCGGGGAGGTTCCCGAAAGTGTGGAAGGAGGGGGCGCTATGCCTCCTCCGGAAGGAGGGCCGGCCGGCGGACTCGCCGGCAGGCTACAGGCCGATCGTCCTGTTAGACGACGCCGGCAAGCTTCTTGAGCGCGTAATAGCCACGCGTCTCAAGGAGCATCTGACGGGGACTGGCCCGGACCTATCGGAGGCCCAATACGGGTTCCGGGCGGGCCGGTCCACAATAGACGCGCTTCAGGAGTTGAAGCGCGTCACGCAGGAGGCGGTGGCGGCGGGGGATGGAGTGTTGGCGGTCAGCTTTGACATCGCCAACGCCTTCAACACAATCCCCCACGCCACTATACTGGAGGCACTCCGTTACCATGGGGTGCCTCCGTACCTGCGGGCCCTGTTGGCGAACTACCTCCTGGACAGGGAGGTTTTGTTCGTCGACAGGGACGGCCAGTTGGGGCGGCGCAGGGTAGAGTCCGGTGTTCCGCAGGGGTCTGTCCTCGGACCCTTGCTGTGGAACATCGGATTTGATTGGCTTCTCCGGGGTGGTCTCCTGCGTGGCATGGGTGTAATATGCTACGCAGACGACACCCTTGTCACGGCGCGGGGACGCACCTACGGGGAGGCGGCCGCCCTGGCGTCTGTCGGGGGAACCCTAGTCGCCGACCGAATACGGCGGCTAGGGTTATCGGTGGCGCTGGAGAAGACAGAGGCCCTCTTCTTCCCGGCGCCCCGGCAGCGAGTGCCACCCGACGCCCACATAATGGTGGGCGGTGTTCGGGTGGAGGTTAAGGCCCAGATGAAGTATCTGGGCCTTATCCTGGATGGGCGGTGGAAGTTCGGCGCCCATTTCAGCCGACTTGCACCGCGCCTCCTGAAGGCGGCCGATGGGCTGGCGTGGCTGCTGCCAAATTTGGGGGGGCCAGCTACGGCATGCCGGCAACTATACGCCGGCATGCTACGTAGCATGGCCATGTACGGCGCCCCAATATGGGCGGACTCTCTAGGGAGAGAAAACGTGACCCTCCTCCGTAAACCACAACGCGCCATCGCTCAGCGAGTGGCGCGGGTTTACGGGACGGTGGGTCACGCGGCGGCCTGTGCCATGGCGGGCACTCCGCCGTGGCACCTGGAGGCCGAGGTGCAGTCCGCCGTCTACCATTGGAC
Source organism: Emmelina monodactyla (assembly GCA_916618145.1). Lineage (NCBI taxonomy): Eukaryota > Metazoa > Arthropoda > Insecta > Lepidoptera > Pterophoridae > Emmelina > Emmelina monodactyla. The sequence goes on from OU745311.1 coordinate 10,385,254, forward strand.
GGCGGACCAGCGGGCGCGGGGAGAGCGCCCGGCACCAGAAGAGAGGGACGCCGCCAGGCGCAATGCCCGCAGGGTCATGCTCCGCCGGTGGACGGCGGAGATGGCTTTTGCGGAGTTTGGCCGGCGTACCCTAGACGCCATCGGTCCAGTAATTGAAGGCTGGACCGAGCGGAGGCACGGGGTCCTCTCCTTCCGACTGTCGCAGGTGCTTTCCGGGCATGGTTGCTTTGGGAAGTACCTGTGCAGGATCGGGAGGGAGGAGTCCGCGGCGTGCCACCACTGTGGCGCGCCGGTGGACACGGCGCAGCACACCCTGGCCGAATGTTCAGCCTGGGTGGAGCAGCGCCGCCGCCTCCAGGCGTCGGTGGGCCCGGACCTCTCGCTGCCTAGTGTGGTCTACGCCATGATAGGTAGCGAAGGGGCCTGGGCCGCAGTAGCCTCCTTCTGTGAGGAAGTCATCTCGCAGAAGGAGGCGGCGGAGCGGGGTCGGGAGGAGGATCCTCTCGCACCGCCGCACCGCAGACGTCGAAGGGGCCGGAGAAGGCGGTTGTACGACCGCTCCCTTCTCCAGCCTGGTGGTGACCTGCGGGTAGGGGGTGTGGGGACACCTCCTCCCGCATTGCACGGGTCGCCGCCGTCGACGGGTGGGAACGACCGGACGCTCCCGGTCGGTCCCACAGGCCCCCCACCAACACCGGGGGGCCGCGCAGGGCCCGTCTTGTCATAGACGGGCTGACGCCGGTGGGGTTGTGGAGTGAGGCTTGTCCCGTACCCATGACTCCACCACTAAGGCGAAGAAGGAGCGCGCGGGGTTTTAGTGGGTATACCCCTGGCCGGCAATACAGCCGTCCAGGAGCAGCGCCCTTTTCAGGGCGCCGGGAGTCCCACACACGCCCTTCACTTCCCCGGTGAAGGGTACGGTGCGTAACGCATTTCCCCGCGTCAACAAAAAAAAAAAAAAAAAAAAAAAAAAAAGGTTAGGTTAGGTTAGGTTAGGTTAGGTTAGGTTAGGTTAGGTTAGGTTAGGTTGGGGCAGCCCCCACAGTGTCCGAGAGTACGTCCCCGTCGTCTGCCCTGGACCCTCCCTGTTTGGTGCGCGGTAACGCAGTGGCCAACAGTGGTAGGTGACCGAATCTCGAGGACCATACTGTGCGGATTGAATGATATCACCACCTTCCGATATGTCAAAGAAGGTTCCCGAATCCCCCGGGAAGTCAAAAGGCCCTTCTCAGGGCCACCAAAAAGGCCCTTTTCAGGGCCAAACAGAGAGGGACCTGCGGGTCGTTTTAGAGCCGCTGGAACTTCCAGTAGGTTTCGGGACACCCCGTGGTAGTCGACCATCGTCGGCAATGGCGGACAGCCTGTTCGCAAGGCCGGATGAAGCGCCGGATGAAGCGCCTGATGAGCCCGATGAGGTTATGTCGGACGCGTCTTCAGTGGGTGATCCGTCGATTTATCGCCGGAAACGCTTACGGGAAGATGGCTCAGAGTCTTCTGATGCCTCAAACTCCTCCAGCAAGACAGTGAGGGCCAAGCGCGGCCGAGCACGTCTCCCGATCACCGGGGAGGACGACGACCTAGCCAAGGCGAAGGCCGAGCTCGCTGAGGCCAAACGTTTGGAGGCCCAACAGTCAATCGAGGAGAAGGTGACGAAAATGACGCGCGCTAACAAAGATGCGCGTGCCAAATACCTCGCCATGAGAAATGCTCCGTCTTCTGTGGACATGGAGAGCCCAACCTGCATGCTGTTGAAGCAGGCTGAGGCTGAGGTTAGCACCATTTTCGTGGTGGCTCAGAAATCGTCGCAATTGTCGGGGCCTTTTCAAAAGGCTCTCAAGGCATGCGCGGCGACTCTTCGGGACATTGTCGTGGAGACAGTAAGTCGCAGCGCCTCTGACGAAAACCAGAGGTTAGAAGCGACAGTCGAACGCCAGAGCCTTCAAATTGGGGCCCTGGAGAAGGAGATGGAGAAGCTCCGGCAGCAGCTGGCCAAGGCGCCACCTCCCAATTTAAGGGAGCAAATGAAGGAGATCCTGCAGGAGGAACGTACTTTTGTGCGTTCCTGTCTGGCAGGCCTTGAGGATCGCCTCCTTCCTGCAAAGGTGGTGCGACCGCCCCTGGCGGCGGACAGGAGACGCAGCGTGGTAACTCCGGCTGCACCGGTCCCTGCGCCTGCGGCGCAGAAGCCGGCGGGTGGAAAAAGCAAAGGCAAGGCCAAGGCAACCAAGCCTTTGGCTCCGGCCCCAGAACCTGCCCCGATGGAACCAGTTGCTGGTCCATCCCGGGCGCAGAAGACGGCGGTGGCGGGGGGGAAGAAAAGCAAGGCCAAGACGGCCAAGCCTTCGGTTCCGGCCCCGACTCCAGCCCCGGTGGAACCAATTGCTGGTCCATCCTGGGCGCAGGATACGATGGTTCTGCCTCCGTCCGTACATGAGGACCCCATGTTGCCTTCTGCCACCGCGGCCAATGATGGTTGGTCGACAGTGGCTAAGAAAGGCAAGAAGAAGAAGGCAACACAGCCTTCTTCTACGGCGCAAAAGGGGCCTGCCAAAAAGGCGGCCCCCGCGACGGCCCCTAAAAAGGGGAAGAAGAAATCGTCTCTCCCTAAGACAGCTGCGGTGGTGGTAACACTATCGCCAGACGCTGTCCAGAAGGGAGAGACATATGAGTCAGTGCTCATTCGAGCCCGACGCACGGTGAATCCCCAGGAAATGGGGATTCAGAAAGTGACGTGCCGGCGGACCCAAACGGGAGCTCGGATCTTTGAGTTCCCGGGGGTCAACCGGCAGCAGCAGGCCGACGCCTTTGCTGCCAAAATGGTGGAGGCGATTGCCGATGTCGCTAAGGTGGCACGGCCGGTAAAGACCTCGTCACTGGTGGTATCGGAACTTGACGATTCCGTCACCAAGGGCGAGGTGGCTGCTGCCGTGGCGGCAGCGGGTGGCTGCGGAGTAGAGGCCATACAGGCCGGAGAAATTCGACCTGGGGCGGGGGGCATGGGCCGTATCAGGCTGCGATGCCCCGTGGCTGCCATAGAAGCCGTCCTTAAAAAAGGGCGGCTTCTCATTGGCTTTAGCTCAGCCGTGGTCCGGGCGCTAGAGGAACAGCCTATGCGCTGTTTCCGTTGCTACGCGCTCGGACACGCCCGCCAGTGCTGCCCATCACCGGTAGACAGGTCATTACTCTGTCTCCGGTGTGGGCAGCCGGGCCACAAGCAGGCCTCCTGCAAAAAAGACCCCCGCTGTGCCGTCTGTGCGGCCAGCGGGAGGTCCGCAGGGCACGTTATGGGGGGTGCTAAATGCACCCCCCCCATCAAGAAAGGGCAAGGAGCAGGCCGCCACTCGGCCTGCCCCTGCAGGTGCTCGGGCTACCCCGAGTATAGTTGATTGTCCGATGTCCGAACAATGTTAAGGTACGGACATCGGAAAATACTACAAGTGAACCTCAACCACGGCCAGGCAGCTCAGGACTTAATGTTCCAAAAGTTGTCGGAGTGGTTGGGGGACGTCGCAGTAGTCGCCGAGCCATACTCAATCCCGGCCAATTGGCTGGGTGACAGGAATGGCTTGGTGGCCATCGCGCCGCGGCCTGCCGCTGACTCACCTCCCATCTCGCTAATCGAGAGGGGATCTGGGTACGTGGCCGCCGCGTGGGGAGACATCGCCCTTGTGGCGGTGTATTTCTCCCCAAACCGCCCGCTGTCGGAGTTTGAGGATTACCTCCACACTCTGACGGCGGTGGTTGCGCGGGTGGGAATGGCCCGAGTCGCGGTCCTTGGCGACCTTAACGCCAGGTCCGTGACATGGGGCGATCGGCTCACGGATCACTGCGGCACGGCTGTTGAGTCGTGGGCGGCGTCCGTGGGCCTGGTGCTCCTGAATAGGGGGGCAGTGCAGACGTGTGTCCGGGCAAATGGGGGTTCGGTGGTGGATTTATCCTTCGCCACCCCCGCTCTGGCCGGCCACGTGCACAAATGGCGGGTTGACCTGGTGGAGACTCTGTCCGACCATCGCTATGTCAGGATAGAGATCTCCACACCGGGTGCAACAGCCGCGAGGCGGACAGGTCAGTCGCCTTTCCCGCGGTGGGCCTTGTCGCGGCTTGACCGTGACGCGGCTAGGGAGGCGGCGTTTGTCCCG
>OU745312.1:0-12500 GCA_916618145.1 Emmelina monodactyla
TGAGGGTCGCCAATAGGCAGAGAAGAGGTAAGCGCCCTACGCTCTTCCTTGCGGCGACGAACATAGCTCGCCTTCTCAATTATTTCTTGCTCGGCAATCGCAAGGTTGGCTTCGCGTGTTGCCGCAGCAAGATCGGCCTTGGCTTTCGCCAGACCAACGTATGCCCCTGTTGTTAGGGGACGTCCCTTTCTCCCACGGCCTGAAGGTGACTTTGAGACCTTTCTAGCCGGTACATCGCTCGGTTCGTCAGAGCAAGATAAGCTTCTGCGCCTACTGCGCAAGCGCGTCACGGGTCCCCCCTCGGGGAACCTCAAACAAAGGCCAGACCTCGACAGGCCGGCCGCCTCCTCCGCACCATTTTTACGACCAGGTGCCTCTTGGTCAAGATGGGTGTTGCCCTCCCCAGAATACGAGGGGCTGACGGAGCCCGAGAGCTCCGTGAGGGATTCTCCACGCGCTAAGCGAGTGGTACCCTCCTGGGGTAGATTAATGTTTTTAGCACTCATCATGGGGGGTGCGCCATATGACTGTAATCCCCTCAGTCGTCCATCCAAAGCCCTGACGCCTGGCAGAGGATATGGGGGACTTTTTTATAGTGGTTGTCTACCACGAGGTCATAGACCCTCGGCCCTGTCAGTTCAGGGTTACGAGTTAGCCGACGGTGGCCGAAGCCTGTCTACCGTGCAACCAGTAGACCCGCCGCCTGAAACAGTTACCACGATGCCGCCCGATACGGGACAGACGCACCGCGGTCTGCCCTCACGTCCCAGCCGCCCGATACGGGACAGACGCCAAGACATGAGATTCCACGTAGGAATCGCCCTACAAAGACGACACCACCGCCGCCCGCTACGGGTCAGACGCGATGTGCCAACACCACAACCTTTCGGACCATCACCGGTCAGCTCTGATTAGCAGAGCCGTACCTCGAGGAACACAAGGAGGAGAGGTTGCCGCCCGATACGGGACAGACGCAACCAATTCTGACAGCCACAACAGTCAAGAGACCGAGGGCTCCACCGTGGGATGCTTGGCTTCCCTCAGTAGCTGGCTTGCTACGAGGTACTGAGCCCCCCCGCCACGACAAGGCGCAATCCCTTGGGGGGGAACCTAACCTAACCTAACCTAACCTAACCTAACCTAACCTAACCTAACCTAACCTAACCTAACCTAACCTAACCTAACCTAACCTAACCTAACCTAACCTAACCTAACCTAACCTAACCTAACCTAACCTAACCTAACCTAACCTAACCTAACCTAACCTAACCTAACCTAACCTAACCTAACCTAACCTAACCTAACCTAACCTAACCTAACCTAACCTAACCTAACCTAACCTAACCTAACCTAACCTAACCTAACCTAACCTAACCTAACCTAACCTAACCTAACCTAACCTAACCTAACCTAACCTAACCTAACCTAACCTAACCTAACCTAACCTAACCTAACCTAACCTAACCTAACCTAACCTAACCTAACCTAACCTAACCTAACCTAACCTAACCTAACCTAACCTAACCTAACCTAACCTAACCTAACCTAACCTAACCTAACCTAACCTAACCTAACCTAACCTAACCTAACCTAACCTAACCTAACCTAACCTAACCTAACCTAACCTAACCTAACCTAACCTAACCTAACCTAACCTAACCTAACCTAACCTAACCTAACCTAACCTAACCTAACCTAACCTAACCTAACCTAACCTAACCTAACCTAACCTAACCTAACCTAACCTAACCTAACCTAACCTAACCTAACCTAACCTAACCTAACCTAACCTAACCTAACCTAACCTAACCTAACCTAACCTAACCTAACCTAACCTAACCTAACCTAACCTAACCTAACCTAACCTAACCTAACCTAACCTAACCTAACCTAACCTAACCTAACCTAACCTAACCTAACCTAACCTAACCTAACCTAACCTAACCTAACCTAACCTAACCTAACCTAACCTAACCTAACCTAACCTAACCTAACCTAACCTAACCTAACCTAACCTAACCTAACCTAACCTAACCTAACCTAACCTAACCTAACCTAACCTAACCTAACCTAACCTAACCTAACCTAACCTAACCTAACCTAACCTAACCTAACCTAACCTAACCTAACCTAACCTAACCTAACCTAACCTAACCTAACCTAACCTAACCTAACCTAACCTAACCTAACCTAACCTAACCTAACCTAACCTAACCTAACCTAACCTAACCTAACCTAACCTAACCTAACCTAACCTAACCTAACCTAACCTAACCTAACCTAACCTAACCTAACCTAACCTAACCTAACCTAACCTAACCTAACCTAACCTAACCTAACCTAACCTAACCTAACCTAACCTAACCTAACCTAACCTAACCTAACCTAACCTAACCTAACCTAACCTAACCTAACCTAACCTAACCTAACCTAACCTAACCTAACCTAACCTAACCTAACCTAACCTAACCTAACCTAACCTAACCTAACCTAACCTAACCTAACCTAACCTAACCTAACCTAACCTAACCTAACCTAACCTAACCTAACCTAACCTAACCTAACCTAACCTAACCTAACCTAACCTAACCTAACCTAACCTAACCTAACCTAACCTAACCTAACCTAACCTAACCTAACCTAACCTAACCTAACCTAACCTAACCTAACCTAACCTAACCTAACCTAACCTAACCTAACCTAACCTAACCTAACCTAACCTAACCTAACCTAACCTAACCACGAACTTAAAATCTCAAAACAGTGTATTTAACTAATAACTTGGCCGATTTTCATAATTTTTGCTTTTTTGGCTCGTACCATCGTTTCTAAAACATCCCTCATCGTCCTTCAGACTAATTTCGCAATAATTCAATTTTTTAGTATTTTCGACTTAGTCAATTTTTAATAAATATAGTTTTTTGCCCCCCCCCAACATTTTTTGTATGAAAAATTTTTTTAGTTTCTGTTTCATAAAATCGAGTATTTTACGGCGCGTCTTTTGACACCCCCACACACCCCCCCCAATAACTACCCCCGATTTTTGAAATCGAATTTTCATCATTTTCAGTAAGAAATTTGTATGGGGAAAACTTCAACCCTCTAAAACTCAATTTTTTTAGTAGGCACCTACCTGTTTTTTTGCTCCCCCGTGGTCCGGCTCGACGAGTAGCGTGCGTAGACACCTCTCCCGACTGGATACACCTGAAATCAAAGGAAATATCATCAAAAAACCGATCTTAAAATAGCATACCGAGGTTACCTAAGCGCTGCGTATTCCCATACAAATTTACGAACTTAAAATCTCAAAACAGTGTATTTAACTAATAACTTGGCCGATTTTCATAATTTTTGCTTTTTTGGACTCGTACCATCGTTTCTAAACATCCCTCATCGTCCTTCAGACTAATTTCGCAATAATTCAATTTTTTAGTATTTTCGACTTAGTCAATTTTTAATAAATATAGTTTTTTGCCCCCCCCCAACATTTTTGTATGAAAAATTTTTTTAGTTTCTGTTTCATAAAATCGAGTATTTTACGGCGCGTCTTTTGACACCCCACACACCCCCCCAATAACTACCCCCCGATTTTTGAAATCGAATTTTCATCATTTTCAGTAAGAAATTTGTATGGGGAAAACTTCAACCCTCTAAAACTCAATTTTTTTAGTAGGCACCTACCTGTTTTTTTGCTCCCCCGTGGTCCGGCTCGACGAGTAGCGTGCGTAGACACCTCTCCCGACTGGATACACCTGAAATCAAAGGAAATATCATCAAAAAACCGATCTTAAAATAGCATACCGAGGTTACCTAAGCGCTGCGTATTCCCATACAAATTTACGAACTTAAAATCTCAAAACAGTGTATTTAACTAATAACTTGGCCGATTTTCATAATTTTTGCTTTTTTGGACTCGTACCATCGTTTCTAAACATCCCTCATCGTCCTTCAGACTAATTTCGCAATAATTCAATTTTTTAGTATTTTCGACTTAGTCAATTTTTAATAAATATAGTTTTTTGCCCCCCCCCAACATTTTTGTATGAAAAATTTTTTTAGTTTCTGTTTCATAAAATCGAGTATTTTACGGCGCGTCTTTTGACACCCCACACACCCCCCCAATAACTACCCCCGATTTTTGAAATCGAATTTTCATCATTTTCAGTAAGAAATTTGTATGGGGAAAACTTCAACCCTCTAAAACTCAATTTTTTTAGTAGGCACCTACCTGTTTTTTTGCTCCCCCCGTGGTCCGGCTCGACGAGTAGCGTGCGTAGACACCTCTCCCGACTGGATACACCTGAAATCAAAGGAAATATCATCAAAAAACCGATCTTAAAATAGCATACCGAGGTTACCTAAGCGCTGCGTATTCCCATACAAATTTACGAACTTAAAATCTCAAAACAGTGTATTTAACTAATAACTTGGCCGATTTTCATAATTTTTGCTTTTTTGGACTCGTACCATCGTTTCTAAACATCCCTCATCGTCCTTCAGACTAATTTCGCAATAATTCAATTTTTTAGTATTTTCGACTTAGTCAATTTTTAATAAATATAGTTTTTTTGCCCCCCCCCAACATTTTTGTATGAAAAATTTTTTTAGTTTCTGTTTCATAAAATCGAGTATTTTACGGCGCGTCTTTTGACACCCCACACACCCCCCCAATAACTACCCCCGATTTTTGAAATCGAATTTTCATCATTTTCAGTAAGAAATTTGTATGGGGAAAACTTCAACCCTCTAAAACTCAATTTTTTTAGTAGGCACCTACCTGTTTTTTTGCTCCCCCGTGGTCCGGCTCGACGAGTAGCGTGCGTAGACACCTCTCCCGACTGGATACACCTGAAATCAAAGGAAATATCATCAAAAAACCGATCTTAAAATAGCATACCGAGGTTACCTAAGCGCTGCGTATTCCCATACAAATTTACGAACTTAAAATCTCAAAACAGTGTATTTAACTAATAACTTGGCCGATTTTCATAATTTTTGCTTTTTTGGACTCGTACCATCGTTTCTAAACATCCCTCATCGTCCTTCAGACTAATTTCGCAATAATTCAATTTTTTAGTATTTTCGACTTAGTCAATTTTTAATAAATATAGTTTTTTGCCCCCCCCCAACATTTTTGTATGAAAAATTTTTTTAGTTTCTGTTTCATAAAATCGAGTATTTTACGGCGCGTCTTTTGACACCCCACACACCCCCCCAATAACTACCCCCGATTTTTGAAATCGAATTTTCATCATTTTCAGTAAGAAATTTGTATGGGGAAAACTTCAACCCTCTAAAACTCAATTTTTTTAGTAGGCACCTACCTGTTTTTTTGCTCCCCCGTGGTCCGGCTCGACGAGTAGCGTGCGTAGACACCTCTCCCGACTGGATACACCTGAAATCAAAGGAAATATCATCAAAAAACCGATCTTAAAATAGCATACCGAGGTTACCTAAGCGCTGCGTATTCCCATACAAATTTACGAACTTAAAATCTCAAAACAGTGTATTTAACTAATAACTTGGCCGATTTTCATAATTTTTGCTTTTTTGGACTCGTACCATCGTTTCTAAACATCCCTCATCGTCCTTCAGACTAATTTCGCAATAATTCAATTTTTTAGTATTTTCGACTTAGTCAATTTTTAATAAATATAGTTTTTTGCCCCCCCCCAACATTTTTGTATGAAAAATTTTTTTAGTTTCTGTTTCATAAAATCGAGTATTTTACGGCGCGTCTTTTGACACCCCACACACCCCCCCAATAACTACCCCCGATTTTTGAAATCGAATTTTCATCATTTTCAGTAAGAAATTTGTATGGGGAAAACTTCAACCCTCTAAAACTCAATTTTTTTAGTAGGCACCTACCTGTTTTTTTGCTCCCCCGTGGTCCGGCTCGACGAGTAGCGTGCGTAGACACCTCTCCCGACTGGATACACCTGAAATCAAAGGAAATATCATCAAAAAACCGATCTTAAAATAGCATACCGAGGTTACCTAAGCGCTGCGTATTCCCATACAAATTTACGAACTTAAAATCTCAAAACAGTGTATTTAACTAATAACTTGGCCGATTTTCATAATTTTTGCTTTTTTGGACTCGTACCATCGTTTCTAAACATCCCTCATCGTCCTTCAGACTAATTTCGCAATAATTCAATTTTTTAGTATTTTCGACTTAGTCAATTTTTAATAAATATAGTTTTTTGCCCCCCCCCAACATTTTTGTATGAAAAATTTTTTTAGTTTCTGTTTCATAAAATCGAGTATTTTACGGCGCGTCTTTTGACACCCCACACACCCCCCCAATAACTACCCCCGATTTTTGAAATCGAATTTTCATCATTTTCAGTAAGAAATTTGTATGGGGAAAACTTCAACCCTCTAAAACTCAATTTTTTTAGTAGGCACCTACCTGTTTTTTTGCTCCCCCGTGGTCCGGCTCGACGAGTAGCGTGCGTAGACACCTCTCCCGACTGGATACACCTGAAATCAAAGGAAATATCATCAAAAAACCGAAAAAAAATCGCCCGCCCACCCACCCTTTAGTGCCTCGGCTATATTAACTTTCTACATTTTGTAAAATTTCAAACGGTCATATCTCCGGATCTAATAGTCGGAATCGATTGCGGTTTCGACTGTTGGCTTTTATTTAGCCCCCCGCTCATAATTACATATCTGTTTTGCTATTTTTCATTAATTTTAACTTTTTTATATTTTTAATATGGACTTATACGGGATCGACGAGGTCAGTGACTGCGACTACGAGAGTGAGGGCGACATCGCCCCACTGTTCACCCCCGCGCTCTACTCCGCCCTGGCTGCCGTGCAGGAAAACCCTGAAACATCTCAGGGGACCAACATCCTGATCGGCGGCTCGGGTAGAAAGCAGTTAAAGGAGAAGGAGAAGAAGAAAAAGACCGTCACTAAGACCTCCAGCCCGTCCACGTCCCGCATGAAGCTTCCGCGGCCCGAACCTGGTGATGATACGGAAGGACACACTGTGTTCCTGATGGAGGTGTTCCGAGAGATCCCAGCTCTTCTAAGTTCGGCGAAGAGTACGACCAGGGACATCAAGGATGAGATTGTGTCGCTGTGCCACGACGCAGCCATCTCATTTAAGGCCATTACATCTGCGCCCCCTCCATCCACCAACAACAACTCTCAGGAGACTACGCCCGACCTCAGGGAGGTCATCAGGAATGAGGTGAGGAGTGCTGTTGCCGACACCATGCGCACTGAGCTTGGGCGTGCAGCCAGCAAAGCCGCCGAACCACCGTCATTCTCTGAGGTAGCTAGGAGGCAGAGATTGGGCTCTAGCCCCGACCCTCTCGCCACTCAACTGGCTCCGACACCTTCCCTACCGGCATTAGTCGTCACCTGCGAGGGCGACGGCTCTCCTAGAGAGGTCACCGCGAAGGCCCTCAGTAAGGTCCTCAACTACAAAGACGTTGGTTACAACCCAGCAAGTGTTAAGAAACTCTCCCGTGGCAAGACCAAGGTTGCCTTTGACAGCCGGGCCCACATGGAGGACGCCTTGAAGAGGATTCGAGGTGCCCCCGCTTCCCTGGGCATCACAGTGGAAGAGGAAAAGAAACTTTCGCCCTTAGTCATCTTGAAGGGCATCAGCAAAGATGTAGAACGCAACGACATCATACCACTGCTCTTAGAGCAAAATTCAGAGCTTTCAGAGTGCTCAGAAAGCGATATCAAGGTCAAATTTTATCGGAGCAATAGGAACACAAACCTATACAACGCTATTCTCGTAGTCACCCCAACCGTCTGGCGCTCTCTCACTAGCAAGGGGCGGGTTAGCCTTAACTTTCAAAGAGTCCACGTGGAGAGCTTCACTAACTTCATCCAGTGCCACAAATGCCACCAATATGGGCACACACAGGCGCGTTGCTCCCAGGCTGAGCAAAACTGCGATCATTGCGGGCGCAGCGACCACCTGCTGAAGGACTGCCCCACCGCCTCTGCTCCACCCTCCTGTGGGAATTGCGTTTCACACAATGCGAAATTTCAGACTTCAACCGACACCAAGCATCGCACCCTATCCAACGAATGCCCCAGAAATATCGCGATGAGGAAAAGAGTGCATGAAAAGACCGACTATGGCTACTAACTAATCCAAATTGATAATTCGTAACAGACCTCCCCATTTTAGCTACAATAATACTCATCTTTTAACCTGACCATCTCATGTATTTAATTTAGTTTCTGTAATCTATCTAATTCCTGTCACACTCTCTCCCTTTTCCAATTACGTTCAGCATTGTTTGCGATCACTCCTCGGTTTCTTGGCCCTTTGGCTGGAATAAAGTCCACAAAGCCAAGCAAAATTTAATCTTAATATTTAAATCCTTTTCGTTTTAATCTAATTGCTTTTGTTTTAGTTCGTCAATTTCTTATACAAATCTTTCCTATCTCTCTTTCTTCCTTCTTGCGCGAAACGGCGAGCTGCATCCCGTACGGCGACCCGTCTAGCACAAGTACTTATGTATTAATATAAATTATCTATTTCTCCAACACTTCAAGCTGAGAGGCGAGCTGCATCCCTCACGGCGACCTGATCAGCTTGAAGTGCGAAACACTAATCTGTCATATGCGTTCCAATTCTAATTCTTTTCGTCTTATTTTAGCGTTCAAAATAGTTTCAGAAAAAAAAAAAAAAAAAAAAAAAAAAAAACCTAACCTAACCTAACCTAACCTAACCTAACCTAACCTAACCTAACCTAACCTAACCTAACCTAACCTAACCTAACCTAACCTAACCTAACCTAACCTAACCTAACCAAGACTATCAAGAGGCCCGAGAGAAGTACCTCTCAACAGCACAGAGGGCCAAAACAGAGAGTTGGAAAACCTTCTGCTCCACACAAGAAAGAGAAAGCATGTGGGACGGAATATATAGGGTCATCAGGAAAACATCAAACAGCCAAGAAGACATGCTTCTTCAAGGCTCGGATGGCAAAAGTCTGAATCCAGACAAATCGGCAGATCTACTCGCCGAAACGTTCTATCCTGGTGACAATATATCCACAGACAATCCGTACCACAGACGCCTCAGAGAGAGTGTGGAAAGCAGAACGACCGCACAAGAAGAACTGGCGGCCGACGACCCACCCTTCACGGAAGCAGAGGTGGAGGCGGTGCTTAAAACCCAAAACCCAAAGAAAGCACCAGGGTCGGACGGGTTCACAGCAGACATTTGCGCCCAGGCAATCCGAAGCGGAAAGGAGGTGTTCTTGGCAATCGCAAATAAGTGTTTGTCAATCCACTACTTCCCCAAGCGATGGAAAACTGCCCATGTAGTCATTCTCCGAAAACCCGGGAAAACTGACTACACCCACCCAAAATCCTACAGACCCATAGGACTTCTATCAGTACTGGGGAAAACTGTGGAAAAACTACTGGTGGGACGGCTGCAATGGCATCTGCTGCCAACTCTCAAGGACACCCAGTACGGCTTCATGCCACAGCGCGGAACGGAGGACGCCCTCTATGATCTTCTCAAGCACATTAGATCTGAGCTAAGCGATAAAAAATCAGTCTTGGTAATATCGCTAGACATAGAGGGAGCCTTTGACAATGCGTGGTGGCCGGCTCTAAAACACCAACTACTGTCCAGGGGCTGCCCAAGTAACTTATATATGATGGTGGACTCATACCTCACAGACAGAAAAATCACCATCAATTACGCAGGGGCAACCAGCGAGAGAGAGACCACAAAGGGCTGTGTCCAAGGATCCATCGCTGGACCGACCTTTTGGAACCTCATCTTGGATCCCCTGCTACAGCTGCTGTCGAAAGAGGAAGTCCACTGTCAAGCCTTCGCCGACGATGGGGTACTGGTATTCTCCGGGAAGTCCATAGCCAAAATAGAACAAACGGCCAACAGGGTTTTGGAAAAAGTTTCAAAATGGGGAGTCAAAAACAAGCTGAACTTCGCAGCGCACAAGACCAACGCGATGCTTATAACCAAAAAGCTGAAGTTCGACCCCCCCGACATCACCATGAATGAAACACCAATCACCCTGGTGGACGAGATAAAACTTCTAGGGCTCATAATAGACAGGCGCCTTAACTTCATCTCGCATGTCAAAGCGGTGTGCAAAAAAGCCGCCGATATATATAAACAGCTGGCATGCGCAGCTAAGGTGACCTGGGGACTTAACGGAGAAATAATAAGGACAATCTACGTCGCAGTGACAGAACCCATCGTCACTTACGGAGCATGCGCCTGGGCAGAAGCAACACAGCTAGTCACGAACAGAAAGCAACTGGAAGCGCTACAAAGGAACTTTGCACAAAAGATCTGCAAAGCCTACAGGACCGCCTCACTAACATCCGTGACGGTCCTGTCAGGAACCCTGCCGCTAGACCTGCGCATCCAGGAAAACGCCGCACTATACGAGGCCAAAAAAGGTGTCTCCCATGAGTACCTACCACCACAGAGACAGCTCGAGCAAATAGTGAAGTTCAAAGACTTACCACATCCTGCTACTCAAATAACAACTGAGTTCGAGCTGCTTGAAAACATGGATGCAACGACCGTGGAAACCCTTAAAATTACTGGACCGGAAATATACACAGACGGCAGTAAAATGGAGGGAAAGGTCGGAGCCGCCATGACGTGGTGGGAGCATGGGAAAGAAACATCTTACGATACCTACAGTCTCGACGAAACCTGCACGGTCTTCCAGTCAGAGATGTATGCACTCCATAGGGCCGTTAAAAGGGCAGAAGAAAGTAACAGGGACAAAGTAAACATCCTCAGCGACTCAAGATCATCGCTCGAACTTTTGAGTAATCCCAAACTACTTCACCCTCTGGCCAAATCCATCAAGGAGAGCATTGCTCGCATAAGACAAGACGGCAGAGAAGTGCGGCTTTTCTGGCTCAGAGCACACGTGGGCACAGCCGGGAACGAAAGGGCAGACGAGCTAGCGAAAGCGGGTGCGAATAAAACCAGCTCAAAACCGGACTACGCAGAGGTTCCGCTCTCATATATTAGGACAAGAATCAGGAAAGAGACGATCTGCAAATGGCAGGATCGCTACGATGCGTCAGACACTGGCGCAGTAACAAAGGTTTTCTTCCCCGACGTTGCTAAGGCCTATAGCGTTGTGAGAGAAGTAAAACCGTGCCATCTCCTGACTCAAGTCCTAACGGGGCACGGCGCCTTCAGCGAATATTTACACCGCTTTAACCTGAAGACCAGCCCCCAATGCGAGTGTGACCCCGCCAAGGTAGAATCGGTATGGCACCTGCTCTTCGAATGCCCGCGCTTCCAGGTGCAGCGTCTCAATCTCACCCACCAAATCGACCTGGAGTGGAAAATAGAAAACCTTACACACATAATCAATAGAAATAAAGACCGTGAAGCCCTAATACCGTTTATGAAGACCATAGCTTCAACAATGGTAAAAATAAACAGCACCCTGAACCAATCCAACACCACAAACCAAACAACGCCAACAGACACACAACAGCTGAACACACAAACCTTACAAACCTCACATATACCACCTATACGATGCACCCAAACACTCAACATTCTTACAATAGCACAAACAGGATGCCCTGGAATCAAGTTGAGAGGAGTGGCATTGTTCATGGACAATAACACTGAAAGTCTGGGAATCGCCTTCTGCAACGCTCTAGCCAACAAAGCCCGAATAACCATCTCTCCAGGACTCAGAGCCCTAATAAATGGTAGCACAAACAAGATCACCATGCGGCGCAAAATGTACGAAGAACTCCCTACGGTAACGGTCGAAGGTCAAACGTGTAGAATAGTGCGGAAGAACAACAAAACTATCGCACTGCTCGCCGCGGGAGACGTAGGCCAACCAACGGAGTTCGAACAGATGTGCCAAGTGCTCACCAGTTTGGCAAACCGAACCGGAGAAAGTCCTAAAAAGATCAGCGTGGACGCCATGACTGTGGCATACATCAAAGGCGAAACAAAGGACTACGGCGGAGCCCTTCTGGCCTCAAAGTATCACGAAATAGTGATCTACGAGGACAGAGGGCAAAGCCTGAGTTATCTCCTAGCCCATCGCCGCAGTCAAAACACCGCACAAGTCCCCATCGACAGCCAGGACCACCCGATCGTCAACCCACATCTTAGTGGGTCCCAAAGACTCCAAAATCGGGTGCAGGAAGAGCGACAGGCAGCAGCACAGGCACCAAGTACAAATCAAGGTACAATGTCCAGAATAATCACGGCCCTCACTGACTTTTCCCGATTCTTCAAGAACACCAACAGCAGACTAGGAAGAGGTGTCTCAATGGAAGAAGCGGTTACGGTCTTCACAAATCCAACACCATCAAGAAGGCAAGCATCAGAGCCACCGACTTGCCCCCGCACCAGAGCAGACAAGGGACAAGTGACTCTGCCAAAGTTGAGAACCGTTCACGAACCCAAGGACCACTCCATCAATGCGTTCCTAGAATTCGTAGCAGTAACGGAAGCCACGAAAAAAGTGGCT